>CM064495.1:40605402-40650402 GCA_032716605.1 Paralithodes platypus
ATGGATTGTGTTCTGTTTGCTTGGAATTATATTGTGTTCTATCTTGGAATGTTTGGATTGTTCTATTTAGCTATGATTGTGTCTGTTTATTGGAATGTTTGGATTGTGTTCTAACTTGGAATGTTTTCTTGTAGCTTATGTATCTATTTATCTATATATATCTATATCTATCTATCTATCTATATATATATATATATATATATATCTACCTATCTATTTATCTATCTCTCTATCTGTCTATCTATCTATCTATCTATTTATCCCCATTGTTTACGATACTCGATGCCACTCAGTTGATAGTATAGTGACTAATGGAGGTGATGGACAGGTCGTATCTTTACCTAGTGTGTTATTATATATTACTGTTTTATCTATCTATCTATCTATATATTGCTGAATACCGTACTGTATATACCCTTTAGTAATTCAGTTGTTTATCCGCATGGCAGTAACTCTGTTAATATAATTTCCTCCCCACATAAACGCATTTCATCTCTCTCTCTCTCTCTCTCTTGCTCGATAATCTATACCCTTATATTTTCCAGAGATCCATCCGAAGCTGCATAAAATCGCCTAATGGTAGCCAGAACATACTTTCAAAATACGTCATAATCTTTAAGGGTTATTAAATTGATTTTATTTACTATAATCTCTTGTTTCATTTTAAATATTTTAACTATTTGAACGCCGAGTATTCTTATCCACAATCCAGTGTCTTAATTTAAAGTTGTGTTCTATGAAAAGTGTTCACCCATTAAATCCCACGACGATTTATTTACTGTATTAATTCAAGAGAGAGAGAGAGAGAGAGAGAGAGAGAGAGAGGGGTTGGGTGTGTCATACAAATACGCTTGCATTTAAACAGATCTGAGAGGGATTAAATGTGAGAGCATGTTAAGTGAGTCTGGGTGTGTGTGTGTGTGTGTGTTTGTAAGCATATTATATTAAGTTAAGTAGTGTTTCTCTACGTACACAGGTGTTTACGATTCGTGTGTGTATGTGTGTGTGTGTGTGGTAGAGCGCATGCGCGGATACGAACATAAACACTCCTTACCGCTCTTATATTTGTGCTAATTCCACTGAAAATATAGAGGCCACGCTATTGCAAGTGAACCTCGTTGTGTATAAGTATTCCCAGCACAGTGTGAGGCCGACAGAAAGATAATGGAAAGAGTTGTTATTGAAAAATAAGTGATAACAATACTGACAACATTCTGCCCTCTCGCCCGGACAATGCCCTCTATTGGACGAATCCATCATACTCCTTAACAGTAATTACCAACACTTGTTTAATCGTCATATTATAGTGAATAAAGTGTGTTTAATTGCGACATCTATTGTAATACAAGTTAAAAAATAAGGAGGTAAATTGTCTAGAAACAACATTAGATAACAATTTTGATAGCAATTAATGCCACTATACACCTTTACCAGTTACCTCATTATTTAAGTGCATAAATGTAAATAGTACTTAGGTGTGTGACGTTTGTAACAATAATTTAGAGAGAAAAACAAAATAGCAGAACAGCTCTACCCCCACCTGGTGTTAAGTGTAAAACCTGCACCAAAGACTGTGTGATAGAGTGCTTAAAGTGTGAACAGTGTAGCAGCTATGTCCACACAGCCTGCTCACATCTTCCAGTATACTGCTTGGTCCACTACTTCAACTCAAGAAGTCAGCATATTTGTGAGAGCTGTGTTAAAGATAAATTAGGAGATGATAAAAATGATGAGCAACATGCATGGGTCACTGGACTGCTGGAACGAGACAACGCTCCGCCTCCAAAGAGTACTGACCCGGAAAGCAAATCTCCTCAGGAGGAATCTCCATCTACAAGCAAATCTCCCCAGAAGGAACCACCACAGAACCAAAATTCTCTATCCTTAGATGACAGTAGGAAAGAGGCAGTAGAGGAGATATTGGAAGAAAGACCAGCACCAATATGCCGCTTCTACCAGCGCAACGTTTTCCGAGGATGCCGTACTGGTCGTCATGGAAAAGAATGCAATTATGAACATCCAAAAGTATGTTGGCGCTACCTGAACCATGGCCCGAATAAAGCTAAGGGATGCAGCTTGGGCAAAAAGTGTTCCAGGTTCCATCCATTGCTATGCAGAAAGGCTGTCTCTACTGGTGAGTGTCATAATAATGATTGTAAATTCAACCACGTAAAAGGTACCAATCTTTCACAAACTCTTACTCCAAAGAATAATACTGGTACTAGTAAGGATACTTAGCGTGCAAACAGTGAAATAAATGGTACAGAAGCCATTGTTCCACCTCAGCCTCCAGACACCTCATTGTGGAGGACCCAACCTACTACTGGCCACAATAATGGTAGCCCACTCTCCCAGGGGCGCAATGAAGGCCACAACAATAACAACAACAATAACAATAACAATATGTCTTTTTTAGGCATACAGAAAGATATCCAGCAACTACAAACTCCAATTTGCCAAAATGATGCAAATACACATGGCTTGGTTACCACTGCAAGGGTCACCGACAGTGCCTTACCACAACATGGCACATCAAGCCCAGCCTTGCATGATGAAGTAGGCTTACTTGGGGAGCAATTAACCCTCATTGTGGGAAACATAGAGGGATTGCTCCCAAGAAATTTCAGCCAGAAAGTGCAGATGCTGTCTGAACTTGCGACTAAAGATAATGCACTAGCAGTTTGTCTCACTGAGTCTCACCTAAACGACACAATTAGAGACTCAGAAGTCCAAATGAAAAACTTATACCATCCAGAGTTGACCGCCTAAATAGAAAAAAAGGTGTTATAACTTATGTGTTGGAGGAGTTTGCCTCCATTACTAAAGTGCTCCTGGGAGAGTCAAACTCTTTGTGGAGGTACTAGCCCTTCACATTACATCCTTAAACCTGGTCCTTGTAAACCTCTACCGGCCACCTGCTTGCGAGACACAACACTTCAGGCCCTTCATAACAAAGATAAATGATATACTTGAAACCCTCCAAACCCCAATGCCAGAAGTAGTTGTGGCTGGAGATTTTAATTTACCACATGTGTTCTGGCCAGAAATGAGAACAATGCACGGTGGGACTGTACAAGACAGGGTCCAGGCAGAGCTGCTTTTTAACTTTGCTGATCAGTGGTGCCTTAACCAGGTCATTGATTCACCAACAAGAGGTGAAAATGTTTTAGACCTCGTATTTACAAACAATGATGAACTTGTCCATGAGGCGGTAGTAGAGCAGACAATCCTTTCTGACCACAACCTGATTAAGATTACCTCCAACATTAGAAGACTTAAGTCCTCTCAAGTCATGGAACCAACTGCAAAGCCAGAAATCAATTTTGGAGACCTGAATTTCTTCAACAACAAAGTTGACTGGTCCAGTATTAAGTGTGAGCTGGGTGAAGTTGATTGGCAGACTGAAATTGAAAGTGCTTCAGTTGTACAACACAATCATCTCAACTACCCTCAAGATTGTAAAAAAGTATACTCCTCTCCGGAAGGCCTGCTACAAAACAACCATCCTGCGTGAGAGGAAAACAATCATGAGGAAAGGGAGCAAACTAAACTCCAGACTAAAAACATGTAACAATGACCATGACAGAAGAAGCATGCAGGACAAGGTGAAACAACTGGAGGAACAGCTGAGGGAGTCCCACAAGAACGAAAGAGCCAAAGATGAGAAATCTGCGGTTGAAGCCATTCGGACAAACTATAAGTATTTCTTCAAGTATGTTAAGAAACTAGCCACAGTGAAAGCAAGTATTGGTCCTCTCGTCGCCACAGATGGAGAAGTCATCAGCAATCCACAACAGATCTGCGAGACACTGAGAGGTCAATACGAAAAAGTATTTAGTCAGCCAAAAGAGATGCACAGAATCAATGACCCAGATATTTTCTTCAATTCTATTGGGCAGCCACCTCAACTGGAGGACATCTACTTCCAACCAAGTGATATTGCTGAAGCATTAGGTGAGCTTAAAGCAAACAATGCGGCTGGACCCGATCAATTTCCAGCAATCCTCCTGAAAGAGTGCGCTTCAGAGATTTCATTCCCACTATACATGCTGTGGAAGGCATCTATGAGAGAGGGAACTATACCAATGTTATTGAGGATTGCAAAGATTACCCCAATCTACAAAGGAGGACCAAGATCCCTACCCAAGAACTACCGACCGATTGCACTGACTTCTCACATTATCAAGATATTTGAGAAAGTTATCAGTAAGCAAATAGTGGTTTTCTTAGAAAACAACAATAAGATGAACAGTGGACAACATGGCTACAGAGGAGGGAGGTCCTGTTTGTCTCAATTGCTGGAGCACCATGACTATATTCTGCAAACACTGGAGGATGGAGCCAACCTGGATGTGGTGTACCTTGACTTCGAGAAAGCCTTTGATAAAGTCGATCATGACGTACTCCTCCATAAGATTCGGAAACTCGGGATCAGTGGACGTGTAGGACGTTGGATAAGTGCCTTCCTCAGAGATAGAGTCCAGTCTGTAGCAGTTGGTGGATGTGTGTCTACAGATTCAAACATGACCAGTGGAGTTCCCCAAGGTTCTGTTCTTGGACCAATATTGTTCCTAATACTCTTGTCAGACATAGATGCTGAGGTTCAGATGGCTCGAGCTTCATCTTTTGCCGACGATACACGGGTGTCTGGAAGAGTGAAGAATGAGAACGATGCAGCATCACTCCAGCAGGATCTGAATGTGCTGTAACACTGGGCGGAAAATAATAACATGTCTTTTAATAGCTGCAAATTTGACCTCATTAGATATGGACCTGATATCAAACTAAAAGAAAATACTGTGTACTCAACCTATGATGGAAACAGTATCAATTAAGTGGCTAATATTAAAGATCTAGGGTTAACAATAAGCAGTGATGCAACATTTACCAAACACATCCAAGACATAGTCCGTTCTGCTCGCAATCAAATGGGTTGGATTCTACGGACGTTTGTCACAAGGGAAGAAAAATCAATGATAATATTATACAAATCTCTAATAATGCCAATCCTCGAGTACTGCTGCCAACTCTGGGACCCGTGGAGGGTTGGAGAACGACAATCACTTGAAGGCGTCCAACGTACATTTACAAGCAAGATCTCCTCCGTGCAACATCTCGACTCTACTGGGGAAGACTTAAAGCACTTGAATTGTACTCGTTAGAGCGACGGCGTAAGCGGTACATCATAATCTATGTTTGGAAAATACTAAATGGCCATGTCCCAAACTTAAACAATGAGTCGAAAATAAGTGAGAAAATCAGCAAGAGGCGAGGCAAGCTCTGTGAATTGGGAAACATCAATAATAGAGCCTTGGCCAGAGTGGTGACTCAGAGAATGACCTCAATATCATACCGGGCCCAACACTCTTTAACGCTCTGCCAAGATATGTGCGTGATGCAGAGTGCTCCTCGGCTGACCAGTCAGTTCAAGAGGGTGCTGGACAGGTTCCTCAAAAGTGTCCCTGACCAGCCAAAAATGCCCCACTACAACATCAGGGCACTGAGTAACAGCATTCCTGATCAGCTTGCCCTGATGAGGGCAGACGGTAATTTTATTACCGATCTGTCTACTATGGACAGTCCATCTACTGGTCTCCTTGCCCCGTGTCTTCCACTGGGGACGGGGACGAGCGGTGGATGACTACTACTGGCGGTGGTGCATCAGCATGACCGAGGGACGACCAGACGTCCTCAACTTATCACCATGATCATCAGGTGTGTGTGTGTGTGTGTGTGTGTGTGTACTGTATATACAAATCCATGCTCACATAGGACCTCCACAATGCACATCAGTAGGCAGGTGTAGAGATATGAGGTGAACTACTGAAAGGGTTACCAGGGGGTGATGGAAGGCAAAGGGTTGAAAAGACAAGAGTTAGAGACTGTCACAACCCAAAGATCGGCCATGTTGCATCCACCATACACCCTTTAGAAGCGCTAAACACGTAACACCAAACGCACTAATGTTGCCAAGGAAACGCCACCTTTCGAAAATTGGCCAGTTTGTAGTCGTAATCTATACCACAATGTAACAAAATAATTACATAATTATATTTATAAAAAAAGCTTATCCCTTAGGTATATATATTTTCAGTGTAGCCAGATTACTTCCATTACGTGACATATAGGTTCTCCCTTACCCTCTCTAAACCACTGTGTGGACACTTAATCATCAGTGTTTTAGAGGACATGCAGCCTAGAGGGGACGCTAGACCTGTTGTTGCTTGATTTCCTTTGTACTCCTTTGTACCATCCACACCCAACAGTGTTATCTCCACATGGATCTTTATGTGAAGGCTGCTGATTACAAAGTTACTTAGTACAATACACTGTAATACATAAATAAAGTCAGTGTTACATGATTAGAGAACGTATTGGTAGTTGCCCTGTCTCTGTATAGTGAAGGGTCTCTTAGGAGGAGGAGGAGGAGGAGAGCTAATGAACCTATGATACAGAGAACAAGAGAGAGAGAGAGAGTGTGTGTGAAGGTGAGCAAAATCGCGTGAGAGAAATAGAGAGTGAGAGAAAATGGAAAGTGTAGTAAAGGCTTTGTTCTGATTCAGGGGGATACTGTGACAAAATGGGAGTGAACCTGTGTGAGTGTGGAATGAAGGGCCACACTGCTTCTCCCTCCCCCCCCCCCCCCCCCACACACATATGCAGATGTAAGCGGCACCTTTTATATGTAGATGTGGGAGTGTAATAAAAGGACCTGTATTCTGATTGCCAGTGAAGGAATTGAAGAACATTTTATTGGTGGGTAAATTATTCGAACACTAGAATTCCAATTAACCATATACGGTATACAGTATATACTGTATATATATACTTTATATATATATATATATATATAATTATATACCCGGTACTGTATATTATATAATATATATATATATATATATATACATACAGTATATATACTGTATATCGAAATGCAAAGATTATAAAATTCAGCTTACAAATATTGAAAAGGTTAGGGTTTTCGATACTGATAATTTGAAGACCTCTGCTGCTAATTTTACTGGTATGACATATTTTGAGATGACTGAGGTTGAACTGATGGAGGCAGACGCAACTTTTAGGCGTGACTGTACGGAGGACAAGTTGTAACGTGTTGGAATGCGTTTGAAGAGGCCAACCAGGTTTTATTAAAGTTTGAGATAGAGAGAGAGACGAAGAGAGCCGTGAGAATGAGAGTGAGGTTGGGCATGTCCAAGTGTGTGTGAAGGGTCTGAGTCAGCAATCAGGCCCAGGGAGAACAGTGGACACCAGACAGATAGACAGACAGACAGACAGAGAGACAAACAGACAGACAGATAGATAGATAGACAGACAGACAGACAAACACAGACAGACAGACATACTGACAGACAGACATATAGTCAAACAGACATACAGGCAGACAGATAGACAGACATACAGACAAACAAACACAGACAGACAGACAGACATACAAACAGACAGACATACTGTATAGTCAAACAGACATACAGGCAGATAGACAGACAGATAAACTTACAGGCAGACAGACAGACAGTCAAACAGACAGACAGACAGACAGATAGACGGCCGGGTTTTCCAGGCACACAGACAGAAAATGGGGGTAGGGAGAGGCAGGGAAGGCAGACATACGCGAGATAAGGCAGAAATTCCAGGAGACAAGTCAAAATAATAAAACAGGATGATAGAAATTAAGGCAGAGAGTCAATTTAAGATGGTTGAAAGACGTAGAGAGGCAGAAGTCCGGGAGATAAGGCAGACAGGGGTGCTAGAAAGAGGCAGGGAGGCAGAAATACGGGAGATAAGGCAGACAGGGGTGCTAGAAAGAGGCAGGGAGGCAGAAATATGGGAGATAAGGCAGGAATGGGTGGTGGAATGAGGCGAAATACCAGGAGGTAAGGCAGAACAAGGATAATAGAAATTTCAGAGAGATAATTTGAAGAGATAAGGCAGAACATTATAGTTGAAAGTCTCATACGGCCAGAATTCCGGGAAATGTGGCTGACGATGATGGTAGACAGAGGCAGAAATTCAGGATAAGGCAGACACGGATCATAGAAAGGCAGAGAAACAGTTCCAGGAGATAAGGCAGAAAAGGATGGTAGAAAGAGGCAGAATAGGACGGTATATAAACAGGCAGATAAGCTATGAATTTTGTAAACTAATACACAGCTGAGTGAGCGGATAGGTAAAGGGTTAAATTCAGGAGATGAGACCGAGCGAGTAGGAAAGTTAGCACAAGAGTAGGGAATAGTTGACAACATAAGTCAAATATACAGAGAGAGAAAACATAAATAAAAGAGAGGGAGTGTGTGTGTGTGAGAGAGAGAGTGTGAGTGAGTTAGAGTTAGAGTTAGAGATATATAGATAGAGAGTATAAAGGAGTACCGAGAGAGAGAGAGACAGACAGACAGAGAGAGAGAGAGAGAGTGAGAGAGAGATAGATAGATACATAGATAGAGAGAGAGAGAGAGAGAGAGAGAGAGAGAGAGAGAGAGAGAGAGAGAGAGAGAGAGAGAGAGAGAGAGAGAGAGAGACAGACAGAATATGGACTGAGCCAGCAATCAAGTCCCAGCAACATTGGACAGGAGAGAGGCAGGCAGACAGACAGCAGAGAAGGCAGAGGCAGAGGCAGAATTCACCATTGTAAGCAGAAAGGCGGGCAAAAAAAAAAAACAAAAAAAAACACAGAATTACAGTACAACAACCAAAATTCCAACTATACTGTATTTTGAATGTCCTGCAGTGAATGCCGAAAAATAGTGAAATTGGTTAAGGGGAGATTTTTACACTTGAGGGATTTTTTTTTCATGACTCCTTTCTCCCTCATGTTTAGCCCCATTGCTTTTCTAATTTTAAGACCTTCGCCCCATTATTTTGACGATTTTAAGAACTTTCGAGCCATTTCTGTCCATTTTAAGACCTTTCGTGCCATTTAGGTGTTGATTTTATCCTGGCGAGCGATAGCGAGCCTGTAATATAAGCGGAACCGGCTTTCAGCCGGGAAATTTACAAATTTATCTTCAAAGAGGGTCAAGGGGGTGAAATTTTAAGATTGCTGGAGGAGTAGAAAACAAAGTAAAAACCTCCCCTTAATGTTTGCAGGCAGACACCATTTCAGGAGAGGAGGCGGAGAAAGGCAGAGCTAAAGGCAGATAAAGAGACAGCATTTAAGGACTTAGAGAGGCAGAGGGCATGAAACGTTATGGAATATTAGGCAGAGAAAGCAGAGAATTGGGAAACGTTTCAGGATACGGAGCAAAAAGAAATAGAGAAAATATGAGTCAGAAACATGCGGAATTTCAGGATTTTAGATAAAGCGAGGCAAATAGGTAATGGCAATGAGAGAGAGAGAGAGAGAGTGAGAGTGAGTGTAGGTGTGCCGACAGGATGTAAAATAAGCTATAAAGTCACACAAGCAATCTAAAGGGAGAGAGAGAGAGAGAGTGAGAGAGAGTGAAAGTGAGAGAGAGAGAGCGAGAGAAAGTGAGAGTGGGTGTCTGTAAACTAAAGGAAAATAAAAAGAGAGAGAGAGAGAGAGGGGTATGCATGTAATTACTGCCTGCCAGAGACGAAAGCAGCGAGGGAGGAGAAGCATGCAAGCGGGGAAATGCAATATGCCATCTATAGGGAGAAACACATACACGCTAACCATATTTGTTACAGTAGCCATTTTGATCACCTATCCTTTTACAGTCATCCATTAACAAATTGCTAACGAAATATATACTAATCTATCTCGAAGGGGCTCTTGGAGGTGTTTTTTAAGCTTGATAATTGTCTAGAGAGGAACCCCACCCCTCCTTGAAAATGTTAGCCATAAAACAATTACTGCAGAAGCTCTCGTGTGACACCGGTTTGGCTAATCAGTGTTAGTTAATGGACTAACTTGTGGCTAATTATACGGTAAACTCAGGTGCGCTCAACTAATTATGGCTAATTGGTTTACCGGTACGCATACACGGTAAACTGTTTAAGGGGAGGTATTTAGTTTGTTCCCTACGTTTCATCAAACTTAAAATTACACCCCCCTAGACCCCCTTTCAAGATAAATTTGTACATTTTTCGGTAGAAAAATGTCCAGGCCGGAGGCCGGTTGCTCTTAAATTACAGGCTCGCTATCGCTCGCCAGGAAAAAATCAACACTTTAATGGCACGGAAGGTCTTAAAATTGACAGAAATGGGGCAAAATGTCTTAAATGTCCAAACTACTAGGGCGAACGTCTTAAAATCTCAAAAGCAATGGGGCTAAACAAGAGAGACAAAGGGGTCCAGAAAAAAATCCCTCAAGTGGAAATCTCCCCTTAACACATTTAGTACGATCACTTCATTTGCGGTATATTTTCGTTACTATTAGAAGATATTATATACCTTATGACCTTGCTCTTGGACTCAAAGGGGTATATATTTGAATGTGTTATTATTATTATTATTATTATTATTATATTATTTTAATGTATTATTATTATTATTATTATTATTATTATTGTTAGTATATTATTTTAATTGTGTATTATTAATATGATCTCCATTAACCCTCTGAATAACATAGGTTCTTACTCGTGTGCTGTGCAATTAGGAATGTGTAATGCAAGTGGTGGAACGCTACCTGTAAAGGACTGTGGACGGAAGCAGTGGGGAATGGTGAAAAGAGAGAGAGTGAGAGTGAGTGTGAGGAGAGAGAGTGAGAGTGAGTGCGAGGAGAGAGAGTGAGAGTGAGTGTGAGGAGAGAGAGTGAGAGTGAGTGCGAGGAGAGAGAGTGAGAGTGAGTGTGAGGAGAGAGAGTGAGAGTGAGTGTGAGGAGAGAGAGAGTGAGAGTACCGCTTTATGGGGGGAAGGGTATGTTAATTGGTCGATTTTATTCATTTATTCATTAATTTATGTTTTTAGTTTCCTCCCTAGACCTCCTTCAAGCTTAAAAGAACATCCCCAAGATCGCCAGGAATAAAATAGACACTTAAATGGCACGAAAGGTCTTCGTATTGACGAAAAAAGGGGGTGAAAGGTCTTAAAATCTCCAAACTAATGGGCCAAACGTCTTTAAATCTGAAAACGAATGGGGCCAAATATGAGGGAGAAGGGGAGCTAGAACCCCCCCCCCCACCCTTGACTGACACCAGGACCATTTCTCTAACACACAACAATAACGCTGAAAGGCGTGCTGGCTGTACCTGTCTGTCACACACACACACACGGGAGGCTGGCGAATGGGGCACAGACACCAACAACTAAAGCCGATACTGGGGGTGTGTTGGTATGGGCTGAACAACAACAACAACAACAACAACACTAACAAAAACAAAAACAGCAGTAACAACACCAACAACAACTTCAACAACAACAACAACAACTTCAACAACAACAACTTCAACATCAACAACAACAATAATAACAATAACAACAACAAAAACAAGTTCAACAACAACAACAACAACAACTTCAACAACAACAATAATAACAATAATAACAACAAAAACAACAAAAACAACATCTTTAACACCGCTGTCGTAGGTATATTTGGAACATCATTATCTTCACTTGCCTTGAAGCCTTTTCACCGTTCCTATATTCATGCCGTTTATAGATCTCTCTCACCTACCCAACTTGTGTACCCCACTCCCCCCCCCCCCCAACTTTAACTTAAAGAGCTATTAAAGGTGATATTATAGAGGAAGAAATGGATTATGAATGTAGTTGGTGTGGAACTATCTCAAAAACATGTAATGTGTTAGTGTTTTTAAAAGAACCAAGTATATTTTTCCAATGCCCATTCTTCCACTTATACGGTGATAAGAATGAACAAATTGCTTCTTGGCCCTGTCACTCTTTCAACACTGGGGGAGGCACTCGCCACAGGCAGTTCTGTCTTTTGTCTCCGTCGATAACGATACGTATGCACACTCTTATAGACATAGATCAACTCTGAAATAAGTTTATAGTGGAGAGCATATCATTGACGAATAATTGACTGTCCTATTCTACCACTCTGGAAGACAAACAAGACTGATAGACTGTGTTTAGTATACTGAGTACAGATGGGATAAGAATGAACTGCCAGAGAAAGCAATGTATACAAGTGGTGGTCATAAGCCGCCAACAGGTATGATTGAAAGGTCGTAAAACAGCTGAAATAGTTATGTAGGTCATACACTCACACATTCATACACGCACACATGTTCAGGTATTTGCACTAGCGTAGGTAAACATACACACAACATACAGTACTGTATATATATATGTTTAGTTGTATACTGTATATACATTCATGTACGTTATTCATATATATTGACATAAATTAATACAAATATACATACACAAAAAAACACACACAACACACATTCTTTCTCCCCCCCCCCCCTCTCTCTCTCTCTCATACACACACGCACTTAAATTTGCACAGAAATGGAATATCAGTATCGGGAAGCACATAAAAACAGCCTCCCCCCACACTTATAAACCCATTCCCCGTGACGTCACAGGGAGTGTTTGGCTTGAACTCTGGGTGGCTGGTGGGTTGGCTTAGGCGGAAAAAGAGTGTAACCAGCTAATATATATTAAATATTATTGAAATATATACTTTAGGGGAGATGTGGCTGAAGGCAGTGAAGGGTTATAGCACTAGAATTGTAATTTTGCGAATTCGTGATTGATTCCTGGTCTATACACCAAATTCCCACGTTTATTTAATGTTTTACTCTTCCCAAATCATAGAAATACAATCTTGATAAGTCAAGTTCTTATATTATTATGTTCCTTCCAACAACCAACTATACTCCTAAAATCGATTAATGAAATTTACAAACACATGTGGCAGTCCGTGGATTCGAATCCAGAGGTTTAGGGTTGTATTTTCTAAGCTTAACATAGCCATTTACTGACAGCCAAAATAAATACATGCTAAGATTTACTGCCCCGTAGGCGAAATAGTATTCTATATATATTTTTTTATTTGTGTTTAATATTTTTTTTTTCCAGAGTAGGACCCATTTTGTTTGTTTATATTTTGATAAGCGGTGAGGGAAAATGGTGAGAAGTAGTGGCTGCCGAAAAGTGGAGTGTTTTTATTGAACGTGACTGAGTTGTTAAGGGGGTCACAGGCTTTATTTCTCTCCTTCTCTGGCTTGTATCTATTCGGCCCCATTCAGCCTACTGTTTTAAGACGTTTACCCCCATCCAATATTTTCCTGGCGAGCGGTAGCGAGCCAGCATATTTATATTTTTGTTTTGATAGCAAGCTAAATTTGTACATTTTTCGATAGAAAAATGTCTCCGGCGAAGCCGGATTTCTCCATACAATGCTGGCTCGCGGAAGAAATCGACACCTGGATGGGGATAAACGTCTTAAAACAGTTGGCTGAATAAAGCCGAATGGATACAAGCCAGGGAAAGACAGAAAAGGAGAGAAAGATATAAAAAAAAAACGGTGGCCCCCCCTTAAAAGTCCTGGGTGGCACTTAGGACCGGTATGGGTGGTGGCAGTACTTCATTGCCACCACTGCCAACACGACACCACTTCCACTCTGACACCACTTCACTCTTCCACCACCTCCACTATTCCACCACGTCCACTCTTCCACCAATTCCCTCTTCCACGTCAGTCCCTTCCAACATCGCTCCACATGTAACAATCCTTCCACCTACAGTATGCCACCTGTACTCCAGCCACCCTTCCACCACCTATCCACCTCCACTTCCACTTCCACTGTATCATCCCTATTTCTCTACCATGTGTATTAAATTATTCCACCTATAGCAGCTCAACTCCACCTTCATCAACCTTCTAACTCCACTTCCACCCCCCCTCTAACTCCACCTCCACCACCCCTTTAACACCACCTCCACCAATCCACTAACTCCACCATCGCCCTTCCAGCTCTCCTCCACCACACACCTCCATCCTGTTCGTGGTCAATATAGGTTCCTCCACTCCACCCCTCCTCCACCCGTCCCCCTTCTCCCCCTCTTATATCCCTCCACCACCCTACCCCCTCCACCCCCTCCCCACCTTTTCTGACTTTATCCTCACGTTTGGCTTTTTCTCTCGTATACTCCACCTTACCAGCTCTCTCTCTCTGTCTCTCTCTCATATATATATTTATATATATATTCCAACTTTCCCACCAGCCCAAGACTTATTATACCCTGTAGATTCAATAATTCCACACGATGAATTCTGGAGGTCTTTTTTTATAGATGACAATTACAGCCAGTTCGATTTAGTCTTAGCTTCCCAGACCACCGCCACCACCACCACCTATACCATCACCACCAACACCACCACCTATACCATCACCACCAACAGCCATACCACTACCTCCACCCATATCACCACCACCACCACCTATACCATCACCACCACCTATACCATCACCACCACCACCCATACCACTATCACCACTACCTCCACCCATATCACCACCACCACCACCACCTATACCATCACCACCACCTACTGTATACCATCACCACCACCACCACCCATACCACTATCACCACTACCTCCACCCATATCACCACCACCACCACCTATACCATCACCACCACCTATACCATCACCACCACCACCCATACCACTATCCCACTACCACCCCACCACACCACCACCACTATACCATCACCACCACTACTATACCATCACCACCACCACTACCACACACCACCACCATACCTCCACCCATATCACCACCACCACCACCTATACCATCACCACCACCTATACCATCACCACCACCACCCATACCACTATCACCACTACCTCCACCCATATCACCACCACCACCACCACCTATACCATCACCACCACCTACTGTATACCATCACCACCACCACCACCCACACCACTATCACCACTACCTCCACCCATATCACCACCACCACCACCTATACCATCACCACCACCTATACCATCACCACCACCACCCATACCACTACCTCCACCCATATCACCACCACCACCACCACCTATACCATCACCACCACCTACTGTATACCATCACCACCACCACCACCCACACCACTATCACCACTACCTCCACCCATATCACCACCACCACCACCTATACCATCACCACCACCTATACCATCACCACCACCACCCATACCACTACCTCCACCCATATCACCACCACCACCACCACCTATACCATCACCACCACCTACTGTATACCATCACCACCACCACCACCCACACCACTATCACCACTACCTCCACCCATATCACCACCACCACCACCTATACCATCACCACCACCTATACCATCACCACCACCACCCATACCACTATCACCACTACCTCCACCCATATCACCACCACCACCACCACCTATACCATCACCACCACCTACTGTATACCATCACCACCACCACCACCCACACCACTACCTCCACCCATATCACCACCACCACCACCTATACCATCACCACCACCTATACCATCACCACCACCACCCATACCACTATCACCACTACCTCCACCCATATCACCACCACCACCACCTGACTGTCTTCCCCTGGCCCCCTTGATCGGAATAGCCCAGTGTGCTTAACCTACTTCGTCACCACCTCAATGTAACCCTTCCTGTACCAGTCACGTCTTTTACATATAGTTCATGCTACATTTAGACGATTTCATGAAGCTTAGGAAAGATATATCGTAGCAACAAGGAGTAATTGAGATCGTCTTTAGTTTATTAGTTGATATACGTCTTCCTTAAGGGGAGGTATTTAGTTTGTTCCCTATACCTCCATCAAACTTAAAATTACACCCCCTTGAGTCCCTTTCAAGATATATGTGTACATTTTTCGGTAGAAAAATTTCCCGGCCGAAGGCCGGTTCCTCTTAAATTACAGGCTCGCTATCGCTCGCCAGGATAAAATTGACACCTGAATGGCACAAAAGGTCTTAATATGGGGTGAAAGTTCTTAAAATCGCTAAACTAATGGGGCAAACATTTTATAATATCAAAAGCAATGGGGCTAAACATGAGGGAGAAAGGGGTCAAGAAAAAAATCCCTTAAGTGGAGATCTCCCCTTAAGCTGATAAAATCGTCTAATAGTTGCCATAATATATTGAAAATGAGGGCCTTGGTACTGAAGGGGTTAATGTATTGGACACGGCAGGGGTAGTTATTATGGCGCGTCGGTGGGCTTTGTGGTAATGCACTGAGGTTAAGTACTTGCCAAATTTCATCCAAATCATATCTTTCCTTTGACACATTGGGACTCTGGGAACCTAAATTTGACAGTTCAGTAGGATCACCACCACTACTACCACCACCATCAACACCACCACCACCTCCAACAACAACAACAACATCAGCCTCCACCACTATTAACACCACCCCTACAACCACCATCGTCACCACCACCACCACCATCACCCTCCACCACCACCATCAGCCTCCACCACTACCATCATCACCACCACCACCATCAGCCTCCACCACCACCATCGTTACCACCACCACCACCATCACCATCACCATCACCATCCACCACCACCATCCACCACCACCATCAGCCTCCACCACTATACCATCATCACCACCTCCACCACCACCATCAGCCTCCACCACCACCATCGTTACCACCACCACCACCATCACCATCACCATCCACCACCACCATCAGCCTCCACCACTATACCATCATCACCACCTCCACCACCACCATCAGCCTCCACCACCACCATCGTTGCCACCACCATCACCATCACCATCACCATCACCATCCACCACCACAATCAGCCTCCACCACTACCATCATCACCACCTCCACCACCAACATCAGCCTCCACCACCACCATCGTTACCACCACCACCACCATCACCATCACCATCACCACCACCATCACCATCCACCACCACCATCACCATCATCCCTCCACCACCACCTTCAGCCTCCACCACCACCATCACCACCACCATCACCATCACCATCCACCACCACCATCAGCCTCCACCACTATACCATCATCACCACCTCCACCACCACCATCAGCCTCCACCACCACCACCACCATCACCATCACCATCCACCACCACCATCAGCCTCCACCAGCACCATCATCACCACCTCCACCACCACCATCACCACTCCTATACCTGCATCTGACCTCTATCAAATTACGAATCACGAGCGGCAATTTTAAATCCTATATTTCATAGGCGGAGGAAATGGAGAGAGAGAGAGAGAGAGAGAGAGAGAGAGAGAGAGAGAGAGAGAGAGAGAGAGAGAGAACCCGTTTCAGTAAAAAACCCTGAACCCCAATTGGCCTGCCTTATGACCCCATTACACTCAAATTACAAAACACTGCCCCCGCCACCACCACCACCTCTACCACCACCACCACCACAACCTCCACCCATAACACCACCACCACCACTTCCCCTGTTACAGCTCCTTCGTTACAGAGGCAGTCTTTAATTTGTGTAACCTCACACGTATTTCACGGTCAGATACAAAGGTCATGGTACAGCTCCTTCATTACAGCACTGACTATTTCTAACCTCACATGCACGTTTCTTCTTCTTCTTCTTCTTCTTCTTCTTCTTCTTTTTCTTCTTCTTCTTCCATGAGCTCGTCTGGTGTATATAAACAACCCAAAGCAAAAACAAAATACTTGGTTTTGAAATAAATACCAAACAACAATACTGTGTCTCCACATGGGAAGTTACGTGTAGGTTATGTTGACAGTGTTGATTGTCTGTTTGTCTGTCTGTCTGTTTGTCTGTCTGTCGGTCTCTGTGTGTGGAAGTTGCTTCAGAAGATTTGTAAAAAGAGTTGAACCTTAAATGTGACAAACGCTTCCACGATGTTGTGACGCTTGATTTCCCACGTACACACACACACACACACACACACACACACACACACACACACACACACACACACACACATACACGCACACACACAAACACACGCACATTTTCACTTAATATTTACCGAGTCCAATGTATTACTGTTACAATATAAACATTAATGCATTAATATGAAATCCACTTTGCCATTATGTAACGGTGTTGAATTACTATATAAACTGTTGTGTTTTGAGATGACAACAGTAGGTTATTAATATTCCACAAGATCATCGTGTGCTCGAGAACACGGCCACTGACGGCAGGTGTGCCTCTCAATCCACATTTTCAGATTATTGCGTATTTGCGTTCTTATTATTTTTATTGCGTATTTGCAACAATAATTTATGAAATATAGCCACTCCTTCTTTCCCCCTGACTCCCTCGTCTACTCCAGACTTTCTACCTATCACGTTTCCAAAATCCACTTCTCCCTCTCCTTTCATCTTTGTTTCATTCAGTGCAAGGACATCATACATCCTTCTTTCAAATAACCTTCCAATATCCTCTCGCTTCTCATTCGTACTACATCCACGCACATTCAAAGCTCCTATTCTTAGGGTCCGGGACCACGAACGCGTTCCCTCGCCCCTATCTCTGTAGAAAATAGAGCGTATTTGCGTTCTTATTATCTTTATTGCGTATTTGCGTTCTTATTATCTTTATTGCGTATTTGCGTTCTTATTATCTTTATTGCGTATTTGCGTTCTTATTAGCTTTATTGCGTATTTGCGTTCTTATTATCTTTATTGCGTATTTGCGTTCTTATTTTCTTTATTGCGTATTTGCGTTCTTATTATCTTTATTGTCTTAGTTTTATAGCCTGATTAAATTAGAATGCTATTGTTATGATAGGGTGTCCTAAGATGGGCTGTAATCCCTTGACTTGAAGAAGTCAATTTTAAGGGGAGATATCCACTTGAGGGATTTTTTTCTTGACTCCTTTCTCCCTCATGTTTAGCCCCATTGCTTTTCTAATTTTAAGACGTTCGCCCCATTATTTTGACGATTTTAAGAACTTTCGACCCATTTCTGTCAATTTTAAGACATTTCGTGCCATTTAGGTGTCGATTTTATCCTGGCGAGCGATAGCGAGCCTGTTATTTAAGAGGAACCGGCTTTGAGCCGAGATATTTTTCTACCGAAAAATGTAAAAATTTATCTTGAAAGGAGCTCAAGGGGGTGTAATCTTAAGCTTGATGGATATCTAGGGACCAAACTAAAAACCTCCCCTTAAGCTTAGAAAAATAAATAAATAAATACATAAATAAATATAAGAAGAGAAAATGGATAATTATAATACCTGGCAAAACATCTCTCGGTACGTACGGACTTTTATAATATATTTATAACATGCTATCCACAATACCAGTAACACTACATCACTGCACCGAGTGTTATAACATGCTATCCACAATACCAGTAACACTAGAGCACTGCACCGAGTGTTTTAGGGAAACTCCTGCCAGTATAAAGAGCTGCAACGACGATTGAGTGCTGAAATATTGCTCTAAAAATGTACGGGTCGATGGGGTTAAGGGGAGGTTTTTAGTTTGATCCCCTAGACATCCATCAAGCTTAAAATAACACCCCTAGACCCCCTTTCAAGATAAATTTGTACATTTTTCGGTAGAAAAATTTCCCGGCCGAAGGCCGGTTGCTTTTAAAATACAGGTTCGCTATCGCTCGCCATGAAAAAATCGACACCTAAATTGCACGAAGTCTTAACATTGACAGAAATAGGGCGAAAGTTCTTAAAATCGCCAAACTAATGGGGCGAACGTCTTAAAATCTCAAAAGCAATGGGACAAAGCATGAAGGAAAAGGGGTCCAGAAAAAATATCCCTCAAGTGGAAATCTCCCCTTAAGCCGGTGTCACACGAGCGCTTTTTCCGGCAATTTTCGACGAGCAATTTTTTTCTCGTAATATTTCGAGGCTACTTCGCATTGGCATCGGAAA
The DNA here is from genome assembly GCA_032716605.1 of Paralithodes platypus. Lineage (NCBI taxonomy): Eukaryota > Metazoa > Arthropoda > Malacostraca > Decapoda > Lithodidae > Paralithodes > Paralithodes platypus. The sequence goes on from CM064495.1 coordinate 40,625,219, forward strand.
CTAGATCGACGGTAGATTATGTTAGGTGCTGAATGTTAATATCACTTGAATTTATAAGTTGTCAGAATACAATTGCCGACTTGCGAGTTTCGTTCTATAAGTAAGTTGGAGCCGTAAACATCGATATTTAACATAATTTACAGCTAAAATACGGTCATAGTACATATAAATTACATAAAACCCAAATTAAACATACCATGCATCCATCAGAAACGTTCATTATTATTGCATTTCCGTTTAATAGCGCTGTTTAATGCTGCAACTTCCTTATAGAACGAAACTCGTAAGTGATCAATTGCCCGTATAAGTTGATGGGAGAAGCGTTCGTGTGACATTGCCGTTAGTGTAGGGAAAATGCTAGGTACAATTATATAAGTCTCCCAAATCATTCTTGTACATTTCAATATAAATGTTTGTGGATGGTGTATCTGGCGTTCCAATATCCATGGTTTGAAAATAGACGTTGCATTCCAGGCCGGGTTGTTAAAGGGGAGGTCACCGTTTTTTTTTTTAAATCTTTCTCCCCTTTTCTCTCTTTCACTGGCTTGTATCCATTTGGCCCCATTCAGCCAACTGGTTTAAGACGTTTATCCCCATCCAGGTGTCGATATCTTCCTGGCGAGCGATAGCGAGCCAGCATTGTATGGAGAAATTCGGCTTCGCCGGAGACATTTTTCTATCGAAAAATGTACAAATTTAGCTTGCTGTCCAAAAAAAAATATATATGCTGGCTCGCGAAAAATATTGACACCTGGATGGGGGTAAACGTCTTAAAACAGTAGGCTGAATGGGGCCAAATGGATACAAGCCAAAGAAAGAGGGAGAGAAAGAGAACACAGTCGAGGTGGGCTCCCTTAAAGTCATTGGTCCAAAACCCTTCACGAACAGTGTATGGGGTAAAAAAAAAAAAAAAAAAAAAAAATGGGGAATGGGCCTGAGTATATAGATAGATAGATAGATAGATAGATAGATGTTGCGGAGATATATTTAGCTATAGTTATTCGCCTAACTCCTTTTTGTTAATCCACAGTATTTGGCAGCATATCCATCTTAAATTCAATGTGGTTCTCATCAGATAATTTTTGATAAGCTTAGGAAGCACATTTAGGAAGCTCAGTGAACATTTTGACACCCACAGGTCCTTCCTAAGCTACATAAAATGGTTTTGCAATAGCCAGACTATAATGATATACAATAATGCAAATAGCCACATAGGCCTATAGATTTTGAACTATAATGGCATTGTCTTCATATTGGTTTTCACCAACCCACTAATTAATTTACAAACATACCTAAGTCATTAAATCAATGACAGTAAGTGCATGTGTAATTGATAATGCGGTTTCATTAGCCATGGTTTGAAAATATATTATGAATACAAAAATAGACATCATGTAATAATATTCAGTATAGATGCTTGTGTGAGACCAACCTGTATATGTGGCGTGTATATGTGGGTGTGTGTGTGTGTGTGTGTGTGTCTGGTTTTTTTTTTTTTGTTTTTTTTTTTTTTTTTTAGAATCGACTTTGCATACCATACCAAGCCGGGTTATATAAAGGTTGAGTTTAACAAGCCAGATAGATGCATTGATCCAAAAATACTAGGCATTCACGCAACATTCTATGGCACTAGTTTGGAAAGTTATACAGCAGGGTTATATGCAGTTATATACAGTTGTCTGTTGTTATATGTTATATTTATCTTAAGGGAGCCCACCTCGTTTTTGTTCTCTTTCTCTCCCTCTCTTTTTGGCTTTTATCCATTCGGCCCCATTCAGCCTACTGTTTTAAGACGTTTACCCCCATCTAGGTGTCAATATTTTCCTGGCGAGCGGTAGCGAGCCAGTATATATATTTTTTTGTTTTGACAGCAAGCTAAATTTGTACATTTTTCGATAGAAAAATTTCTCCGGCGAAGCCGGATTTCTTCATATAATGCTGGCTCGCTATCACTCGCCAGGAAGAAATCGACACCTGGATGGGGATAAACGTCTTAAAACAGTTGGCTGAATGGGGGCCGAATGGATACAAGCCAGGGAAAGAGAGAAAAGGAGAGAAAGATAAAAAAGCTGTTGACTCCCTTAAGTCGTTGGTTATTCGACTTGATTTTTGTGGCTGCAGTTTTCTATTGAGCCCAAATTTAATACGTTCATCACTAGACGAGTTTGTTTAGATTAGGAAGAACGTTAACGATTTGACTCCCACAGGTCCTTCCTAACTTACATTAAGGGGAGGTTTTTAGTTTGTTTCCTACTCCTCCAGCAATCTTAAAATGTCACCCCCTTGACCCTCTTTCAAGATAAATTTGTACATTTTTCGGTAGAAAAATGTCCCGGCTGAAAGCCGGTTCCTCTTATATTACAGGCTCGCTATCGCTCGCCAGGATAACATCGACACCTACAGTAAATGGCACGAAAGGTCTTAAAATTGACAGAAATGAGTCGAAAGTTCTTAAAATCGTCAAAATAATGGGGCGAACGTTTTAAAATTAGAAAAGCAATGGGGCTCAACATGAGGGAGAAAGGAGTCAAGAAAAAAATCCCTCAAGTGGAAATCTCCCCTTAAATCGTCTAATAATAGCCAGAATATAATAATGGAAAAGGCATCATCGTATTGAAAGGGTTAAAATATAAATACCAGGGTGAGTTGTATAAAGTTGAGAGCGGGGCATTGCAGAGTCATCAATCCGAAACCCAGCCACTCTCGGGACGAACGGTGGACTTGTTTGGGTCACATATTTTGTTTTTCTATTTTTTCCCCGATTTTTTTTTCCGATTTTTTTTTTTTTTTTTTTTTATCAGTACAGCGGGTCATTTCTACAGAGTTATTTTAGCCTCATTGTTTCCAACCTCTACTTGTTCACTTTATCGCCACCACCCACCTCCTCTTCCTGTACCACTTCATGCCACTTCCATCATCACTGTACCTCTACCCCTGCTTCACTTCCATCACTTCCACTACCTCTATAAACCGCCCTACCCCTTCACTCCACCACTGTATATCTACCACACACCTCTACTTCCACCACTCCACTTCACCTCCACCACGTCTGTTTACACTTCCACCACTCCACTCCTTCCCTCCACCACCTCCTCCACCTCCACCACCCCAGGAACATTGTAAGGCCTAGTTCTGTGGCACTGTTTTTGTCACGTATACCATTTAAGGGGAGACTAACCGTTTGTTTGGTCTATTAATTCATTTATTCATATATTTTTTTTAGTTTCCTCCCTAGACCTCCATCAAGCTTAGAAAAACACCCCCTAGACCCCCCTTCAAGATAAATTTGTAAATTTTTCGGTAGAAAAATGTCCCGGCCGAAGGCCGATTCGTCTTAAAATTGCAGGCTCGCTATCGCTCGCCAGGAAATAATCGACGCCTAAATGGCACGAAAGGTCTTAAAATTGAAAATTAAATGGGGCGAAAGGTGTTAAAATCGCCAAACTAATGGGCCGAACGTCTTATAATATCAAAACTAGTGGGGCTAAACATTAGGGAGAAGGGGTCCAGAAAAACGGTCTTCCTCCCCTTAATTAAGTCTACAACACGACCACACCCCAAACAGCCTGGAGTAAAGCGTGTTAACAAAGATACGTATCAGATAGTTTCAATGTGTATTATGTAATCTAAAATATCACCTGTAACTGCTGGTGATTGATTGTACAGTCACACACATTATTATTATTATGGACTCTTCCCTGTCACATAGTTTCCAAGTGGTCCAAAGTGAGCTAATATTTCTATAATCATTTATAACTTAGGTAATTATAATATCTTTATAATAGTATGGTCAAATAATTGCAGTTAGATGGAGGTGTGGTAGGCACTAGGCCAGCTAGGCCCTTATGGGAAAATACATAGGAAAATAAATTGGTCAACATGCAATATCTCTATAACAGTTGATATATACTGTAGATTTTGTCTTATATATTATTTTAGGCTTAGAATACCTTGTTTTATATAACCCTTTCAATATACCATAACCTTTTCTTTATTTATATATATATATATATATATATATATATATATACATAAGAACATTAGAAAATGGGAGTCTGCAGAAAGCCGATTGGCCTAAGCAAGGCAGATCCCTGTCCCACACAACCCCAATTCAATTACAAAGCCAAATTATAGGCTCAACACCCTAATACCCTGAGGATCATCTTACCAAAACGGTTAGAGATTAACGCAGGATTATGGGGGTCTGCAGAGCGCTGATTGGCCCAACCCGGCTGATCCCCCTTCACACCCAACCCTTCTCGTCCATATGCTTATCCAATTTTATCTTAAAGCTCCCTACCGTTTTAGATCCCACTATAGCACTTGGTAGTCCATTCCACCCATCTACAACTCTGTTACCAAACCAATATTTGCCTATATCTTTTCTGAAACGAAATTTATCTAATTTGAAACCATTGGTACGAGTTCTTTCGCTATCACTGAGCTTTAGTACATTTGTCATGTCCCTTTGTTAATCCCACTAACCCACTTGAACACCTCTATCATATCCCCTCTAACTCTGCGTCTCTCTAACGAATGTAAACCTAATTTCTTCATACGGAAGATTTCTAATATTATGGATAATTTTGTCATTCTACGCTGTACTCTCCAATGAATCTATGTCCATTCTGTAATAAGGACACCAAAATTGGACAGCATAATCCATATCGGGTCTCACTAATGACAAGTAAAGTTTTAAGATAACATCAGCAGTTCTGTTACTCACACTCCTTGAGTTGAAACCGAGAATCCTGTTTGCCTTATTACGAACGCTTATACACTGTTTTCTAGACTTCAAATCATTGCTAACAAACACACCTAGATCTTTCTCGCAGTCTGAATTTTCTAATTCTAAATTAGCTAGTTTATATTTAAAATTTGTTTGCATCTTCCCTATCTTTAATACCTTGCATTTGTCAATGTTAAACTTCATCTGCCAATTTACTGACCATTCATGTAAGGTATCTAGATCCCTTTGGAGGCACTCTATATCGCTATCTGAATCAATTAATCTCCCCATTTTAGTATCGTCTGCGAATTTACTTATCCTACTAGTTATACCTAAATCAAGGTCATTTATGTATATAATAAACAACAGGGGACCTAATACCGATCCCTGGGGGACACCACTTTTGACTGCTCCCCACTCTGACTTGGTACCATTTATGCTGACTCTCTGTTTCCTACCAATTAGCCATGACCTAATCCATCCCAACAACGATCCTCCTATTCCATGTGCCTCAACCTTTCTCATCAATCTCTCATGAGGGACTCTGTCGAAAGCTTTACTGAAATCTAAATAAATAATATCATATGACTTGTCACTATCTACTGCTTCATATACATATACAGTATATATATTTTTTGTTTTACCTTCATGATTCCTATTATTATTTCCTAAGCTGAAACGTATACTTAAAGCCAGGAACAAGGGCGCCATGATAGTGAGCTGTTCTAATCGATGCTAGACTGGTGACCCCGAGTACCCCCCCCCCCCCCCCTCCCAAATAAATACCAAGGCTCCTCAGGGTATTGACTTGGTTATAGTGTGGGGTAGTCGATTCATTATCACATACATACTCATTCTCTCTAACTCTCTCTCTCTCTCTCTCTCTCTCTCTCTCTCTCTCTCTCTCTCTCTCTCTCTCTCTCTCTCTCTCTCTCTCTGTATCTCTCTCTCTCTCTCTCTCTCTCTCTCTCTCTCTCTCTCTCGCGCGCGCGCGCGCACACACACAATGACAAATTAACCGATTATTTTTATTATTATTATTACCCACAACCCCACACCCCCACACCCCCACACACACACACACTCTCTCTCTCTCGGTATGTAGGCTATATGTATATGCATTTATACATGAAGACAGTGTTCTTTGCAGTTATTCATGTGTTCCCTAATAGTCTATATTAATTACCATTTAACTTTAATCGCTCGTAAAATTACAGTTCACAGGAATGGTATAGAATGTATTACAGTTTATTGTGTATTTGTGTATTACAGTGTATTGTGTATTTGTGTTTCATATAGGTCTACTTAAGGGGAGATATCCACTTGAGGGAGTTTTTTCTAGACCCCTTTCTCCCTCATGTTTAGCCCCATTGCTTTTCTAATTTTAAGACGTTCGCCCCATTATTTTGATGATTTTAAGAACTTTCAACCCATGTCTGTCAATTTTAAGACCTTTCGTGCAATTTAGGTGTCGATTTTATCCTGGCGAGCGATAGCGAGCCTGTAATTTAAGAGGTACCGGCTTTCAGCCGAGCCATATTTCTAACGAAAAATGTACAAATTTATCTTGAAAGGGGCTCAAGGGGGTGTAATCTTAAGCTTGATGGAGGTCTAGAGACCAAACTAAAAACCTCCCCTTAACTCATACACTGTAATTAATTAATGCACAGTTATCATAATTAATTAATGCACAGTTATCATAATTAATTAATGCACAGTTATCATAATTAATTAATGCACAGTTATCATAATTAATTGATGCACAGTTATCATAATTAATTAATGCACAGTTATTATAATTATATCCTCTGACGCTTATCAATTTAAGGGGACATAGGCCGGGTTTCTGGACCACTTTCTCCCTCATGTTTAGCCCCATTAGTTTTCAGATGTAAAGATGTTTGCCCCATTAGTTACTCGATTTTAAGACCTTTCCCCCCATTTCTTCGTCAATATTTAGACCTTTCGTGCTATTTAGGTGTCGATTTTTTCCCTGGCGAACGATAGTGAGCCTGTAATGTTGGAAGAACCGGCCTTCGGCCGGGATTTTTTTTCTACCGAAAAATGTACAAATTAATCTAGAAGGGGGATCTAATGGATGTGTTTTTTTTTAATTTGATGGAGGTCTAGGGAGGAAACTAGAAAAAGAATGAATACATGCAAAAATCGGCCAAAAAGTGAACCATCCCCCCTTAACCCCTACCATATCAGTCAGCACATTTCCTTTGGTGATGGGCTGGTCTATCAGAATGAGAGTTGAGCGTTCTCTGCCATACCCATAGCTTACTCTGACTGTTCCTTTTACTTATATATTTTCTAGATCTCAAGTGACGGCGTCTTTTCCGTGGATTGACCTCCCTACTGCCAACCCTGGCAGATTGGGAGCCAAAGCGTCACATTTTTCCTTTGCCCCTCAACTTTCCCTTTATAATTGCTGAGGGGCACAGGGCCTTGGGTGGGGCTTTTGTTTCCCGGGCGTTTCCGCACCCTCCTCAGCTCCCCGCCTTTGAGTGGCTTCGGTCACCTGGGCATTATTAGTGGTAAGCTGGGAGGGTTCTGTGGGGGCACTCGGTTATGGCCTTGGCCTTGCTCGGGACCTTGGGGCTGCTCGGCCAGACAGCCTGAGGAACAGCAACAACAACAAACAACACATTTCCTTTATATTCTGGTATCTATTTGACGATTTTATTCAGCTTGGGCAGGACGTCTATCAATTAAATGGCTACAGACTATCTCAATTAATTCTTTTTGCAACCATATATCTTTCCTAAGCTTCATAAAATCGTCTAAACGTCGCTGAGATCGAATAAAGGCGACGTCAGGGTTAAGGGGAGGTATTTAGTTGATTCCCTAGACTTCCATCAAGCTTAAAATTACACCCCCTAGACCCCCTTTCAAGATAAATTTGTAAATTTTTCGGTAGAAAAATGTCCAGGCCGAAGGCCGGTTGCTCTTAAATTACAGGCTCGCTATCGCTCGCCAGGAAAAAATCGACACCTTAATGGCACGAAAGGTCTTAAAATTGACAGAAATGGGGCAAAGTGTCTTAAAACGTCCAAACTACTAGGGCGAACGTCTTAAAATCTCAAAAGCAATAGGGCTAAACATGAGGGAGAAAGGGGTCCAGAAAAAATCCCTCAAGTGGAGATTGAATACCTCCCCCGCCGCCAGAATACTGTCCTAACAATCACAATAGCCAGCTCTATATAATCTAAATATTACAAGAAACAAATATCTTCTTGTAAATGACCTAACTCATTTATAGTATATGTAGCTTAAGGGGAGGTATTTACTTTGTTCCCTAGACCTCCATCAAGCTTAAAATTATACCCCCTTGAGTCCCTTTCAAGATAAATTTGTACATTTTTCGGTAGAAGGCCGGTTTCTCTTAAATTACAGGCTCGCTATCGCTCGCCAGGATAAAATCGACACCTGAATGGCACGAAAGGTCTTAATATGGGGTGAAAGTTCTTAAAATCGCTAAACTAATGGGTCGAACGTTTTATAATATCAAAAGCAATGGGGCTAAACATGAGGGTGAAAGGGGTCAAGAAAAATATCCCTCAAGTGGAGATCTGCCCTTAAGTTAATGTGTAGGTCTGGAAACTTAGGTACATTCCACTCCGTACACTTCTTTTAAAACCTGTAGATGGCTTTTGAATCTATAATAACTCCGACATATCGAAGACTCACGCTGAGGGTCATAGAGGAACATGGTCTCATATTTATCCTTAAAGGTATGCAAAAGTTGTCTGAATCATATAGTTTGTGTATTATGCATTGTATGTATGTAGTATGTATATGCATGGATAGTACAGTATGTAGTATGTATATGCATAGATTGTACAGTATGTAGTATTTGTATGTAGTATATATATGCATGTAGTATGTGTATATATGTAGTATTTGTATGTAGTATATATATGCATGTAGTATGTGTATGTATGTAGTATGTGTATGTATGTAGTATGTGTATGTATGTAGTATGTGTATGTATGTAGTATGTGTATGTATGTAGTATGTGTATGTATGTAGTATGTGTATGCTTGTATTGTATGCATGTAGTATGTGCTTGTAGTGTATGCTTGTATTGTATGCATGTAGTATGTGTATGCATGTAGTATGTGTATGTTGTAGTATGTGTTAGGTAGGGTAGTATGTAGTATGTGTAGTAGTATGTGTATATATGTATATGTATGTATGTAGTATGTGTATGTATGTGTTGTATATGTAGTATGTGTATGTATGTAGTATGTGTATATAATTATGTAGTATGTGTATGTATGTAGTATGTGTATGTATGTAGTATGTGTATGTATGTAGTATGTGTATATATGTAGTATGTGTATATATGTAGTATGTGTATGTATGTAGTATGTGTATGTATGTAGTATGTGTATGTATGTAGTATGTGTATAATATGTAGTATGTATATATATGTAGTATGTGTATGCATGTAGTATGTGTATGTAGTATATATATGCATGTAGTATGTGTATGCATGTAGTATCTGTATATATGTAGTATGTGTATATATGTACTATGTAGTATGTATATATATGTAGTATGTGTATGTGTGTAGTATGTGTATGTATGTAGTATGTGTATGTATGTAGTATGTGTATATATATATGTATTTTGTATATTCGTGTATCTCTCCCCCTCCCTCCCTCCTGAAATAGGCAAACTGCCAGGGCAAAATTACTCGGGGTTTTGAATAGTTTCCCTCCGACATACACGCACATGTAGACATACTAACATACACACACACAGTCACCATCACACACACACATACATACATAAACACGCATGCTATCACCATCATGCATACACACACACAGACATACACATAGTCCTTTATTTTTCGCTCACACACGCACACAGACAGACACAATCGTCCTCATACAATATACACAAATGTCATCCTCGCTCTCTCTCACACACACTATATATAACTCTCTCTCTCTCTCTCTCTCTCTCTCTCTCTCTCTCTCTCTCTCTCTCTCTCTCTCTCTCTCTCTCTCTCTCTCTCTCTCTCTCTCTCTCATAAATGTAAGTAGCGGGGTACCCCAGGGATCGGTACTAGGACAAATTATCTTTCTAATTTACATCAACGACATAGATGAGGGTCTCACCTGTACAATCTCAAAATTTGCTGACGATACAAAAATTGCAAATAGCGTACTGTCAAAAGAACAAGTTGACGATATGCAACACAATCTAGATAAATTGTCATGGTGGGCCCAAATTTGGCAAATGAGTTTCAATGCGGATAAATGTAAAGTACTACATATCGGATACCTAAATGAGAAAGCAAACTATTCGATGAATGGCACTCAGCTTAAGAATGTAAACAGAGAAACCGATCTGGGAGTAACAATATCGAGTAACCTAAAACCGAGTCAACAATGTTCAGAAGTTGTTAAGAAGGCAAACAAAATAATTGGCTTTATAGGCAGGTCATTTGAGCATAAATCCAAAGAAGTTGTCCTAACCCTTTACAATTCCTTAGTCCGCCCTCTTCTGGAATACTGCGTTCAATCCTGGTGCCCTTATTACCAAAAAGATATAAACAAGCTTGAACGAGTTCAACGTAGAGTTACCAAAATGATACCTAGCCTAAAGAACAAACCATACGAAGAGCGTCTTAGAGAATTAAATCTATTTCCTTTAACCCAGCGCAGATTAAGAGGTGACTTAATTCAAGTGTTCAAAATCATCAAAGGCATCGACAATATGAACTGTAGTAAGTACTTCACTATCGACCAATCTAATTACACGCGGGGAAACGGTTGCAAAATTATTGGTAAATCTTTTAACTCACACGAATCTAAGAATTTCTTCTTCAATCGAGCGAGTTGTCAACTTGTGGAATGGGCTTCCCCGAGACGTTATAGACTGCAGCACCGTTGATTCATTTAAACTCAGCTTAGACAAATATCTCGCATCAAACCCGCGACTGACTGCGTTTGTAAATGAATAACTTTATTGTATCCCCCCCTCAGTTACTAACCCATCTGTCCCCTACTAACTTCCTAATCCTGCCACGGACATTAGTTCCAGGGCAGTAGTTCCCTTTCCAATGTTCCCTTACCCACTCTAAACCACTGTTTGGACACTTGATCCTCAGTGTTTTGGAGGACAAGCAGCCTAGAAGGGTCACTAGATCTGTTGTTGCTTGATTTCCTTTGTACTCCTTTATACATCCATACATACGCAATCATCCTCATAAAACACACACACACACACACTCTCTCTCTTTCTCTCTCTATGCTATGTGGTTATATACAATTATTTAGTTAAAATAGGACTTCAGAGGCTATCAACCCTATTGGATTATTAAGCCAGCACACTGCAAGTCAAGAATAACGTCAGGACTGGAGCCTCTAGTTCCTTGGCATACAAATCGCGTTTGAACCTCGCTTATATCATGCCGACAGAATTACCTCACGTCATAAGCCGGTAAAGTATGAAAATTATACCTCCCTATATCATGTTAATCCTCTCGCTATAATACAGACGAAGCCTTTTTTCGTTTGCAATATACCTGAACGGATGATAGTTTGAAATAGTTTACACAAATATGCCATTTTTCTTCTTTAACTATGAATACCATGACGGCCATTTTCTTTACAGTTTTTTGTATCAATTATTGCCACACTCTTGTTACTAACTATTTTCATTATCATAATCATCAATATCATTATTATCATCATCAATATTGTTAGCATCATAATCATTATCGTTATCATTCCTTTCATCATCAATATCATTAGCATCATTATCAAAAACATGGCCATCATTACTATCATGAGTAGCACCATCCGTCTAAAACATCACCATCACCAACATCATCACCATATGCCAAGGAGTTATTAGCTTCAGAAAGTATATACCCGTGTAAAGAAAACCGTGTATGTGTGTTTTGCGTGCAGTGTGGCAATCTGACGGTAGGGTTTGGGGTCCATGACTTGCCAGAGAGCTTCTCTTTCACTTGCGAGGGGGTTCTGACTTCGGGTTTCTTTTTATCTTATAGGTTCTTCTGTTTGGTGTTAGTTTGAACCTTTGTTGTTTAGCTTTCTTGACACACACACACACACATATATGCACACCGATGTACGTAGACGAACACACACACGCACGTCCTTACCGATACTCATACGCACACACACACACACACACAGCTGACTTTTTGTTTCGATGTTCTCTTTTCCGTTCACCTCTTCCTTTCTTTCTATTCTCTTAGGTTCTTATCCTCTCTCTGCATCTCTCTTCTTCTTCTTCGTCTTTTTCTTCTTCGTCTTCTTCTTCTTCGTCTTTTTCTTCTTCTTCTTCTTCTTCTTCTTCTTCTTCTTCTTCTTTTTCTTCTTCGTATTTGTCTTCTTCTTCTTCTTCTTCTTCTTCTTCTTCTTTTTCTTTTTCTTCTTCTTCTCCTCTTCGCTTCTTTTCTCCTCTCTCTCTCACCGACTTAAATTTTGTGACAATATTTAGGTTCCATGAATTGCGTCAGGCTTCCCTCTCTGATGTTTTTACTGGCAGACTCTGAGGTTGTTTATTTGAGTTCCTTCTGTTTAGTCTGTGTGTCCGAGTCCCAGTTTACACGTCTTCTTATTATTAGTCTCTTAGGTCATTCTATCTTAAGGTGTTGGTTCTGTTACTTATGTTATATATATATATATATTATCTGTTCTCTCTCTCTCTCTCTCTCTCTCTCTCTCTCTCTCTCTCAATCTAATTACACGCGGGGAAACGGTTGCAAAATTATTGGTAAATCTTTTAACTCACACGAATCTAAGAATTTCTTCTTCAATCGAGTTGTCAACTTGTGGAATGGGCTTCCCCGAAACGTTATAGACTGCAGCACCGTTGATTCATTTAAACTCCGCCTAGACAAATATCTCGCATCAAACCCGCGACTGACTGCGTTTGTAAATGAATAACTTTATTTTATCCCCCCTCAGTTACTAACCCATCTGTCCTCTACTAACTTCCTAATCCTGCCACGGACATTAGTTCCAGGGCAGTAATTCCCTTTCCAATGTTCCCTTACCCACTCTAAACCACTGTTTGGACACTTGATCCGCATTGTTTTTTTTTTTTTTGTTTTTTTTTTAAGAGACAATGAACGGAGGAAGGAAAAACACAGATAAAACAAAAAGGTCCATGTGCCTAAAGGCATCCTCCATTCATAAAATGTTTGTAACAACTGGATTTAAACATTTGTTGATTGTAAGTTTGTGGAAAGCAATTCGAGGGAAGTGAATTCCAAAGAGTAGTAGCTCTGGGGATAAATTAATTCTGATAAGCAGAAGTTCTGCATTGTGGAGGAGAAAGTGTAAATTCATGGCGCTCTCAGCTGCCCTAGTTCTACGGGGAAAGATGTGGAGAGGCGGCACAATTGAAGCAAGTTCCTCGGAACAATTGCTGTGAAAATATCTGTAGAATAATGCAATGGATGCAACGTTTCTTCGTATGGATAGGTAGGAAGGTCCTGTGTGATTGCAGGGTTATTGATTAATCTAATAGCTTTATTTTGAATGTTGTCCAATTCCTCAATGCAACCACTCCACTTCCACCCCACAGAGGTGAACAATAATCCATCTGAGAGCGCACATGACTTTTATATATTACGGCCAACTGCTCGTCAGTGAAGAATTCTCGAACTCTGTACAGGATTCCCAGTTTTTTAGAGGCATTCTTAGCAATGCTTCTAACATAATGTGTCCAGCTCAAGTTAGTAGTTAATGTTACACCGAGAATGTCAATACTAGGGGAAGTGGGAATATTTACATCATTAAAAAATATATGGGAGTCAGTGAGATTCTGTCGGTTAGAAAATTGAATGTACTTGGTTTTCTGTGCATTAAAGGAAACTAGATTCTCTTGTCCCCATTAATCATTAGTTTTGGAGGACAAGCAACCTAGAAGGGTCACTAGATTTGTTGTTGCTTGATTTCCTTTGTACTCCTTTGTACTCTTTCTCTCTCTCTCTCTTTCTCTTTCGAGGGGATTGTGCATGTGACAAGGTGCTATTATGCTGTACTATTACCCCTTTGAGTACCAGCGACGTGGGTTATATAGTATGATAGCTATATTTAAACGATATTACGCAGCTTAAGAAGGAGCTGGGGGAGTTAAAAGGGTTGGTGGAGATAGTTTGAAGCCTTATTATTGCTAGAGGTCCTTCCTAAGCTTAATAACATCGTCTAATCATTGCCCGAATATAATTATTATAAGGAGGACACTGGTACTGAACGGGTTAAGGGGTAATGTTGGGTAGACCTTTGTGCTAAGTGTGTGAGTGTGTGTGTGTTATTTAATGGTGATGGGCTGCTCCTATCAGAATGGGGGTTAAGCGTCCCCTGCCTCCCAGAGCTTGTTCTCTCTGTCTCTTTTACTGAATCTCTGTGTGTCTATTCTACCTCCTTCTTCCTTCCTTATACATATCTATATACCTTCCTTCTTTTCTCCCCCCCCCCTCCCCCATTACCTCTCCTCCCTCCCTTCCTTCCTACTTTACTTCCTCCCTTTGACTGATGGCTTACCCTTCCTTCCTTCCTTCCTTCCTTCCTTCCTTATATATATATATATCTTTCCTTCTTGTCCCCCTTCCTTCTTTGTGTAATTCCTTATTCCTCCCATTTCTTCTTTCTTCGCTCCCTACTCCCGTATTCTGGGGTGTGGTCGGTTATGGCCTGGCTGATTGTGCTCCTTCCTTCCTTCCTTTCTTCCTTACCTCCCCCCCTTCACCTCACACTCCCTTCCTTCCTTCCTTACCTCCCCCCTTCTCCCCACCCTCCCTTCCTTTCTTCCTTCCTTATATCCCCCCTTCCTTCCTTCCTTAACCCCCCCCCCACCCTCCCTTCCTTTCTTTTATTTTTATTTTCTGCACCCTTCCCACCTCCCTCTCTCCCTTCCTTCCTTCATTCCTCCCTCCTACTCCTGTGTTCGTGGTATACTGGGGTGTGGTCGGGTGTGGCCTGGGTGACTGACTGATTGCTTTCCTTCCTTCCTTTCTCCTTCCCTCCCTCCTTCCCTCCCTCCTTCCTTCCTTTTTTCGTCCCTCCTACTCCTGTGTCGTGGTATACTGGGGTGTGGCCTGGGTGACTGACTGATTGCTTTCCTTCATTCCTTCCTTTTTTATCCTTCTTTCCTTTCTACCCTCTTTTCCTTTATTGTTTACTTCTCTCCCGTCCTGTTTTTCTCTTCCTTCCTGCCTTCTTTCCGTATATACTGTCCTTGTTCTTTCCTTCTTCCCTCCCTCCCTTCCTTCCTTATTTCCTCTCTTCCTTTCTCCCTCCTCCCTCCCTCCTTAATCCCTCCCTCCTTCCTTCCTCCCTCCCTCCCTTCCTTCCTCCCTCCCTTCTTTTCTCCTCTCTTCCGTCCTCCCGCCTCCCTTCATTCCCTCTTTCCTACCTTCCTCCCTCCCTCCCTCCTCTCGGGTTCTTGAGATACTCGCAGGTGTGATTGATTGATTGACTGCATTTCTTCCTTCCCTCCTTTCATGTTCTTTCTTCTCTTATTCCTATCTTTTCTTTGTTATTTCTGTTCCTTTGTTTTTGCTTTCTTCTCTCCTTCTCTTTCTCTGTTATTTCTTCCTTTCTACCCAGGTTCCTTTTTTGTCTTTCTTCTCTCCTCTTTATTTGTTAGTTTTCTTCCCTTCCCATTATCATCTTTCTTACCTTCTCCTTTTCTTCCATGTATTCCTTCCTTCCTTCCTTCCTTCCTTCCTTCCTTCCTGCCTTCCTATATTCCTCTGACTTCTTTTCCTCTCTTCCTTCCTTTATGTGTTGTTTATTCCTTCCTTCTCAATTCCCTCTTTCTTACTTTCTTCTCTCCCTCCCTTTCCTTGTTATTTCTTCCTTCCTTCCTTCCTTCCTTCCCATTCTCCTCTTTTACCTCCCTCTCTCCCTTCCTTTATTTGTTATTTCTTCCTTCCTTCCTACTTTCTTACTTTCCTCGCTCCCTTCCTTTCCTTGTATTTTCTTCCTTTATTCTCTCTCTCTCTCTCTCTCTCTCTCTCTCTCTCTCTCTCTCTCTCTCTCTCTCTCTCTCTCTCTCTCTCTCTCTCTCTCTCTCATTCCCCTTTTCTCTTTTCGTTCGTTCCATTTTCCCCACTGTCTTACTTAACCCTTTCCCTCCCTTTCTTCCTTCTCTTATCGTTTCTACTTGTTCTTTATTAGGCTAGTTTTAGGATCAGGACGCATTTTAGCAGTTTCGTCTGGCTACCATTAGACGATTATACAGCTTAGGGAGGATCTGTGGGAATTAAAAGGGTAAAGACTATCTCAATCAACCCTCTGGGCGGGTGCCCAACCCAGAAAGGGGTTGAAATAGGGGAGCTATCCCCCCGCCAAAGGCGGCTTTCTAGGGCCTTTCCTAGCTGATGCTGAGAGGATTGGGTTCTAGTCATGTGGTGATGGGATGGTCTATCAGAGTGAGAACTGAGCGATCTCTGCCATACCCATAGCTTACTCTGACTGTTCCTTTTACTTATATATTTTCTAGATCTCAAGTGACGGCGTCTCTTGCGTGGATTGACCTCCTAATCTACCAAGATTGGAAGCCAAAGCGTCACATCTTTCCTTTGCCCTTCAATTTTCTCTTCATAATTGCTGAGGGGCACAGGCCCCTGGGTGGGGCTTTGGTTTCCCGGGCGTTTCCGCACCCTCCTCAGCTCCCCGCCATGGAGTGGCTTCGGTCACCCAGGCTTTATTGTGGTCGGCGGGGGGGGGGGGGGTCTGTGGGGGCGCTCGGTTATGGCCTTGGCCTTGCTCGGGGCCTTGGGGCTGTTCGGCCAGGCAGCTTGGGGAAAAACAACAACATTAACCCTCTGACTTCCATATACCCTTCCTAATCTGAATAACATCGTCTACTAATAGCCAGAATATAGAACAGAGAGGCGTAATAGAATCTTGAAAGGGTTAAGCTAGTTTTAGGTTGTATTGATTGATTGATTGCCTACCTTCCTTCATTCCTCTCTCTATGTCATCCTTTCCTTCCTTCCTTCCTCTTTCCCCTCCTCCTTACCTTCATTCCTTCCCTTCATCCTTCCTTCCTTCCTCCCTCCTTTCTTCCTTCCTTCCTTCCTTCCTTCTTTCTTTCCTTCCTTCCTCCCTCCCTTCCTTCCTTCCTTCAATCCTTCCTTCCTTCCTCCCTCCTTCCTTCCTTCCTTCCTCCCTCCCTCCCTCCCTTCCTTCCGCCCTCCTTCCTTCCTTCCTTCCTTCCTTCCTTCCTTCCTTCCTTCCTTCCTTCCTTCCTTCCTTCCTTCCTTCCTTCTTCTTTCTTTCCTTCCTTCCTTCCTTCCTTCTTTTCTTCCTTCCTCCCTATCTCCCTTCCTTCCTTCCTTCCCTTTGCCTTCCTTCCTTCCTCCCGCCTTCCCCCTCCCTCTTACCTTCATTCCTTCCTTCACTCCTCCTTAACAGTTAATGGGTTGTCTCGGTAGGCTACTCCTGGGTGGGGTTCAATAATTATTGCTTGACTGCCATCCTTCCTTCCTTCCTCCCTTCTTCCTTCCTTCCTTCCTTCACTCCTCCTTAATAGCTAATGGGTTCTCGGGGTAGGCTACTCCTGGGTGGGGTTCAATAATTATTGCTTGACTGCCATCCTTCCTTCCTTCCTCCCTTCTTCCTTCGTACTTCCTTCCTTCCTTCCTTCACTCCTCCTAAACAGCTAATGGGTTCTCGGGGTAGGCTACTCCTGGGTGGGGTTCAATAATTATTACTTGACTTCCTTCCTTCCTTCCTTCCTTTAGTCCTTCTTACGTTTGTACTCTTCCTCCTTCATCTTATTTGTTCCTTCTTCTTACTCCTCCTCCTCCTCTTCTTCTTCTTCTTCTTCTTCTTCTTTTTCTTCTTCTATTTCTTCTTCTCCTCCTTCTTCTTCTTCTTCTTCTTCTTCTTCTTCTTCTTCTTCTTCTTCTTCTTCCTCGGTCCTCTCAGCCGCCCCCACCCTTACTTCTCATGCAGGGCAGGTCAGAATCGACTTGTGGAGAACGCCCGCCCAAATGAAGGGAGCTGAGCGAGGTTGTCCGGGAGCAAACACCAGGAGTGGACATCAGGGGTGAGAGAGAGAGAGAGAGAGAGAGAGAGAGAGAGAGAGAGAGAGAGAGAGAGAGAGAGAGAGAGAGAGAGAGAGAGAGAGAGAGAGAGAGAGAGAGAGAGAGAGAGAGAGAGAGAGAAAGAGAGAGAGAGAGAGAAAGAAAGAAAGAAAGAAAGAAAGAAAGAAAGAAAGAAAGAAAGAAAGAAAGAAAGAAAGAAAGAAAGAAAGAAAGAGAGAGAGTGAGAGTGAGAGGAAGATTAAACGGGAGTTGACCAGATGGACTTGGAATGGACATGTCACTGCATGTCACTAGTAGGAGGGTTACAGTACATGCACACCTGTATTTTTAACAACATTGCATTCATTTCAGGGAAGATAACCAATCAATCTATACTGTCCTACACTGCAATGTGACGTCGCTGCACTCATCTTCCGACTGCACTCCTGGGGATTCCTTCAGATGATGCTCCCAAACCACAATTCTTCCTATCCATGACATGATTAATCACTGTTTATATCTGCCTTGATTCACATAGATTTCTCCTAGGTGTGAATTAACACATACACAAACTAGAGTGTGAGCAAGCTTCAGAGACGTTCATCATGCGCGAAGATGATGCTCACAATATACATATGCTATGTCTCAAATCAGTTTCCGAGAGTAGATGCTGATATGATATGTGGGAATATAAATGGTAGCTCCTGATAAACAAATTGCACTGCTTCATTTAACAAGTCATCAAATGCATGAATATAATACACTGCTTCATCCAACAAGTCATCAAATGCATGAATATAATACACTGCTTCATCCAACAAGTCATCAAATGCATGAATATAATACACTGCTTCATCCAACAAGTCATCAAATGCATGAATAGATTGCACTACTTCATTCAATAATGCACAAAATGCATGAACATAATACACTACTTGATTCAACAAGTCACCAAATACATGAACATAATACACTGCTTCATTCAACAAGTCACCAAATACATGAACATAATACACTGCTTCATTCAACAAGTCACCAAATACATGAACATAATACACTGCTTCATTCAACAAGTCACCAAATACATGAACATAATACACTGCTTCATTCAACAAGTCACCAAATACATGAACATAATACACTGCTTCATTCAACAAGTCACCAAATACATGAACATAATACACTGCTTCATTCAACAAGTCACCAAATACATGAACATAATACACTGCTTCATTCAACAAGTCACCAAATACATGAACATAATACACTGCTTCATTCAACAAGTCACCAAATACATGAACATAATACACTGCTTCATTCAACAAGTCACCAAATACATGAACATAATACACTGCTTCATTCAACAAGTCACCAAATACATGAACATAATACACTGCTTCATTCAACAAGTCACCAAATACATGAACATAATACACTGCTTCATTCAACAAGTCACCAAATACATGAACATAATACACTGCTTCATTCAACAAGTCACCAAATACATGAACATAATACACTGCTTCATTCAACAAGTCACCAAATACATGAACATAATACACTGCTTCATTCAACAAGTCACCAAATACATGAACATAATACACTGCTTCATTCAACAAGTCACCAAATACATGAACATAATACACTGCTTCATTCAACAAGTCACCAAATACATGAACATAATACACTGCTTCATTCAACAAGTCACCAAATACATGAACATAATACACTGCTTCATTCAACAAGTCACCAAATACATGAACATAATACACTGCTTCATTCAACAAGTCACCAAATACATGAACATAATACACTGCTTCATTCAACAAGTCACCAAATACATGAACATAATACACTGCTTCATTCAACAAGTCACCAAATACATGAACATAATACACTGCTTCATTCAACAAGTCACCAAATACATAAAACATAATACACTACTTGATTCAACAAGTCAACAAATGAATGAAACATATTACTACCTACATACTTACATATGTCTTCTGGTAGAGGCCTCTCAGGCCTGTAGCACCAGTTCTTCTTCATTAATGTTCAAATCAACTTCTTGTATACTGGTGTGGCGGTGGTGGCGAGTGGTGTTTATCTTTGCTTTGTAGTTATATTTTTCTTCTTGATCTTTCCAGGCATGATCTAATTTTCTTTCAAATTCGACCACAGATTTTGAGTTAACTACGCTTTCTGATAGACTATTCCATGAATTTACTATTCTCTCACAGAACGAAAACTTCCTGATGTTTAATCTTGACCGCTGTTTGAAGATCTTCTTGCTGTGCCCTCTTGTTCTTCCTTCTCTATTTTCAAATAAATCCTCGCATACCTCTTCATCATAGAGTTCATTCAGTATTTTAAAAGCTTCAATCATGTCCCCTCGTGATCTTCTGTATGCGAGGGTGGGTAGATCAAGCCTCTTCAGTCGTTCACCATATGAGAGTACACTGGTTAATTCAATAAGTCCCTAAATGCACAAAGAGACCTTTAGGCCCAGTGACTCCAGGTTCTTGTACAGTGCTTCAAGAAAACAAACGACGTATAGGATCCCAGCAATATATGTTAGATTAACGCCTGTGATGCTAATAATACCAACAGATGCTCATCAGCAACATGCCAATCCGTCCAGGCTAACAGCCCATCCATGTAGGTGTTGAAAAGTGAAGGCCCCATAACAAAGCCCTGTTTTACTCTTGAATGTACACTTGGTCAAAGAAGTATCTGCACCCCTACGCTGATCATCTGGTGTGTACAGCTCGATAAGGTTGGCACCTCTGCCTGCAGCTATATCCATGTGTCAGAGAGGATCGTCTCTGACACATGGATATAGCTGCAGGCAGATGTGCCAACCCAACCGAGCTGTACACAGCAGATGATCAGCGTAGGGTCGCAGATACTTTTTTTACTAAGCGCACATTGTAAAGGGAGGATGTTTCTCTACTGCAATTCAGAGCACTTTCTATCGTTTAATTATAGTCTAGAACGAGATCAATAACCACCGGAGGTTAATAAGTAGGTAAAAGGACAAGCAAACAGAAGATATGAAAGCAAAGTAAAGCGAAGGAGACATCAAGGCTTGGGTGATAAACATAGGGTGAAGGGAAAGCAGGAAGTGAAACGATGGGTGGTTGTTGTCGGTGTGAGGCAGGGAGCTAAAAGAGGACTAAAAGGAAGGGTTAAGTGCAAGCAAGGAGAGAGAGATTTACATAGATACACTGGCCACACAGACCTTACGATCCAAACGAGGTGGTCAGGACTTAATTCTAGTAGAGATGGCTAACCCGAGAGTAAGGGAAAGTTGAAGGAAAGGATAGAAAAGAAGAGAGTGAGAGTGAGAGGTGATTATATGCATTTAGTAACAGAAGAGTAGAATGAAAGACATGCATTCAGAACTATATGAACAGAGTAGGAAGAGCATTGGTGGTGATGATGAGAGAGAGAGAAAGAGAGAGAGAGAGAAAGAGAGATTAGCATATGGAAGGAAGGGGAGAAGGGAAAATTAAGATGACGAAAAGTGACGTAGAGAGAGAGAGAGAGAGATAGAGATAAGAGAGAGATTAGCATATGGAAGGAAGGGGAGAAGGGAAAATGATGATGACGAGAAGTGACGTAGAGAGAGAGAGAGAGAGAGATAGAAGGGAAGAAGGGCAGAGGGGAGACCAAGGGGAAATGGGGACATTGAACCAAGGAGAGAAAGAGGGAGAGAGCGAGAGAGAGAAATATATATATATATATATATATATATATATATATATATAGAGAGAGAGAGAGTGAGAGCGAGAGTACAAAGGAGTACAAAGGTACAAAGAAAATCAAGCAACAACAGGTCTAATGACCCCTCTAGGCTAATTGTCCTCCAAAACACTGAGGATCACGTGTCCAAACAGTGGTTTAGAGTGGGTAAGGGAAAATTGGAAAGGGAACTAATGCTCTGGAACTAATGTCCGTGGCAGGATTAGGATGTTAGTAGGGGACAGATTGGTTAGTAACATAACGCAGTTATACGTGATCTTTCGTATATCTTGGAAACAAAAGAGTAACGTCTTAATAATATATATACGCAATAATCTTGATGAATCTGAGGGGGGAATGAGATATATATAGTTATTCAATTACAAACGCAGTCAGTCGCGGGTTTGAGGCGAGATATTTGTCTAGGCGAAGTTTAAAATAACCAAGAGTGAGTGAGAGTGAGTGGGAGTGAGATCAAGAGAGCAGGGAAGTTAAATTAATGAATGAAAATACAAACAAAAGCTCTAAAAATGGTATGATCCTAGGAACATGAAAAAAAAGGTGAATGGTCTTTATATAATATTTGAGGTCTAAGAACATTGAACGAGAGAGGGAGCCAAGAATAAAGATAATTACAAGTGTTTATAAATAGATGGGTGGGAGTTAAAAGAAAACGGGGAGTGGTGCATAAAAGTGTAAGAATGCTGTTGTTGTTGCTGATGATGATGATGATGTGAGAGTGAGAGTGAGAGAGAGTGCGTGTGAGTGAGTGAGAGATATATATATTTACACAGATACACTTACCACACAGACCTTACGATCCCAGGAAGGTGGTCAGGACTTAATTCTAGTAGAGATAGCTAACTCGAGAGTAAGGTACAGTGGAAGGAAAGGATAGCAAAGCAAAAGGGCAGAGGAGAGATCAAGGGGAAATGGGGGACATTGAACCAGGGAGAGAGAGCGAGAGAGAGGTAGCAATAGAGCCACAACAACTCAGCATAGCGTGACCCTTGGGATTCGAACCCCTTGCGTCACGAACCTCCATGAACTCCGGCTCCGTGTACAGTCTCGGTCGATAGTCCCTTTATCATACCTCAGAACTGTATCGAACCCAAAGCTGATACTCAGACATGTTTAATGCTATTTAAGTTTTCGAGTATTCCTTGCCCAAATGTATGTATGCTGATATTAATAATAACATATTCGCTTTTCTATTCATTGTTTCCGCCTCTGACACTACGAGTAAGTAATTTACAGCATCTTAAATTTCTCTCTGCACATTTCTCTTCTTTAAACTTTAATTTCTTTGTTTTCTCTTTTTCTTATTACAGTTTAGTGTCGCTGCCTCTCACCTCTCTTATAATATATGTTTACCCTCGTCCCTCTTCGTTCGTTCTTTAAGACACTGTTTTTGTTTTATATAAAAAAAAAAAAAAAAAAAATGGATCTCTGTTCTATTATATTCACTAAACTTTCATTATCTTATCTTCTTTGCTTTTATAATTTATAGTTTAATGTCTCTATCTCGTATATATATGGTTTTCTTTGTATCTCTCCTCTTTTTCTATCTTTCTGCTGACACTAAGTAATTAAGGGGAGGTTTTTAGTTCCCCCCCGAGACTCCCATCAAGGTTAACAAAATACTCCCAAGACCCTCCTTCTAGATAAATTACTACAGTTTTCGGTTGAGGAAAAAGAAGAAGAAAAAACCCCGAAGGCCGGTTCATCCTTAATAACAGGCTCGCTATTGCTCACCAGGAAAAAATCGACACCTAAATGGAACAAAAGGTCTTAAATGTTGAAAAAGAAAATGGGGCAAAATGTCTTAAAACCGCCAAACTATTGGGGCAAATGTCTTAATATCTAAAAATTAATGGGGATAACGATGATGAAGAAGGGGAATTCAGAAAAAAACAATCCCTGAAGTGAAAACAAACCTTTACTGCATCTAAAGTATCTTCTTCTGTCATATTCATCTTTATTAAACTCTCATTATCTTCTCTCCCCCCCTCCCCCCCCCCTTCACCCCCCCCCCCCCCCCCACCCCCCCCCCCCCCCCCCCCCCCCCACTCTCTTATTCTCTGCTCGCT
Organism: Paralithodes platypus; assembly: GCA_032716605.1. Lineage (NCBI taxonomy): Eukaryota > Metazoa > Arthropoda > Malacostraca > Decapoda > Lithodidae > Paralithodes > Paralithodes platypus. The sequence goes on from CM064495.1 coordinate 40,648,821, forward strand.
TCTCTTCTGGTCTCTTGTAAACCTGTCCTATTTATCTCACTTTAACTCTCCTCTTCTTCAACTCTTGCCGTCTCTCAAATGTTCTGGGGATTTCTCAATTTCGTGTCTCATAAATATTTCCTCTTACGCGGTACTCTCTAGTGTTGTCATACCAAGTCTATATGCACTGTATATATATATATATATATATATATATATATATATATATATATATATATATATATATATATAGAGAGAGAGAGAGAGAGAGAGAGAGAGCCTGAGCCTTCATCATGTTTACTTATTCAGGATTTCAACATACCTTCTCTCCTCTGTCTGTATATACCTCAGTGTTTTCCCTTTTCTCTGAGTTAATCAGGGTTAGTCTTGTCTCTCTCCTTCCTTTCCTTGTTTGTCCCGTCACTGGCACTCTCTCAGGCATTTTCTTGGTTTTATATAATAGTTTTCCTCATTCTCTATCACCCATCATCATCATCAACTCTTTCTATTCTCGCTCATTCTATTTCGATTTGTCTCTTCTTCGTTTCTTTTAGCGTTGGTTATTTTTCATCTCCTCCCTTATTATCTCAAAACACAGGATATTTGGTTTATAAAGTTTTTTTGGGTCAATATACATAGCTGTTCAAGTTATTATATCAGTATTTGTTTGTTCATGTCAGTCTGCCTGTCTGTCTGCTCATAAGGTATCTCAAAAACTTACAAACGGACTTTAAAGGCTGTGTTTTCTCTTTCTTCTTCATCCCGCAGTTCAGTTACTCCCTACATTTATCAAACTTTGTCTCTCCTCCCCATCATTTATCACCTGCTCTCACTTATTCCTCCCTTCCTGTTGTTGTAGGGTCTCCTCTCCTCCATCATTATCCCCCCCCCCTCTCTCTCTCTCTTCTTCTTCTTATTCTTTTTCTTCTTGCTATCCTTTCCTTCCACTGTCCCTTACTCTTGGGTTAGCTATCTCTACTAGAATTAAGTTCCGACCACCTCGCTGGGATCGTAAGGTCTGTGTGGTCAGTGTAGCTATGTAAATATATGTAAATCTCTCTTTCTCTTCTTTATTTTTCACTCCTTCCTCCTCGTCTTCCCATTCCCCATCTTCGTCAACACTTAACTTCTTCCCAACTTAATTTTAAAGGGTGCCGCACGATCACTTTCCTAGCAATTTTATCTCTCCGAGTTATTTTAGTCTGGTTGATTCTGAATTAAGACCTCCCTTTTTTATCCTTCACTCACCTAAGACACTCGACCCTCCATCTTGCTAGTGATTGTAATGCCAAATAAACCCGATATGTTGTCATAATTAGTTGATTGATCGAACACTGCTGGGAAGATCTCTCGTGGGACTTCACCTTAACAACATCTCATCTCTTGGCTTTCCACTTTTCACCATATTTTCTCACCTCCTCTCACTAATCAATTATATTCTTTGTATATTGTATTTGAAGGGCTATGAAGACTTTAATACCCTATAAACCCTCTTATATATAGACCCTTTCACCCATCTATTCCATTCTTAGAATATTGTTTTTTGAAGGGCTATGAGAGGCTTAAAACCTTATAAACCCTCTCACCTTACCTATTCCATTCT
>CM064495.1:40655402-40715402 GCA_032716605.1 Paralithodes platypus
TCCTCAGTGTTTTGGAGGACAAGCAACCTAGAAGGGTCACTGGATCTGTTGTTGCTTGATTTCCTTTGTACTCCTACTAGATCACATACCATCCAGCTAGTTATCACACACTTCTCCTCCACCTACTAGATCACATACCATCCAGCTAGTTATCACAAACATCTCATCCACCTACTAGATCACATACCATCCAGCTAGTTATCACACACATCTCCCCCTCCTACTAGATCACATACCATCCAGCTAGTTATCACACATATCTCCCCCTCCTACTAGATCACATACCATCCAGCTAGTTATCACAAACATCTCCTCCTCTTACTAGATCACATACCATCCAGCTAGTTATCACAAACATCTCCTCCTCTTACTAGATCACATACCATCCAGCTAGTTATCACAAACATCTCCTCCACCTACTAGATCACATACCATCCAGCTAGTTATCACACACATCTCCTCCTCCTACTCAGATCACATACCATCCAGCTAGTTATCACACATATCTCCCCCTCCTACTAGATCACATACCATCCAGCTAGTTATCACAAACATCTCCTCCTCCTACTAGATCACATACCATCCAGCTAGTTATCACAAACATCTCCTCCACCTACTAGATCACATACCATCCAGCTAGTTATCACACACATCTCCTCCTCCTACTAGATCACATACCATCCAGCTAGTTATCACACACATCTCCTCCTCCTACTCAGATCACATACCATCCAGCTAGTTATCACACACATCTCCTCCTCCTACTCAGATCACATACCATCCAGCTAGTTATCACACACATCTCCTCCACCTACTAGATCACATACCATCCAGCTAGTTATCACACACATCTCCTCCTCCTACTCAGATCACATACCATCCAGCTAGTTATCACACACATCTCCTCCTCCTACTCAGATCACATACCATCCAGCTAGTTATCACACACATCTCCTCCTCCTACTAGATCACATACCATCCAGCTAGTTATCACACACATCTCCTCCTCCTACTAGATCACATACCATCCAGCTAGTTATCACACACATCTCCTCCTCCTACTCAGATCACATACCATCCAGCTAGTTATCACAAACATCTCATCCACCTACTAGATCACATACCATCCAGCTAGTTATCACACATATCTCCCCCTCCTACTAGATCACATACCATCCAGCTAGTTATCACAAACATCTCCTCCTCCTACTAGATCACATACCATCCAGCTAGTTATCACAAACATCTCCTCCACCTACTAGATCACATACCATCCAGCTAGTTATCACAAACATCTCCTCCTCTTACTAGATCACATACCATCCAGCTAGTTATCACACACATCTCCTCCACCTACTAGATCACATACCATCCAGCTAGTTATCACACACATCTCCCCCTCCTACTAGATCACATACCATCCAGCTAGTTATCACACACATCTCCTCTTCCTACTAGATCACATACCATCCAGCTAGTTATCACACACATCTCCTCCACCTACTAGATCACATACCATCCAGCTAGTTATCACACACATCTCCCCCTCCTACTAGATCACATACCATCCAGCTAGTTATCACACACATCTCCTCTTCCTACTAGATCACATACCATCCAGCTAGTTATCACACACATCTCCTCCACCTACTAGATCACATACCATCCAGCTAGTTATCACAAACATCTCCTCCACCTACTAGATCACATACCATCCAGCTAGTTATCACACACATCTCCTCCACCTACTAGATCACATACCATCCAGCTAGTTATCACAAACATCTCCTCCTCCTACTCAGATCACATACCATCCAGCTAGTTATCACACACATCTCCTCCTACTCAGATCACATACCATCCAGCTAGTTATCACACACATCTCCTCCTCCTACTCAGATCACATACCATCCAGCTAGTTATCACACACATCTCCTCCTCCTACTCAGATCACATACCATCCAGCTAGTTATCACACACATCTCCTCCTCCTACTCAGATCACATACCATCCAGCTAGTTATCACAAACATCTCTCCACCTACTAGATCACATACCATCCAGCTAGTTATCACACACATCTCCTCCACCTACTAGATCACATACCATCCAGCTAGTTATCACAAACATCTCTCCACCTACTAGATCACATACCATCCAGCTAGTTATCACACACATCTCCTCCTCCTACTCAGATCACATACCATCCAGCTAGTTATCACACACATCTCCTCCTCCTACTCAGATCACATACCATCCAGCTAGTTATCACAAACATCTCTCCACCTACTAGATCACATACCATCCAGCTAGTTATCACACACATCTCCTCCACCTACTAGATCACATACCATCCAGCTAGTTATCACACACATCTCCTCCACCTACTAGATCACATACCATCCAGCTAGTTATCACACACATCTCCTCCACCTACTAGATCACATACCATCCAGCTAGTTATCACACACATCTCCCCCTCCTACTAGATCACATACCATCCAGCTAGTTATCACAAACATCTCCTCCACCTACTAGATCACATACCATCCAGCTAGTTATCACACACATCTCCTCCTCCTACTCAGATCACATACCATCCAGCTAGTTATCACACACATCTCCCCCTCCTACTAGATCACATACCATCCAGCTAGTTATCACAAACATCTCCTCCACCTACTAGATCACATACCATCCAGCTAGTTATCACACACATCTCCTCCTCCTACTCAGATCACATACCATCCAGCTAGTTATCACACACATCTCCTCCTCCTACTCAGATCACATACCATCCAGCTAGTTATCACACACATCTCCTCCTCCTACTCAGATCACATACCATCCAGCTAGTTATCACACACATCTCCTCCTCCTACTAGATCACATACCATCCAGCTAGTTATCACAAACATCTCTCCACCTACTAGATCACATACCATCCAGCTAGTTATCACACACATCTCCTCCTCCTACTCAGATCACATACCATCCAGCTAGTTATCACACACATCTCCCCCTCCTACTAGATCACATACCATCCAGCTAGTTATCACAAACATCTCTCCACCTACTAGATCACATACCATCCAGCTAGTTATCACACACATCTCCTCCTCCTACTCAGATCACATACCATCCAGCTAGTTATCACACACATCTCCTCCTCCTACTCAGATCACATACCATCCAGCTAGTTATCACACACATCTCCTCCTCCTACTCAGATCACATACCATCCAGCTAGTTATCACAAACATCTCTCCACCTACTAGATCACATACCATCCAGCTAGTTATCACACACATCTCCTCCACCTACTAGATCACATACCATCCAGCTAGTTATCACACACATCTCCTCCACCTACTAGATCACATACCATCCAGCTAGTTATCACACACATCTCCTCCACCTACTAGATCACATACCATCCAGCTAGTTATCACACACATCTCCCCCTCCTACTAGATCACATACCATCCAGCTAGATATCACAAACATCTCCTCCACCTACTAGATCACATACCATCCAGCTAGTTATCACACACATCTCCTCCACCTACTAGATCACATAGCATCCAGCTAGTTATCACAAACATCTCCTCCTCCTACTCATATCGCTACACTAAACAAGCACACCCCACTGTTAACAAATTAACAAACAAATAAATAAATAAATAAACGCTTAGAATAGCGACTATCATGCTTTAAATTTTGGGAAGACGCTTGTTACAGACGGTTTTGCCTTTTGTGTCCTTCGTGCGCATAGTAAAAACAAAACAAAGCTAATAATGATGCTCTATAGAATATTCATAACATATATACAGAAAGACTGACAGAAATACAAGCACAACAACGATCGTCAAATTACTTACTAAATATAACCCATAGACAAACAGACACACACACTCACACACACAACAACAATCGCCAAATTATTGACTAAACATAACAAACAGATAGACAGACAGACAGACACAACAGCGATCGCCAAATCCCCTGAGTTTTGACAGAGAAGCCCTTCCAACAACAAGGGAACCAATCTCGACTTATATATATATATTCCTTTCGTGTCTCAGCCTTTCCCAGATACACGACCGAGCTTTAGAGAGAGACATGCGAACAATACTACCAACAACAACATCAACAACAACAACAACAACAACAACCCCTATCCCCACCAACAACAACAACACAATAGCAAGAACGCCACCACCACCACCACCACCACCACCACCTAGGGGCTACCACAATCATCAACACCAACAATAACATCAACAGCAATAACAACACCACCACCAACAACAACAACACCACCACAAACACCAACAGCAAAAACCATATCACCACCACCATCGACAGACATATGACATTCCCTTTTTGGAGAGCGAGCAAAGGCGATCACGCTTCTGGAGAAAACTAATCAGGGAGAGGACGGGGCACGGGAAATGAAGGTCTGATTTAACTGATGAGAGAGAGAGAGAGAGTGTGTGAGTGTGAGTGTGTGTGAGAGTGGTAGAGAGCGAGAGAAAGAGAGTGTGTGTGTGTTGGATAAGGACTGAGTGCATATTGAGTAAGTGTGTGGCTGAAAGAGTGAGTGTAAGAGAGAGAGCGAGAGATAGAGAGCGTATGTGTAAGGGGTGGATGCCAAGACAATAAACCCCCCATAATGGCACCATCAATATACAGTAAAGCAGAATGCCACAGTGCCAACAAGGACCCCAACAACACAACACCATCCAAGCAATATTATGAGATAAATATTTACATTAATTTACATATATACACAGACTACACAGACTTTGTGGTCCCCATTAGGCAGTCCGGATATAATTCTAACATAGAATTTGTTACAAAGTGGAAGGTAAAGACAACACAACAGCAGGTTCTCTCCCCACCCACCACTCCCTCCGACGTTGGGTCGGAAATAAATGTAGATAGGGAAACGAGGCCCCCAGCAGAATGAGAAAATTTCCACTGAGAAATTCGTAGTAAACAACGAAATTGAGAACCATTGCAAACTATTGATACTTAACCTAACCTTTGTTTTATATATAACTCCAACCTCCTCGAAAAGTTGTCAATTGTATTATATTGTACCACGTTCTCTGGCTATTTGCTTCACTCGTTGACCACACTGTAGGTGAAGAAGTGCTTCATGATATCGAGAGAGAGAGAGAGAGAGAGAGAGAGAGAGAGAGAGAGAGAGCGAGAGCGAGAGCGAGAGAGAAGGGGGGGGGAAGCATAATAATGGCACCCTCAATATACAGGAAAGCAGAGTGCCACAGTGCCAACAAGGACACCCCAAGAACACAACACAACACAGACAATATTATGAGTTACACCATACTATAATATTATGAGTTACACCATACTATAATATTATGAGTTACACCATACTATAATATTATGAGTTACACCATACTATAATATTATGAGTTACACCATACTATAATATTATGAGTTACACCATACTATAATATTATGAGTTACACCATACTATAATATTATGAGTTACACCATACTATAATATTATGAGTTACACCATACTATAATATTATGAGTTACACCATACTATAATATTATGAGTTACACCATACTATAATATTATGAGTTACACCATACTATAATATTTATCTCATAAACCTCTCACAACTTCTTTAACCCTGTCAGTATTAAGACGCAAGTTTTACTATATCCTGGCTAACATTACACAAATTTATGTAGCTTAGGAAAGAGGTCAGACAGACAGACAGATAGCTAGACAGACAGACAGGTAGCTAGTAGACAGACAGACAGGTGGTAGACAGATATAGATAAATAGACAAAAAATTATTGATAGACAAACAGACAGATAGCTAGAGAGACAGATACATAGATAGACATACAAATAGATAGATAGACAAACAGGTGAGCATAGCCAGAATACCCTATAAAAGATAAGTGCTACTGAACAGCGATTTACCTACTAAATTATTCAGTAGCGCATTGAACCTGACATTTTTAAAGGTCCTGGGATTGATTTGACCTTAAGGGGGTGGGGGGGGGATAATTCATTATTTATTTGTTATTATTATTATTATTATTATTATTATATATATATATATATATATATATATATATATATATATATATATACAGTATGTACAGCATAGCCTATATAATTATACAGTATATATTAGTGTGCTTCCTAGACCTTTGTCAAGCTTAAAAAGACTTCCCCAAGACCCCCCCCCCCCCTTTTGAGATATATTTATACATTTCTCGTCTCCTACTGAATTACAAGCTTGCTATCGCTCGCCAGGATAGAATTAACTGCTAAATGGCACGTAAGGCCTTAATATTGACAAACATGGGATGAAAGGTCTTAAAATCGCCAAACTAATGGAGTGAGAGAGAGAGAGAGAGGGAGAGAGAGAGGCGTGAAATCGACCCTATCCTTGACACGGCATTCCCGTGAGTGGTGTGAATTATACACTTTTAGACCAACGAAATAATTATACTCTATATATGCTAATGGACATTTTTCAATTTATGCATACTTCAAAGACAATTATAAGGTAAGATGGCATAGATTATATTAGCCTGAGAAGATAACAGGGAAATTAATTGGATTTAAAAAGAGCTCGAGCAAGTAAATGGGATGGACGTTTTTAAGAAATCGTGGATATATATACCTGACTAACAAGCACTTCGTTGAACTATTTACTAATAATGTTTTATGTCACCTTAACATATAATGATATAGTGTGCCGAGCATACATACTCCCTGCTCACCTACACATCAACAATAAACAATAAACAATAAACAATAAACATAATTCACTATAAGATTGGTACTGTATGTGAGCCTTTATGTGAGCCTTTATGTGAGCCTTTATGTGAGCCTTTATGTGAGCCTTATGTGAGCCTTATGTGAGCCTTATGTGAGCCTTTATGTGAGCCTTTATGTGAGCCTTATGTGAGCCTTATGTGAGCCTTTATGTGAGCCTTTATGTGAGCCTTATGTGAGCCTTTATGTGAGCCTTTATGTGAGCCTTATGTGAGCCTTTATGTGAGCCTTTATGTGAGCCTTATGTGAGCCTTATGTGAGCCTTATGTGAGCCTTTATGTGAGCCTTTATGTGAGCCTTATGTGAGCCTTTATGTGAGCCTTTATGTGAGCCTTATGTGAGCCTTTATGTGAGCCTGGTTCATTTCAATCTGTACCTTCAAGTAATGCCACACCAGAAAATCACAAACTATAGTCTATTCATTCTAAGTAGGGTAGAAATCGTGACTCCTAACCTAAGTATCTCAAAAAGGGCTAGAGCAAATGGGGTGTACATATTCAAACCTATTCCCTGGAGATCACTCTAGTCCTTTTTGAGTTATAGAGGTTATTAGTCAAGAGTTTTGGCCTAAATATATTGAATAGACTATAGTGTAACAAAGTATTATGCTAGCGAAAGGGAGAGTGTGTGTGTGAAGGTAGTCCCCCCCGAGCCCCCACTACTTGCTTACAATTTTATTATGCGCTCAGGTAAGGGTAAGGGTAGCTTCAATATGTTAACCTGAGGGCTCCTTCAATATGTTAACCTGAGGGCTCCTTCAATATGTTAACCTGAGGGCTCCTTCAATATGTTAACCTGAGGGCTCCTTCAATATGTTAACCTGAGGGCTCCTTCAATATGTTAAACCTGAGGGCTCCTTCAATATGTTAACCTGAGGGCTCCTTCAATATGTTAACCTGAGGGCTCCTTCAATATGTTAACCTGAGGGCTCCTTCAATATGTTAAACTGAGGGCTCCTTCGATATGTTAACCTGAGGGCTCCTTCAATATGTTAACCTGAGGGCTCCTTCAATATGTTAACCTGAGGGCTCCTTCAATATGTTAACCTGAGGGCTCCTTCAATATGTTAACCTGAGGGCTCCTTCAATATGTTAACCTGAGGGCTCCTTCAATATGTTAACCTGAGGGCTCCTTCAATATCTTAACCTGAGGGCTCCTTCAATATGTTAACCTGAGGGCTCCTTCAATATTCTATACCTCCATGCCACACACACACACACCCACACACACACACACACACACACACACACACACACACACACACACAGCAGATAGCCCTCTTCACGGGATCACACACACACACACGCGCATAACATATTACCCTCTTCACGGGATCACACACACGCACACATACAGAGTCACACACACACACACACACATACACACACACACACACATACACATACACACACACACACACACACACGGGCTCACTTACCTGTCACAACTTGGACTGGTCATTTGTCATACCTGAAAGAGAGCAGGAAAGAAAGTTACAAGGCGTTACAAGACATATATATTATCTCACATATCTTGCGGTACACTATAGGTTCATGTTTATATGTACAGTATATTGAAAAGCGTCATCGTTAGTATACCTCGGAGGGAAGTTTGTTCTAGGTAGGGTATATAATTTATGTGTCTGTCTATCTATATACTCAGGCCCAATCCCCACTTTCCCTTTTTTTTGGGTGGGGAGGGGGGGAGACTATTATGTTTAATATATTTAATTCATACTAGAGTCAATGTGAAATCTCTGTACTTCTTTTTTCCAGTAATCGAGAGAGAGAGAGGGAGAGAGAGCGAGAGAGAGAGAGGGGGGGGGGGGGGGAGGCAGGTAGCAAGGAAGGAGACTATGTGAGAGAGTTAGGAGGCCATTACCACACCTACAACAACCAAGGTGGATCAGCTGTGTGTGTGTGAGAGAGAGAGAGAGAGTTAGAGTTAGGAGGCCATTACCACACCTACAGCAGCCAAGGTGGATCAGCTGTGTGTGAGAGAGAGAGAGAGTTACAGTGAGTGAAAGAGAGTGTATGTGAGAGTGAGTGAATATATGTCAGAGTGAGTGAGAGTGAGATAAATTAAGTGCGAAGGAGATGCAAGAGAAATGCGAGAATATCAAGAGTTTGAAGGAGGTCGATCGTGTCCGTGTGCGAGAGAGAGAGAGAGAGAGAGAGAGAGAGAGAGAGAGAGAGAGTATGTATATGTGTGTGTAACTGTGCATGTGTGTGAGTTAGGAGGTCATAACCACACCTGTTCCAGCCAAGGTAGAACAGGTCAAGGAGAACACGTGACATAACCTCTCTCCTTAGACCTTCCTCATTTACAATACGTAGGCCATTCAGCACTATAGCGGTAGATATATCAGAGTCAGATTATCGAAATTTAAAATTAATCTACAACAATTTTCCTCTGCAAAATAACGCTGATTAAAATCTTGTAGATCATAATCTTTTAACTTCACATTTCAAATAACGCAATCAAAGCTAAATGACATGAATCCCTAAAAATAATGTGACGAAATTAGACTAGATACCAGATAATTTCGCAGGTATAATTATTTGTTCGTCTGATTCGACCATAAACCAACTTCCCTCCTTCTCTCATTCCTCCTTGATATACAGCCCATAACACAAGGCTGGGGGTGTGAGAGGGAAGGCCTTCATAACGGCGTGGCCTAGTGGTTATGGTGCCAGCCTCAATACCCGCTACACCCACATTGCCACTAATACTAAGTCAAGGGGGATCTTCTTAGCAGGTTTTAGCAGGGAGTCAAGAGGGGATTGGCAGATAGGAGTTTGGCTGGCAGATTCCTTCCCTTTTTTAACTTATCCTGTCACGCTTTTAAGAAACGAAAGACTAGATTATACACTATTATTTGTGTTATTATTATTATTATTATTATTATTATTATTATTATTATTATTATTATTATTATTATTTTGTTTTAATTATTATTATTATTATTTGGTATTTGGATTTAGCATAACCAGGATATGCTGTTGTTGCCTTCTGCAATTTGTTATGCCATGTATTGGCTTTGCTTCAATGTCTGAATAATCAAACATGGGTGCATTTGTCCGTAGAGCTCCTTTGCCAAATGTATGAACATATTTTGATATTGACCTATGCAGTAATTATGTTCATCGTTATTTTTGCTTCCTTGATTGCGTGTGCTATCTTAACCCATTCAATCAAATAAATCAATGTTTTTGTATGTTATTGTAGGTATCTCCAGATGATTTTAGTTATCCTGGGAAGGACCGTCAGATGTATATTGTTCATGGAAATTAGCTTTAATTATTTGATATATAGAGGTCCTTAATTTGCGAAGTAATCATCTGGTTTTAGTATTATTATATAGTAAAAAAATCGTCGTTTGAGGTTAACGAGAAACACAGCCTCTAACGATAACTACACCAACTAGAGAACAATTTGTTTCTCTCTCTCTCTCTCTCTCTCTCTCTCTCTCTCTCTCTCTCTCTCTCTCTCTCTCTCTCTCTCTCTCTCTCTCTCTCTCTCTCTCTCAAAGCCAAAGAGTTCTTGCTTATGGGTTAGATATCTGAGAAATATTGGATAAAGATTTTTTTTATTTACGTTTATGATTATATTGTGAATTATATTTAGCCACATACAGTAGGTGGTAAGAAATATTGATGCATAGAGGTATACAGTACAGTCAAGGAAAAAAGAATCTGTACTCTAAAGCTCTAAACATTGTGGAAGTGGGTCGACATCTTGTGATAATACCTCCCAGACGTATGTTTCACCCGATACTTTCCGTTCACACAAGATGCTATACAGCTCACCAGTGTAATGATTGTTTATTCCTCGAGTGTACAGTCGCGCTAATAACTCATGTCCCAGCTGTCATTACGTTTGGCTTTCTCTGTGCTGTATTTATGTCTGTCAGATGTTCAAGAAGGTGGGTAAGTGTAGGAACATGTTTGAATATTTCACTCAATATGAAGAAATGAAGCTTAGATATTGCTGATACCAATTATTGATCAAGACATACTTGGTGCCGAGACATGACTTATTAGCGCGACTGTATATAGACATAAAGATAGAGAGAGTGAGTGATCTGTGGCAGGATATAGAAAACCCTGCTGCTTCTATCTGTTCTCTCTGTTCCTCTATCGTCCCGGTCTGTGGTACAAGAGGTTATATCATTGGTTCTCATGTATATCTAGCTTTGCTCTGAGCTTTACCGGTGGGATTACAAAACTCATAACAGAAATATGCAGCCATGTTGGGAAAGAAGGAATAGCAGCTCAGAGGAAAATATAATGTGTGTGTTTGTGAGAGAGAGAGAGAGAGAGAGAGAGAGAGAGAGAGAGAGAGTACAAAGGAGTACAAAGAGAGTACAAAGGAAATCAAGCAACAACAGGTCTAGTGACCCTTCTAGGCTGCTTGTCCTCCAAAACACTGAGGATCAAGTGTCCAAACAGTGGTTTAGAGTGGGTAAGGGAACATTGGAAAGGGAACTACTGCCCTGGAACTAATGTCCGTGGCAGGATTAGGAAGTTAGTAGGGGACAGATGGGTTAGTAACTGAGGGGAGGATAAAGAGAGAGAGAGAGAGATTAGACGGTATGAGCTTGGAAGGGCGTAAAAAAAAAACGTGCGGGTATTTAAAGAGCCAGAGAGAGAGAGAGAGAGAGAGAGGGCGAGATAGTTAAGAAGAAAAAATAAGCTCACCCGCGGCCCTTCGCTTAAACTTTTGTTCCTTGATCTCTCTGTTTCTCTGTCTGTCTCTCTTGCTCTCTCTCTCTCTCTCTCTCTCTCTCTCTCTCTCTCTCTCTCTCTCTCACACACACACACACACACAGAGGTAGAAGCCCGAACGGTGCTAAGTTTACATTGCAACACATGTGTGTGCGTGTGTGTATTCAATGTTATAACCTCTCTCTCTCTCTCTCTCTCACACACACACAGACAAACACAAACACAGACAGACACACACACACACACACACACTCTCACACACACACACACTCTCCTCTCTCTCTCCCTCCACACTTTCCCATTCCAGCACCAACTGTACCACCTGTGCTAACATTTGGCCTTTGGTGTAGTATTCCAACCTTAATGCAACACCCGCTCTGCGGTGTAGTGTTCAAGGGAGCCCACCTCGCTTTTGTTCTCTTTCTCTCCCTCTCTCTTTGGCTTGTATCTATTCGGCCCCATTCAACCTACTGTTTTAAGACGTTTACCCCCATCCAGGTGTTAATATTTTCCTGGCGAGCGTTAGCGAGCCAGCATATATATTTTTTTATTTTGACAGCAAGCTAAATTTGTACATTTTTCGATAGAAAAATTTCTCCGGCGAAGCCGGATTTCTTCATACAATGCTGGCTCGCTATCGCTCGCCAGGAAGAAATCGACACCTGGATGGGGATAAACGTCTTAAGATAGTTGGCTGAATGGGGCCGAATGGATACAAATCAGGGATGAAAGAAAGATAAGGAGAGAAAAATAAACAAAAGCCGGTGACCCCCCTTAAGGTGGTGGAGAGGAGGCTGGACAGTCCTTGCTTTCATAGAGATATATTTTATGGCCTTTATCATTACCTAACTATTGGCTTGTTGTCGTCTGGACTTTGTTTTGTTTTTATTTCTTGGTACTGGCATTGTTTCTCTTTTTATTTATATAATGTTCTGCATCATTACTTATAGTTAGCCAAGGAGAGTGAGAGAGTGCGAGTGAGTGTGAGTGAGAGTAGGAGGAGGAGGAGGAGAAGAAGAAGAAGAAGAAGAAGAAGAAGAAGAAGAAGAAGAAGAAGAAGAAGAAGAAGAAGAAGAAGAAGATGAAGAAAAAGGAAGAGAGAGAGGGAGAAGAAGAAGAAGAAGAAGAAGAAGAAGAAGAAGAAGAAGAAGAAGACTCCTCCCCACCATAAATGCTTCCACCACCTACTCCACTACACACATTGGTACCCACATTCAGCCAAGTCAACAACACGTTCCTCTCTCTCCCCACTTGCAAACCTCCCACTGTGTAGATAGATGCCACACACACACACACACACACACACACACACACACACACACACATTGGTACCCACATTCAGCCAAGTCAACAACACGTTCCTCTCCTCCCACTTGCAAACCTCCCACTGTGTAGATAGATGCCACACACACACACACACACACACACACATACACAAACACACACACACACATTGGTACCCACATTCAGCCAAGTCAACAACATGTTCCTCTCTCCCACTTGCAAACCTTCCACTGTGTAGATAGATGCCACACACGCACACACACACACATTGGTACCCACATTCAGCCAAGTCAACCATACGTTCCTCTCTCTCCCCACTTGCAAACCTCCCACTGTGTAGATAGATGCCACCTCCACACACACACACACACACACACACACACACACACACACACACACACACACACATACACACATATTGGTACCCACATTCAGCCAAGTCAACAACATGTTCCTCTCTCCCCACACACACACCTAGCTGTAAATAGGTACCTGGCATAAGTGGACGACGTTGTGACGTCCCATCTGGGGTTGGCAAAAATGGTACAAGGCGAGATGGGTATCATATGGTTCACCTAAGCTGATGGCTACCTAAGCCTTCGGGCGAGACGGTACCGTCTATAGTGAGAATGGTACCATACAGATCCACCCTAAGCCTTCGTTTCCGATGTCGCCAATTGGCTAAAATACAGACTACACACACATCCACAGCCATTCCAACAGTACATAAAACACTTAACATGCATTTCACGCAATACATTCCCAGTTAAGGAGGCGCGATAATAATGAGCTTAGCTCGCATTGCGTGGATTCCCCTTGACGAACAAGTAACTGAGTAACACACACACACACACACACACACACACACACACATTGGTACCCACATTCAGCCAAGTCAATAATACGTTCCTCTCTCTCCCCACTTGCAAACCTCCCACTGTGTAGATAGATGCCACCTCCACACACACACACACACACACACACACACACACACACACACACACACACACACACACACACATACACACATATTGGTACCCACATTCAGCCAAGTCAACAACATGTTCCTCTCTCCCCACTTGCAAACCTTCCACTGTGTAGATAGATGCCACCTCCACACACACACACACACACACACACACACACACACACACACACACACACACACACACACACACACACACACACTCAGTCTCTCTCTCTCTCTAATATCCTCCTTTTTCTTCTTCTTACTTTTCTTTTCTCATCTTCCTCTTACTTCTCTCTATCTCTTTCACTCTCAGTCACACTTACTCTCACTCTCACACACACTCTCTCTCTCTCTCTCTCTCTCTCTCTCTCTCTCTCTCTAATTACTTGCCCAAACACTCGAACACAGAACCCATCGCCTCGAGTCCACGGCGGTGAGGTCGGACTTAAGGGGAGATATCTACTTGAGGGATTTTTTTCTGGACTCCTTTCTCCCTCATGTTTAGCCCCATTTGTGTTCTAAGTTTAAGACGTTTGCCCCATTATTTTGACGATTTTAAGAACTTTCAACCCATTTCTGTCAATTTTAAGACCTTTCGTGCCATTTAGGTGTCGATTTTATCCTGGCGAGCGATAGCGAGCCTGTAATTTAAGAGGAACCGGCTTTCAGCCGGGACATTTTTCTACCGAAAAATTTACAAATTTATCTTGAAAGGGGGTCAAGGGGGATCTTGAAGGATATCTAGGGACCAAACTAAAAACTTCCCCTTAAGACTTGTTCAGGAGTATCATTTTAGGACTATTTGGCACTCGTTTAGGCCACAAGACTGAAGTGTGTGTGTCTGTGTTAGTGTGTGTGTGTGTGTGTTAGTGTGTGTGTGTTAGTGTGTGTGTTAGTGTGGGTGTGTGTGTGGGTGTGTGTTAGTGTGGGTGTGTGTGTGTATTTACCTATTTGTATTTACCTATTTGTATTTACCTATTTGTAGTATACAGGAGTTGAGCTTTTTAGGCTCGTATTGTCCCGCTTCCTGAGTTACAATTATCTAACTTTGCCTTAAAAATATGAATGTTTTTGGCACACACCACTTCCTCTTCCAACTGATTCCATTTACTTATACTTCTGTAAGGGAAACTATACTTTCTCACATCTCCTTTACATCTTCCTTTCATTAGTTTATATATATGCCCCCTAGTTCTACCATTATCTTTCACAATATAACCCTTCTTGTCCACCTTTTCGAGTCCTCTCACACATTTGTACATCATAATCATATCGCCTCTCTCCCTCCTATCCATTAGAGATGGTAAATCTAATTTCTTTAATCTCTCCTCATATGGCAATTCTCTCAGTTCTGGTATCATCCTAGTGGCAGCTCTCTGAACCTTCTCCAGCTTCTTTATATGCTTTTTTAGATGTGGTGCCCACACCACTGCCGCATACTCCAGTCTTGGTCTCACCAATGTTTTATTATTTTCTCCAGCATCTCCTCGTTTATATAGTTAAAGGCTATTTTTATTCTGTTTAGCAGTCCATATGTTTCTCCCACTATCTTATTAATATGATTCTCAGGTGAAAGATCACTCCTAACAGTTATCCCTAAGTCCTTTTCTTTCTCTGATGGGTTAATAGTGTTTTCTCCTAACTTATATTCCATATGAGGCCTTCTTTTACTTACTCCCATTTCCACTACATGACATTTATTTGTGTTAAATTCCATTTTCCACTTCTTGTGTGTGTGTGTAGGTGTGTGTGTGTGTAGGTGTGTGTTTGTGTGTGTGTTAGTGTGTGTGTGTGTGTGTTAGTGTGTGTGTGTGTAGGTGTGTGTGTTAGTGTATATGTGTGTGTGTGGGTGGGTGGGTGGGTGTGTGTGTGTGTGTGTGTAGGTGTGTGTGTGTTAGTGTACGTGTGTGTGTGTGGGTGGGTGGGTGTGGTGGGTGTTTGTTAGTGTGTGTGTGTGTGTGTTAGTGTAGGTGTGTGTGTGTTAGTGTGTGTGTGTGTGGGTGGGTGGGTGTGTGCGTGTGTGTTAGTGTGTGTGTGTGTAGGTGTGTGTGTGTTAGTGTATGTGTGTGTGTGTGTGTGTGTGTATGTGTGTGGGTGGGAGGGTAGTTGGCTGGTTGAAATATTGAACCGCGATAATTAAGGGGAGGTTTTTAGTGTGTTTCCTAGACTTCCATCAAGCTTGAAATTACACCCCCATGACCCCCTTTCAAGATAAATTTGTACATTTTTCGGTAGAAAAATGTTCCGGCCGAAGGCCGGTGCCTCTTAAATTACAGGCTCGCTATCGCTCGCCAGGAAAACATCGACACCTAAATGGGACGAAAGGTCTTAAAAGTGACATAAATGTGGTGAAAGTTCTTAAAATCGCCAAACTAATGGGGCGAACGTCTTACAATCTCAAAAGCAATGGGGCTAAACATGAGGGAGAAAGGGGTAAAGAACAAAATCCCTCAAGTGGAACTCTCCCCTTAAGTAATGCCACGAACGCTATTACCCTGGCAACGCAGGTAACTTAAGATCCTGTTGTTTGATCTTCATAAACACGCTGGGTAATTTGAGAGGCGTCCTAATATAATATCTCACCCCGTTTTATAGCTGTATCTATTCCGATAATGGTGTTTTGGAAACCACGTTTTACCCCATTGGTCGTTTGGCAGGCACATCTCTCGACTGGAGAATAAACAGTCGCGCTAATAAGTGATGTCTCGGCACCAATTATGTTTTGATGAATAATTGGTATCAGCAATATTTACACACGATTTCTTCTTTTTGAGTGCGATATACAACCATGTTCCTACACTTACCAACCTTATCCAACATCTGACAGACATTAATACAGCACATAGCAAGCCAAACGTAATGACAGGTGGGCCATGACCTATTAGCGCGACCGTACAAGATTAATTTATAGATCACTGGTGTGTGTAGGTGTGTGGGAGGGATGTGTTGCGTTCTAGCAGGCCTAGGGAGGGTGATGGTGGCTAAGTAAAAAATACAAACAAACAAACACTGAAATAAGAATAAGACACTCAGTAATCATAAGATAAAGTGAGTTTATCTGGTGCTAAGGCTAACTGACACAATATTACCCAGCCAAAGAGGGTTACCCAAGACTGCTGTAACTGTTTGATCCGCATATTACCCAGCCAAAGAGGGTTACCCAAGACTGCTGTAACTGTTTGATCCTCATATTACCCAGCCAAAGAGGGTTACCCAAGACTGCTGTAACTGTTTGATCCTCATAAACACAATATTACCCAGCCAAAGAGGGTTACCCAAGACTGCTCTAACTGTTTGATCCTCATATTACCCAGCCAAAGAGGGTTAGCCAAGACTGCTGTAACTGTTTGATCCTCATATTACCCAGCCAAAGAGGGTTACCCAAGACTGCTGTAACTGTTTGATCCTCATATTACCCAGCCAAAGAGGGTTAGCCAAGACTGCTGTAACTGTTTGATCCTCATAAACACAATATTACCCAGCCAAAGAGGGTTACCCAAGACTGCTGTAACTGTTTGATCCTCATATTACCCAGCCAAAGAGGGTTACCCAAGACTGCTGTAACTGTTTGATCCTCATATTACCCAGCCAAAGAGGGTTACCCAAGACTGCTGTAACTGTTTGATCCTCATATTACCCAGCCAAAGAGGGTTAGCCAAGACTGCTGTAACTGTTTGATCCTCATATTACCCAGCCAAAGAGGGTTACCCAAGACTGCTGTAACTGTTTGATCCTCATATTACCCAGCCAAAGAGGGTTACCCAAGACTGCTGTAACTGTTTGATCCTCATATTACCCAGCCAAAGAGGGTTACCCAAGACTGCTGTAACTGTTTGATCCTCATATTACCCAGCCAAAGAGGGTTACCCAAGACTGCTGTAACTGTTTGATCCTCATATTACCCAGCCAAAGAGGGTTACCCAAGACTGCTGTAACTGTTTGATCCTCATATTACCCAGCCAAAGAGGGTTACCCAAGACTGCTGTAACTGTTTGATCCTCATATTACCCAGCCAAAGAGGGTTACCCAAGACTGCTCTAACTGTTTGATCGTCATAAATAGGCTGCTAATTTGGGAGGCGCTTTAATTTCTCGCACCCAGCTATTTTTACGCGCCCATATTTCCTCCTTGGGTGTGGAATGTTAAGTGGGCTGTTTTGGTGCGTTTTAAGCCGGTATCATACGTACGAGCGCTTTTTCCCTCAATATTTATCCTCAGCACTGATCTGGCAGCTTATGAGGTCAACATTTACCATATTTCGGTTACCTAAATTTACCTATCATCAGTCTAGTTTGCGATACCCGTGCAAAATATTCCAGAAATGTTGCCAGAAAATTGTTGATCATCGAATGTTGACTATAATTGACTATGATGTATATATAACCTGATGTGTGATGTATATAATGTTGTGTGATGTATATAATGTGGTGTGATGTATATAATGTTGTGTGATGTATATAATGTTGTATGATGTATATAATGTTGTGTGATGTATAATGTTGTGTGATGTATATAATGTTGTGTGATGTATATAATGTTGTGTGATGTATATAATGTTGTGTGATGTATATAATGTTGTGTGATGTATAATGTTGTGTGATGTATATAATGTTGTGTGATGTATATAATGTTGTATGATGTATATAATGTTGTGTGATGTATAATGTTGTATGATGTATATAATGTTGTGTGATGTATATAATGTTGTGTGATGTATATAATGTTGTGTGATGTATATAATGTTGTGTGATGTATATAATGTTGTATGATGTATATAATGTTGTGTGATGTATAATGTTGTATGATGTATATAATGTTGTGTGATGTATATAATGTTGTGTGATGTATATAATGTTGTGTGATGTATATAATGTTGTGTGATGTATATAATGTTGTGTGATGTATATAATGTTGTGTGATGTACTGTATATATAACCTGATGTTGTGTGGATGTTAGCTAGGATAGAAAACGAAGAATGGTGCTGGCAGAATACTGGTGCTGACGATAACAGTGTTTGTGTGTGTGTGTGTATGTGTTTGTTTGTATATGTATGTGTGTGTTTGCTTGTGTGTGTGTATGTGTATTTGTGTGTGTGTGTGTATGTGTGTGTAATATGTGTGTGTGTGTGTGTGTGTGTGTAGTTGGTGTGTGTACGTCGGTCCCTTTTTGTGTCTGCACGAAAGGCCTGGATATATGCACCTTTGTGTCAATATGCCGCGGGTGTGTGTACATATCACATGGTCTAGTGTGTGTGTGTGTGTGTGTTTGTATGCGTGTGTGTGTGTGTGTTTGTATGCGTGTGTGTGTGTGTGTTTGTATGCGTGTGTGTGTGTGTGTATGCGTGTGTGTGTGTTTGTGTGTGTGTGTGTGTGTGTGTGTGTGTGTTTGTATGCGTGTGTGTGTGTGTTTGTATGCGTGTGTGTGTGTGTGTAATAATAATAATAATAATAATAATAATAATAATAATAATAATAAACGGTTTATTAAAGAATGGCAGCCTCATTAGGTGAAAATACATATTTTACAATTAGTGGATGAACATGAGATGTACAGATATGAAAATGGTAAGCTCAGTTTACAATGGGTGAGTATAATATACTTTACATTAAAAACAAGAAATTAATACAATAATTATGCTAGTGCAAAATACAAATTATCATAAATTAACCATGAGAGTAAGTGATTTACAGTGCATATACAGTACACATTTATTTTACTCATATATATATATACAGAACATGCATATATACTCATACGTACACACATAAATACGCATATATTATTGGGATGGAATTTGTGCTGTACCTAGTATCAGTGCATTACCACAAGCCCACCGCAACGTCAATAAAATACCCTCATTGTTCCCTGATTAAATAGCACTGTATGAATATTCCCATATTCAAAATATGCTATAGGGGTGCAATGCCTGGTGAGTTATCTGCTCAACAGGTGGCGTTGTGTGTGTGTAAGTGTGAGAGTCCGAGTGTAGGGGGTGAGACAGTGAAGCACGGGAACGAGGTGGCTTCAGAGATGGGGTCGTTTTGGGCCATGAGTGAGCACCATGCCTCATGTGAAGGCAAGATGGCAGGTGCTCGTTGTACTCTACGTGCTTCACATGTCTCACTCCCTAGACTGGAACAAGACCTCACGGGCTTCACTGTGCATTGTAAAGCGGTGAATGTTAAGGCTCTCAGCCTATGCCCGAGAGGAAGTAAGTTGGAATATAGAAAAAAAAAAAAAAAAAAAAAATATACATACATATATAAGAACATAAGAACATGCAGTAAGTGTGCACATGCTGCCTGTATACATAAACGCTCACGTATGCAAACAAACATACATACATACAAAAACTGTTCTGGTAGGGTCAGGTGAGGCTAATAATGGGAGTTAAATCCTTGGGAGAGATTAAATGAGGGAATTGGAAAAGGGTTAATGGGGCAACCGACTGTAGGTCAGGTAAAGCCAATTAGAATGGAATGTCAAAACGTCGGAAGAGATCAAATGAGGAGTTTGAAAAGGGTTAAGGCGAAATGGCCTATGGATCCTTACAGGTAGGGTCAGGTAAAGCCTACTACAATGGGAGGTAATCCTCGGTAGAGAACAAAAGAAGAATATAAAATAAGGAGAGACAGCTGGGGGGAATTATAGTATATGGGACATTCTTCAGTGTAGGTGTGTGTGTGTGTTTGTGTGTGTGTGTGTGTGTTGGTGTGACTCTCAGCCGGGCTCGAGCCTCGAACCACAAGCAGTATACACTATAGACACACACATATATAGATAATTAACGCATACATACATACACATATACGCACACATACATACACATATACTGTACATACATAAATGCACATATACATATACACACACATAAACAAACTCAAGCAAATACATACATACATTCTAATACACACACGCACACACACTTATGCATACATTATTAAAGGAGGGAGCGTATATATGGTGTGACAGGCCGGCATTACACATTATTAATAATATTTACAATGGTTGGGATAGGACTATTTTTGTATCTGTCAGTTCTTGCCCTTATTGGTTGGAGTGTGTTGAAGTGTCGAGCTGCACGTGTTGGTCTAGGGGCGTCTGGTGGAAGTAAGTTTCTGTGTCGTGGGTGAACAAGTAGCTTAGATGCAAACTGCTTGAGTGTGTTGTAGTGGTGGGTTGAAAGTGCAGGTATGCTAAGGGTGGTGAGAGCTTCCTCGTACCCTGGGTATGTGCCACCCAGGATGATCCTGCATGCCCTCTTCTGCACTCTCTCCAATTGACGTTGTTGTGTCAGGGTTAGAGAGGAGGACCAGGCGGGAGAGGCGTAGGTGAGCTTAGGGAGTATGAAGATGTTATATATGTATGCGTGTGTGTGTGTGTGTGTGTGTGTGTTTCTATGCGTGTGTGTTTGTATGTGTGTCCTATTCTATATGTATTGTGGTTGTAAACATGTATTATAGTATACATATGCATCTCTCTCTCTCTCTGTATGCTGTCATTATGTTATGTGTGTATGTATCATGTTATGTTGTGAGGTTTTAAAGTATGTATATTATGTGTGTGTGTGTGTGTGTGTGTGTGTGTGTGTGTGTGTGATGGCATTCTCTATTATTTCGAGTATATGTTTGTGTATGTGTGTATTGTGAGTGTGTGTTTGTGTGTTTGTGTATGTGTGTTTGTGAGTGTGTGTGTGTGTGTGTGTATGTGTGTTGCTCATGCTGTACCCTGTGATGAGTATGCGTGTGTGTTATGTTACCGTATGTACGTGTGTGTGCGTGTAATGTTGCCTTGTGTGCGTGTGTATGGGCAGCAACAGATAATAGGGTGCACATGAGGCCCTGCATTAATGAAAGTGTGGAGTCAATACCGCGGCTCACACTATATTTATACACACATACACACAATATATGTATGTATGTATACTGTATGTTATCACCGTGTATGCAGTCAGAGCTACACACACACACACACACACACACACACACACACACACACATTCACAGCTACATTTGCTATTATACCTGATACATACACACATATACTGTATATATACTGTATATATACTTGATCTGTGTCATCGACGTAAAGTTGGTGCCCTTAGTCTTTTATTTAAAGTTTTTAACAACCCTCAGCATCCCTTACATGGGGTTCTGCCTGGGCCCTATGTCCGGGCTCGTGCAACTAGATTCACAAGCAATCTTAATGATCTTGCCATGAGCCGTGTTAATTTTTCTACTACACAGTTTTCACGGTGTTTTGTGCCGGCCATGGTTGACTTGTGGAATAAGTTGCCAAATGAGCTAGTCAATTCAGCTCATATCTCCATTTTTAAGTCTAGAATTAATGTTTTTTTGCAGCATTAATTCTAATTTTTAAACTGATTTTATTCTATTTGATTGTATTATATTTATGCTTGATATCCTCCACTGCATAATATGTTATCTGTGTTTAATATGTGTATATGTACAGTACAGTATACAGTATATGTTTTTATTTGTTCCTAAGTTGCCGTAGTCTCTCTCCAGTGCCTCCGGGTGTTTTGTGTGGATTGATCTTGATGGTGTTTCTGCACCCTGGTTGGAGACTTCGGCATCTCATATAAAAATAATAATAATAATAATAATAATAATAATAATATTACACACAGACACCTGACAGACACACATTCAACGATAACTCAAACATACACTCCTCAGTCATACATTCATATACACCCTAACACACACACACACACACACACACACACACACACGCACACACACACACACACAAACACTATGATCAGTATTCTCTTTCACCCCTCCCTCATAATATTAAACACCAGCCCCTTATAAACAATACCGCGGCTCACCCTATATTTATACACACATACACACCCACACACACACACACTATTATCAGTATTCTCTTTCACCCCTCCCTCATAATATTAAACACCAGCACCTTATAAACATGCATATACCATTACCCGTATATATCCTATATTATCACCCCACCCCACGCAACACCACTACCAACACCATTACCACTAAGCCATCACCACCACACCTCAATCTACCACCACCTCCACCCAAATCACCACCACCCCTCCACCTATCACCATAATCTTCACCACCAACACCATGATCACCACCTCCACCACAACCACTACCGCTTACCCATCACCAACACCACCACTACCACCACCACCAACAACCACAACAACTAACTTTCCTTTCAGACCATTCGTTAAACACTGAATAGCTATAACGACTATTACTGTTGCAGACCGTCACTACATAATAGCTATAACGGACTATTACTGTTGCAGACCGTAACTACATAATAGCTATAACGAACTATTACTGTTGCAGACCGTAACTACATAATAGCTATAACGAACTATTACTGTTGCAGACCGTAACTACATAATAGCTATAACGAACTATTACTGTTGCAGACCGTAACTACATAATAGCTATAACGAACTATTACTGTTGCAGACCGTAACTACATAATAGCTATAACGAACTATTACTGTTGCAGACCGTAACTACATAATAGCTATAACGAACTATTACTGTTGCAGACCGTCACTACATAATAGCTATAACGAACTATTACTGTTGCAGACCGTAACTACATAATAGCTATAACGAACTATTACTGTTGCAGACCGTCACTACATAATAGCTATAACGGACTATTACTGTTGCAGACCGTAACTACATAATAGCTATAACGAACTATTACTGTTGCAGACCGTCACTACATAATAGCTATAACGGACTATTACTGTTGCAGACCGTCACTACATAATAGCTATAACGGACTATTACTGTTGCAGACCGTCACTACATAATAGCTATAACGAACTATTACTGTTGCAGACCGTCACTACATAATAGCTATAACGAACTATTACTGTTGCAGACTGTCACTACATAATAGCTATAACGAACTATTACTGTTGCAGACCGTAACTACATAATAGCAATAACGAACTATTACTGTTGCAGACCGTAACTACATTATAGCTATAACGGACTATTACTGTTGCAGACCGTCACTACATTATAGCTATAACGGACTATTACTGTTGCAGACCGTCACTACATAATAGCTATAACGAACTATTACTGTTGCAGACCGTAACTACATAATAGCTATAACGAACTATTACTGTTGCAGACCGTAACTACATAATAGCAATAACGAACTATTACTGTTGCAGACCGTAACTACATAATAGCTATAACGAACTATTACTGTTGCAGACCGTCACTACATAATAGCTATAACGAACTATTACTGTTGCAGACCGTAACTACATAATAGCTATAACGAACTATTACTGTTGCAGACCGTCACTACATAATAGCTATAACGAACTATTACTGTTGCAGACCGTCACTACATAATAGCAATAACGAACTATTACTGTTGCAGACCATAACTACATAATAGCAATAACGAACTATTACTGTTGCAGACCGTAACTACATAATAGCAATAACGAACTATTACTGTTGCAGACCGTAACTACATAATAGCAATAACGAACTATTACTGTTGCAGACCGTCACTACATAATAGCTATAACGAACTATTACTGTTGCAGACCGTCACTACATAATAGCAATAACGAACTATTACTGTTGCAGACCGTAACTACATAATAGCAATAACGAACTATTACTGTTGCAGACCGTAACTACATAATAGCTATAACGAACTATTACTGTTGCAGACCGTAACTACATAATAGCTATAACGAACTATTACTGTTGCAGACCGTAACTACATAATAGCTATAACGAACTATTACTGTTGCAGACCGTAACTACATAATAGCTATAACGAACTATTACTGTTGCAGACCGTAACTACATAATAGCTATAACGGACTATTACTGTTGCAGACCGTAACTACATAATAGCTATAACGAACTATTACTGTTGCAGACCGTAACTACATAATAGCTATAACGGAATATTACTGTTGCAGACCGTAACTACATAATAGCTATAACGGACTATTACTGTTGCAGACCGTCACTACATAATAGCTATAACGGACTATTACTGTTGCAGACCGTCACTACATAATAGGTATAACGAACTATTACTGTTGCAGACCGTCACTACATAATAGCTATAACGAACTATTACTGTTGCAGACCGTAACTACATAATAGCTATAACGAACTATTACTGTTGCAGACCGTAACTACATAATAGCTATAACGAACTATTACTGTTGCAGACCGTAACTACATAATAGCTATAACGAACTATTACTGTTGCAGACCGTCACTACATAATAGCTATAACGAACTATTACTGTTGCAGACCGTCACTACATAATAGCTATAACGAACTATTACTGTTGCAGACCGTCACTACATAATAGCTATAACGAACTATTACTGTTGCAGACCGTCACTACATAATAGCTATAACGAACTATTACTGTTGCAGACCGTCACTACATAATAGCTATAACGGACTATTACTGTTGCAGACCGTAACTACATAATAGCTATAACGAACTATTACTGTTGCAGACCGTCACTACATAATAGCTATAACGGACTATTACTGTTGCAGACCGTAACTACATTATAGCTATAACGAACTATTACTGTTGCAGACCGTAACTACATAATAGCTATAACGAACTATTACTGTTGCAGACCGTAACTACATAATAGCTATAACGAACTATTACTGTTGCAGACCGTCACTACATAATAGCTATAACGAACTATTACTGTTGCAGACCGTCACTACATAATAGCTATAACGAACTATTACTGTTGCAGACCGTCACTACATAATAGCTATAACGAACTATTACTGTTGCAGACCGTCACTACATAATAGCTATAACGGACTATTACTGTTGCAGACCGTAACTTCATAATAGCTATAACGGACTATTACTGTTGCAGACCGTCACTACATAATAGCTATAACGAACTATTACTGTTGCAGACCGTCACTACATAATAGCTATAACGGACTATTACTGTTGCAGACCGTAACTACATAATAGCTATAACGGACTATTACTGTTGCAGACCGTAACTACATAATAGCTATAACGAACTATTACTGTTGCAGACCGTAACTACATAATAGCTATAACGAACTATTACTGTTGCAGACCGTAACTACATGATAGCTATAACGGAATATTACTGTTGCAGACCGTCACTACATAATAGCTATAACGGACTATTACTGTTGCAGACCGTCACTACATAATAGCTATAACGGAATATTACTGTTGCAGACCGTAACTACATAATAGCTATAACGAACTATTACTGTTGCAGACCGTAACTACATAATAGCTATAACGGACTATTACTGTTGCAGACCGTCACTACATTATAGCTATAACGAACTATTACTGTTGCAGACCGTAACTACATAATAGCTATAACGGACTATTACTGTTGCAGACCGTAACTACATAATAGCTATAACGAACTATTACTGTTGCAGACCGTAACTACATAATAGCTATAACGGAATATTACTGTTGCAGACCGTAACTACATAATAGCTATAACGGATTATTACTGTTGCAGACCGTAACTACATAATAGCTATAACGAACTATTACTGTTGCAGACCGTAACTACATAATAGCTATAACGAACTATTACTGTTGCAGACCGTCACTACATAATAGCTATAACGAACTATTACTGTTGCAGACCGTAACTACATAATAGCTATAACGAACTATTACTGTTGCAGACCGTAACTACATAATAGCTATAACGGAATATTACTGTTGCAGACCGTCACTACATAATAGCTATAACGGAATATTACTGTTGCAGACCGTAACTACATTATAGCTATAACGAACTATTACTGTTGCAGACCGTAACTACATAATAGCTATAACGGAATATTACTCTTGCAGACCGTCACTACATAATAGCTATAACGGATTATTACTGTTGCAGACCGTAACTACATTATAGCTATAACGAACTATTACTGTTGCAGACCGTAACTACATAATAGCTATAACGAACTATTACTGTTGCAGAGCGTAACTACATAATAGCTATAACGGAATATTACTGTTGCAGACCGTCACTACATAATAGCTATAACGGAATATTACTGTTGCAGACCGTAACTACATAATAGCTATAACGGAATATTACTGTTGCAGACCGTAACTACATAATAGCTATAACGAACTATTACTGTTGCAGACCGTAACTACATAATAGCTATAACGAACTATTACTGTTGCAGACCGTAACTACATAATAGCTATAACGGACTATTACTGTTGCAGACCGTAACTACATAATAGCTATAACGAACTATTACTGTTGCAGACCGTAACTACATAATAGCTATAACGGAATATTACTGTTGCAGACCGTAACTACATAATAGCTATAACGGAATATTACTGTTGCAGACCGTCACTACATAATAGCTATAACGGAATATTACTGTTGCAGACCGTAACTACATAATAGCTATAACGAACTATTACTGTTGCAGACCGTAACTACATAATAGCTATAACGGGATATTACTGTTGCAGACCGTCACTACATAATAGCTATAACGGAATATTACTGTTGCAGACCGTAACTACATAATAGCTATAACGAACTATTATTGTTGCAGACCGTCACTACATAATAGCTATAACGGAATATTACTGTTGCAGACCGTCACTACATAATAGCTATAACGGAATATTACTGTTGCAGACCTTAACTACATAATAGCTATAACGAACTATTACTGTTGCAGACCGTAACTACATAATAGCTATAACGAACTATTACTGTTGCAGACCGTCACTACATAATAGCTATAACGGAATATTACTGTTGCAGACCGTAACTACATTATAGCTATAACGAACTATTACTGTTGCAGACCGTAACTACATAATAGCTATAACGGAATATTACTGTTGCAGACCGTCACTACATAATAGCTATAACGGAATATTACTGTTGCAGACCGTAACTACATAATAGCTATAACGGAATATTACTGTTGCAGACCGTAACTACATAATAGCTATAACGGACTATTACTGTTGCAGACCGTAACTACATAATAGCTATAACGGAATATTACTGTTGCAGACCGTCACTACATAATAGCTATAACGGAATATTACTGTTGCAGACCGTAACTACATAATAGCTATAACGGAATATTACTGTTGCAGACCGTAACTACATAATAGCTATAACGAACTATTACTGTTGCAGACCGTAACTACATAATAGCTATAACGGACTATTACTGTTGCAGACCGTAACTACATAATAGCTATAACGGACTATTACTGTTGCAGACCGTAACTACATAATAGCTATAACGAACTATTACTGTTGCAGACCGTAACTACATAATAGCTATAACGGAATATTACTGTTGCAGACCGTAACTACATAATAGCTATAACGGAATATTACTGTTGCAGACCGTCACTACATAATAGCTATAACGGAATATTACTGTTGCAGACCGTAACTACATAATAGCTATAACGAACTATTACTGTTGCAGACCGTAACTACATAATAGCTATAACGGGATATTACTGTTGCAGACCGTCACTACATAATAGCTATAACGGAATATTACTGTTGCAGACCGTAACTACATAATAGCTATAACGAACTATTATTGTTGCAGACCGTCACTACATAATAGCTATAACGGAATATTACTGTTGCAGACCGTCACTACATAATAGCTATAACGGAATATTACTGTTGCAGACCTTAACTACATAATAGCTATAACGAACTATTACTGTTGCAGACCGTAACTACATAATAGCTATAACGAACTATTACTGTTGCAGACCGTCACTACATAATAGCTATAACGGACTATTACTGTTGCAGACCGTAACTACATAATAGCTATAACGGACTATTACTGTTGCAGACCGTAACTACATAATAGCTATAACGAACTATTACTGTTGCAGACCGTCACTACATAATAGCTATAACGGAATATTACTGTTGCAGACCGTAACTACATAATAGCTATAACGGAATATTACTGTTGCAGACCGTCACTACATAATAGCTATAACGGAATATTACTGTTGCAGACCGTAACTACATAATAGCTATAACGAACTATTACTGTTGCAGACCGTCACTACATAATAGCTATAACGGACTATTACTGTTGCAGACCGTAACTACATAATAGCTATAACGGAATATTACTGTTGCAGACCGTCACTACATAATAGCTATAACGAACTATTACTGTTGCAGACCGTCCACATATAGCTATAACGGATTTTGCAGACCGTAACTACATAATAGCTATAACGAACTATTACTGTTGCAGACCGTAACTACATTATAGCTATAACGGACTATTACTGTTGCAGACCGTCACTACATAATAGCTATAACGAACTATTATATTGCAGACCGTAACTACATTATAGCTATAACGGACTATTACTGTTGCAGACCGTCACTACATAATAGCTATAACGAACTATTACTGTTGCAGACCGTCACTACATAATAGCTATAACGAACTATTACTGTTGCAGACCGTCACTACATAATAGCTATAACGAACTATTACTGTTGCAGACCGTAACTACATTATAGCTATAACGGACTATTACTGTTGCAGACCGTCACTACATAATAGCTATAACGAACTATTACTGTTGCAGACCGTCACTACATAATAGCTATAACGAACTATTACTGTTGCAGACCGTCACTACATAATAGCTATAACGAACTATTACTGTTGCAGACCGTAATAACTATTACTGTTGCAGACCGTCACTACATAATAGCTAAACGATGTTGCAGACCGTCACTACATAATAGCTATAACGAACTATTACTGTTGCAGACCGTAACTACATTATAGCTATAACGGACTATTACTGTTGCAGACCGTCACTACATAATAGCTATAACGATACAGTAATTAAGGGGGTCACCGGCTTTGTTTTTTATCTTTCTCTCCTTTTCTCTCTTTCCCTGGCTTGTATCCATTCGGCCTACTGTTATAAGACGTTTATCCCCATCCAGGTGTTGATTTCTTCCTGGCGAGCGATAGCGAGCCAGCATTGTATGGAGAAATCCGGCTTCGCCGGAGAAATTTTTCTATCGAAAAATGTACAAATTTAGCTTGCTGTCAAAACAGAAATATATATATGCTGGCTCGCTACCGCTCGCCAGGAAAAAATCGACACCTGAATGGGGATAAATGTCTTAAAACAGTAGGCTTAATGGGGCCGAATTAATACAAGCCAATTAATACAAGCCAAAGAGAGAGGGAGAGAAAGAGAAAAAGACCCGAGGTGGGTCCCCTTGAATATTATAACTCTATAATATCCTGTGCTGATGATGTAAACAATCGAAATAATAGGAGTCATTTTCGGGCTATTATAAACGTAATATCAACTCTGTCATACGGTGTTGGAATCCGTAATATGTCGGTGTGCTGAAAAGTTTGGTATTAAATTATGTATATCCTGTTCCATAGCGTATAACGGTGGCGCTAATAAGCCATGTCTCACCTGGAATTACGTTTGGCTCGCTCTGTGCTGTATTAATGTCTGTCAGATGTTGAATAGGGTGGGTAAGTGTAGGAACATGTTGGTATATCTCACTCAAAAAATTAAATCATGTGTAAATATTGTTGATACCAATTATTGATCAAAACGTAATTGGTGCTGAGACATCACTTATTAGGCTGACTGTACCAATACCAAATTCCGGAAGACCTAATCCAGAACCCAATTCCAACACTCAATACCGTTACCCAATACCAATGCTATACCCAATACCCAATGCTATTATACCCAATACCAGCACACCCAATGTTAACAACCCTCAACATTATTTTAACATATATTTGCTTATCCATTACAAACACCCAATTCCAATACCCAATGCTAACCCAGGACCCATAACCTATCCCGTTAAGACAAGCAATCATACATATACATACACATATACAAACATACATAATTATACATACATATATATAAACATACATATACATGCACATATACAAACATACATATACATATACAAACATAAATATACATACACAAACATACATATACATACACATATACAAACATACATATACATACACATATACAAACATACAAATACATATACAAACATACATATACATACACATACAAACATACATATCCATACACATATACAATCATACACATATACAAACATACATATAAATACACATAATTATACAAACATACATAGGCATACACATATACAAACATACACATACAAACATACATACACATACACATAATCATACATATACATACACATATACAAACATATATATACATACACATATACAAACATATATATACATACACATACACATAAACATACATATACATACACATATACAAACATACATAGGCATACACATATACAAACATACATATATACAAACATACATATACATACACATACACAAAAACAAACATATACATACACATATACAAACATACATATACATACACATACACAAACCGCCAACACCCCCCCAACTCAGCGCCAACATACGGTATAGTGCCTGCATAATGCCCCCGTCGTATTTTGGTGAATCCGGCCGCCTTCAGTATCAGACGTGAGATATGTGGTAACCCTGAGAGTTCACAAGCAGGAGGAACATAGGTTTTAGCCCGGGGGAGAGTTTTGAGTGACTCATAACGCAATGGTGACAATACCATCCAAACTCCGTTGTATTATGTAAAGTTCGTGTCGACACTTTTGACGAGGGTGTGAGTGAAGAATTGACAGCCTGCTTACTGTGCAATATGTTCCACTACAGTTAAACTGATCCGCGGCGTCAGGGCTAGCATAACAAGATAACACTAATGGTTGAGCTAGGTGTATGGCAAATCTTGGCCTTTAACACCTACACTATGTCTTCTAGGATATATATATATATATATATATATATATATATATATGTATATTATAGCTCCTTTACTCACTGGGGTCGCATACAGTGGGCGGAATATAAAGGAAAGCAGAACAAAAGAGTATCAGATCCCTGGTTGATGATAAACTCCACACCAAGTATTACCACGCCGCCTCCATCTGGGTGTCATAACTCTTAGGCACACTCTCATATACTGTATACTCAGATACACTCTCATATAGGCTACTGTATACTCAGACACACTCTCATATACTGTATACTCAGCTGACATAAACCTGAAAGCCACTTGGCCCGACGGGGAATACGTAAACATAAATTCTCGGAAAGCACACAATATTAAAGTGTAAATGTAAATATACTCGAGGATTAGATCTAGCACTTCCCATTACGAGGGTGAATCTTGGCGTGTAGAGCAGGGTTTATTAGAATCTTGGCGTGTAGAGCAGGATTTATTAGAATCTTGGCGTGTAGAGCAGAGGTTTATTAGAATCTTGGCGTGTAGAGCAGGGTTTATTAGAATCTTGGCGTGTAGAGCAGGGTTTATTAGAATCTTGACGTGTAGAGCAGGGTTTATTAGAATCTTGGCGTGTAGAGCAGGGTTTATTAGAATCTTGGCGTGTAGAGCAGGGTTTATTAGAATCTTGACGTGTAGAGCAGGGTTTATTAGAATCTTGGCGTGTAGAGCAGGGTTTATTAGAATCTTGGCGGGTAGAGCAGGGTTTATTAGAATCTTGGCGTGTAGAGCAGGGTTTATTAGAATCTTGGCGTGTAGAGCAGGGTTTATTAGAATCTTGGTGTGTAGAGCAGGGTTTATTAGAATCTTGGCGTGTAGAGCAGGGTTTATTAGAATCTTGGTGTGTAGAGCAGGGTTTATTAGAATCTTGGCGTGTAGAGCAGGGTTTATTAGAATCTTTGGTTCAGAAGCTTCTAGTGTAGCGCGGCAACCCCAAGAGCCCTTCCCGGAATGTATAGTGATACAAAGGTCCCTCCATTTATGTAATTTATTGTATTTATTGTAATTTTTTTGTATGATAATTTAATTTGACTTTATATTGTCCTTGTCCCAATTTTGGTTTGTTTAGTTTGCAAGTTTTACATTTTAATTCAACACTATTTCCAGAGTTCTGGGGATTGTAGCGGCACGCCCCTTCCAGGTAAAGACTGATATTAATCTATGTAGGGAATCTGAGTTCTGATGCAACATTAAGTTTGAAGCCACCAGACTACAATTGCCCGAACAAATTGATGGAAGAAGCGCTCGTGTAGCACTGCCTTAAGGGGAGATTATCTACTTGAGGGATTTTTTTCTGGACTCCTTTCTCCCTCATGTTTAGCCCCATTGTTTTTCTAATTTTAAGACGTTTGCCCCATTATTTTGACGATTTTAAGAACTTTCAACCCATTTCTGTCAATTTTAAGACCTTTCGTGCCATTTAGGTGTCGATTTTATCCTGGCGAGCGATAGCGAGCCTGTAATTTAAGAGGGACCGGCTTTCAGCCGGGACATTTTTCTACCGAAAAATGTACAAATTTATCTTGAAAGGGGCTGAAGGGGGTGTAATCTTAAGCTTGAAGGATATCTAGGGACCAAACTAAAAACCTCCCCTTAAGAGAGATCAGCCATGTTTTCCTTGGGGGTGATGTTTGTGTGTTGATCCTGCATCATTTAGATCCAGAGACCAAACTACTTCTTATATCTAGTACCAGTATTGCTAAAGTTGCCAAATGTTTATTATGGGTATGTAATATATATATAAGTGTAAAGTGAGGTTCATGACACCAGTGGTACCAATATGGCGGAAGTAAGCGGGAAGTTGGCCAATCTCTATTACGTAAGATCTCTATTTCCAAGTAAATTGCCTCTATATGAGTTCCAAGGAATCCACAGCGCCCTCTATCCTCTTAAGGGGGCCCACCTCGCTTGTTTTATCTTTCTCTCCCTCTCTCTTTGGCTTGTATCCATTCGGCCCCATTCAGCCTACTGTTTTAAGACGTTTACCCCCATCCAGGTGTTAATATTTTCCTGGCAAGCGGTAGCGAGCCAGCATATACATATGTTTGTTTTGACAGCAAGCTAAATTTATAAATTTTTCGATAGAAAAATTTCTCCGGCGAAGCCGGATTTCTCCATACAATGCTGGCTCGCTATCACTCGCCAGGAAGAAACCAACACCTGGATGGGGATAAACGTCTTAAAACAGTAGGCTGAATGGGACCGAAGAGGTACAAACCAAAGAGAGAGGGAGAGAAAGAGAAAAAAAAAGCGAGGTGGGCTCCCTTAACATGTATTACTTATATCTCTCTCTACTGACACTTCTTAGAAATATACATAATTTTAATCTAGATGACATTGGCTGTTTCAGCTATCTATCAAGAGAAACATATTTACCTTTTTATAACCGTCTTGGTGGTGTAATGGTTAAGGGAAGGTATTTAGTTTGTTCCCTACTTTTTCATCAAGCTTAAAATTACATCCCCTAGACCCCCTTTCAAGATAAATTTGTAAATTTTTCGGTAGAAAAATGTCCAGGCCGGAGGCCAGTTGCTCTTAAATTACAGGCTCGCGATCGCTCGCCAGGAAAAAATCGACACCTTAACGGCACGAAAGTTCTTAAAATTGACAGAAATGGGGCAAAATGTCTTAAAATATCCTAACTACTAGGGCGAAGGTCTTAAAATCTCAAAAGCAATGGGGCTAAACATGAGGGAGAAAGGGGTCCAGAAAAAAATCCCTCAAGTGGATATCTCCCCTTAAGGTGTCTAAAAATGTGTGTGTGATAACCCGGGTTCGAATCCTGGTGGATCACATACTGTATATGCTTTCATTAATTTCATTGGAGGTGTTTGGTGTTGTGGTGAAGTTAATAAAAAATCGATTATACTGTACTTTACCTAGCGTTTTATTGGTGTCGTATTTTATGTAGTATGCAGTGTTTTTCTATCCCTGTGTGTTTGTTTTTCTATCCCTGTGTGTTTGTTTTTCTATCCCTGTGTGTTTGTTTTTCTATCCCTGTGTTTGTTTTTCTATCCCTGTGTGTTTGTTTTTCTATCCCTGTGTGTTTGTTTTTCTATCCCTGTGTGTTTATTTTTCTATCCCTGTGTGTTTGTTTTTCTAGCCCTGTGTGTTTGTTTTTCTATCCCTGTGTGTTTGTTTTTCTATCCCTGTGTTTGTTTTTCTATCCCTGTGTGTTTGTTTTTCTATCCCTGTGTGTTTGTTTTTCTATCCCTGTGTGTTTGTTTTTCTATCCCTGTGTGTTTATTTTTCTATCCCTGTGTGTTTATTTTTCTATCCCTGTGTGTTTGTTTTTCTAGCCCTGTGTGTTTGTTTTTCTATCCCTGTGTGTTTGTTTTTCTATCCCTGTGTTTGTTTTTCTATCCCTGTGTGTTTGTTTTTCTATCCCTGTGTGTTTGTTTTTCTATCCCTGTGTGTTTGTTTTTCTATCCCTGTGTGTTTGTTTGTTTTTTCTATCCCTGTGTGTTGTTTTTCTATCCCTGTTGTTGTTTTTTCTATCCCTGTGTTTGTTTTCTATGTGTTTGTTTTTCTATCCCTGTGTGTGGTTTTCTATCCCTGTGTGTGTTTTCTATTTGTGTTTGTTTTTTCTAATCCACTTTGTGTGTTTGTTTTTCTATCCCTGTGTGTTTGCTATCCCTGTGTTTGATCCCTGTTTGTTGTGCTTGTTTTTCTATCCCTGTGTGTTTGTTTTTCTATCCCTGTGTGTTTGTTTTTCTATCCCTGTGTGTTTGTTTTTCTATCCCTGTGTGTTTGTTTTTCTATCCCTGTGTGTTTGTTTTTCTATCCCTGTGTGTTTGTTTTTCTATCCCTGTGTTTGTTTTTCTATCCCTGTGTGTTTGTTTTTCTATCCCTGTGTGTTTGTTTTTCTATCCCTGTGTTTGTTTTTCTATGCCTGTGTTTGTTTTTCTATCCCTGTGTGTTTGTTTTTCTATCCCTGTGTGTTTGTTTTTTCTCCATGCCTCTTTATTTGTGTCCGTCTGTCTTGTTGGTGTTGTATACCAGGGGTTTATTATGAACATCTTTAAAACAAGAGAATATTAATATGTCCGTATAGGGGCTTTCTACCAGGTAAAGTATTGCTAAACAAACTCTGACTCTCTCTCACACACACACACTATCTTTTTTTTATTTTTTTTATTTTTTTTTTAAGAGACAATGAACGGAGGAAGGAAAAACACAGATAAAACAAAAAGGCCCATGTGCCTAAAGGCATCCTCCATTCATAAAATGTTTGTAACAACTGGATTTAAACATTTGTAGATTGTAAGTTTGTGGAAAGCAATTCGAGGGAAGTGAATTCCAAAGAGTAGTAGCTCTGGGGATAAATGAATTCTGATAAGCAGAAGTTCTGCATTGTGGAGGAGAAAGTGTAAATTCATGGGCGCTCTCAGCTGCCCTAGTTCTACGGGAAAGATGTGGAGAGGCGGCACAATTGAAGCAAGTTCCTCGGAACAATTGCTGTGAAAATATCTGTAGAATAATGCAAGGGATGCAACGTTTCTTCGTATGGATAATGTAGGAAGGTCCTGTGTGATTGCAGGGTTATTGATTAATCTAATAGCTTTATTTTGAATTTTGTCCAACTGCCTCAATGCAACCACTCCACTTCCACCCCACAGAGGTGAACAGTAATCCATCTGAGAACGCACATGACTTTTATATATCACGGCCAACTGCTCGCCAGTGAAGAATTCTCGAACTCTGTACAGGAGTCCCAGTTTTTTAGAGGCATTCTTAGCAATGCTTCTAACATAATGTGTCCAGCTCAAGTTAGTAGTTAATGTTACACCGAGAATGTCAATACTAGGGGAAGTGGGAATATTTACATCATTAAAAATATATGGGAGTCAGTGAGATTCTGTCGGTTAGAAAATTGAATGTACTTGGTTTTCTGTGCATTAAAGGAAACTAGATTCTTTTGTCCCCATCTATTAATTCTAGAAAGGTCCTGGTTCAGAGAAATTGCAGTGTTTATTTTTGAATTTATAAGATCGGGTTGGGTGACAGAATTGGTAAATGTGAAGGAACTGTGGAGTGTTGAGTCATCTGCGTAGGAATGTATTGGATTATGAGTGGTAGATATGAGATCATTGATATGATGAGGAACAGAATTGGGGCCAAAACTGATCCCTGGGGAACACCAGCATTTATTGAGTGAAATTGAGAATAAAGGCCATCTACCATTACACGTATTTTTCTGTTATGAAGATAAGAAGAAATTAGTGGAACTAATGATGCAAGGCCGTAGTGTGACATCTTCGACAATAAGGATTGATGCCAGACTCTATCAAATGCCTTTGATATATCCAGTGCTATTGTATGTGTTTCACCATGTTGGTCTGTAGCTTGGTTGATTTGATGCGTAAGAAGGCAAAGCATGTCTGCAGTTGATCGACATCGTCTAAAACCATATTGCCTATCACTGATTAATTTATTATTCTCAAGATGCTTAATTATGTGATTATTTAATATAATTTCAAAGACTTTACCAAGAGTGGAAGTTATAGCTATTGGTCTGTAGTTTGATGGATCTGAAGAGGCACCTTTTTTAGGAACTGGATGGATGTTTGCTTCTTTCCAGGGTACTGGGAAGCATGAGGTATGAGTACACAGACGGAAATTTTTTGCCAATACAGGAGCGAGCACCAAGGAGCAATTCTTAAGTGCTATTGGAGGAATTTCATCTGGACCAGGAGCCTTATCTACCGAGAGATTCTGCAAAATAGTTTTGACATGTCTGGTGTGGATCTTAAGTGAGGGAATTTCAGGCGAATTAAAATTAAGTACAGGGACATCTTGATTTATTTCATCTAAGGTTGAGTTGGTGGAGAAAATATCCGCAATAAGGTTAGCTTTACCTCGTGGGTCACTTACAAGATTGCCAGTCGGAGATTTTAATGGTGGAATGGATGAAGCAGTAGTGAAGTTGGATTTAAATGAGTTAAGAGTAGACCAAAATATTTTGTTATCATTTGGATTATTTAGAAGTTTATTTGCCTGCTTGTGGAGAAAGTTTGATTTAGTTAGGTTTAATACAGTTTTGGCATGATTTCTGATGTTTCTAAAGTAATTAAAGGCTTCATGTGTTTTTGATCTTGTGTATGCATTGTAGGCTATTGCTTTTTGTTCAGTTACTCTAGCACAATTATGGTCAAACCATTTAGGTGAATTAGATCTTTTACTGTACTTTTGATGAGGAATAAAGTTTCCATTCCAATTTTTACAAAATCTTGTATGTGGCTCAAGGTGGAGTGTGCATCATTAGAAAAGAAAGAGGTCCAGGGAATATCAATAAAGAAACCTTGAAGACCCTCCCAGTCTGCCCTATCGTAATGCCATTTAGTCACCAAAACAGGTTCAGAGTGGGAAGGTGTGGTAGGTGATAGACAGGTGGCCTGTATCAGACAGTGATCAGAAGATCCAAGCGGGGACCTCACTGTAACATCATAATTTTCTGAATTGGTTGTTAAAAATAAGTCCAGTAGGTGGGAATTATGATTAGGATTATCTGGTACACGGGTGGGTTGGTTGACTAGTTGAGTGAGATTAAATGAGTCTGCAAATAGCTCACATTCAAGACCAGCATCATCAGTCCTGGCTGAATAAGTGAGCCATTCAACATTATGGACATTAAAATCACCCAACACAGTGATTTCAGAAGAAGCATTTAAGTTGAGGACACTGAGTTGTGAGGACAGAGAATCAAAAAGATCTCTCTCTCTCTCTCTCTCTCTCTCTCTCTCTCTCTCTCTCTCTCTCTCTCTCTCTCTCTCTTTCTCCCTTCCCTATTTTACAGAACTTCCACCTTCCCAAAGCACCTTCCTCCTCCTCCTCCTCTTCCTCCTCTCTCTCAAAAGTTTCTCCCTTCATTCACAGATTCTTTTCCTCTCCCACTTTTCCGCCTCAACTGTTTCACCAACTCTCTGGCTTTCTTTACTTTCCTCGCCAAAGTTTAAGGGGAGATATCCACTTGAGGGACTTTTTTCTTGACCCCTTTCTCCCTCATGTCTAGGCCCATTGCTTTTGATATGTTAAGACGTTTGCCCCATTATTTTGACGATTTTAAGAATTTTCAACCCATTTCTGTCAATTTTAAGACCTTTCGTGCCATTTATGTGTCGATTTTATCCTGGCGAGCGATAACGAGCCTGTAATTTAAGAGGAACCGGCTTTCAGCCGGGAAATTTTTCTATCGAAAAATGTACACATTTATCTTGAAAGGGGCTCAAGGGGGTGTATTCTTAAGCTTGAAGAATATCTAGGGAGCAAACTAAAAACCTCCCCTTAATTCGACCTTTCCTTTACAGTCCTTTCGGGGGGTTTCTTCTCTTTTGCGTCTCGTACTTCTGGGACGTTTCACATTTGTGTTACTTTTTGTACTTTTATTACGTTTCGTACTTCTAATACCATTTGCATTTCTATTAATTGCCGTGTCTCTATTTCTTTGTCATACTTCTATATTACTTTTCATGCATTCATAATTTCCATAAGGGCATAAGTTACATGGAAATCTGCGGGCCCCTTCTTCCCTGCATTACTCTTAGTTCTTACTTACACTGAAACCATCGCCTACTACAACCCCTTAATTCTCTATATACATCATATATCATACTTGTAATACTGTTCATACCTCTATACATTTTCGTAGCTCTATTACTGTTCATACTTCTATTACTTTTCATACTTTAATACTGTTCACACTTCTAATACTTTTCATACATATGTTACTTCTGTCTCTCTCTCTCTCTCTCTCTCTCTCACACACACTCTCTCTCTCTCTCTCTCTCTCTCACTCACTCTCAGGTTCTTGCCCCCCTTGTCAAAACACGGTCGACTTTTCTTGCTCTCCGACTTTAGCACCTGTCATTATTTTACCTCCTTTCTTTTAGGGGGGGTACGTAGTGGTTAGTTTTGGTTTTATATATATATGGTTATTCATTTATTTTGTAGTTTCCTTTCCAGACCTCCATCAAGCATAAACAAAAAATCCCCTAGACCCCCCCCCCCTCCTCCCCCTTCGAGATAAATGTGTAAATGTTCCTCCTACAATTACAGACTCGATAACGCTCGCCAGGAAAATATCGCCACCTAAACGGCACAACAGGTCCTAATATTGACGAAGAAATGGGGCTAAAGGCTTACAAATCGCCAAACTAATGGGCCGAATGTCTTAAAATCTGAAAACTAACGGGGCTAAACACGAGGAAGAAGGAGGACCAGAAAAACAACCCATCTCTCCTTAAACCCTTCTTCGAGACCCGCCCTCCCTTTCAAAAAATCGTCTGGGGGCAGGTGGAAAATACATATAGTCGGTGTCGGATTGGTCTTAAGGGG
Organism: Paralithodes platypus; assembly: GCA_032716605.1. Lineage (NCBI taxonomy): Eukaryota > Metazoa > Arthropoda > Malacostraca > Decapoda > Lithodidae > Paralithodes > Paralithodes platypus. The sequence continues at coordinate 40,695,554 of CM064495.1, forward strand.
GGTCACCGTTTTTTTTTTTTGTATCTTTCTCTTACTCTCTCTCTTTCCCTGACTTGTATCCATTCGGCCGCATTCAGCCAACTGTTTTAAGACGTTTATCCCCATCCAGGTGTCGATTTCTTCCTGGCGAGCAATAGCGACCTAGCATTGTATGGAGAAATCCGGCTTCGCCGGATAATTTTTTCGATCGAAAAATGTAAAAATTTAGCTTCCTGTCAAAACAAAAATATTTATATATGCTGACTCGCTACCGCTCGCCAGGAAAATGTTGACACCTTGACGGGGGTAAACGTCTTGAAACAGTAGGCTGAATGGGGCCGAATGGATACAAGCCAAAGAGAGAGGGAGAGAAAGAGAAAACAAGCGAGGTGGGCTCCCTTAACTATCACACTTAACCCTTTTTACGCCCACGGATTCTTCTTAAACTGCTCAAAATCATCTAAATATATTGCTAGGATACAATTAGAAAACACATCGCCGATAGAGAACAGGTCAATCCCTATTCATATGTCATACGCATTTTATAGTCATACGCATTTTATAGTCGTACGCATTTTATAGTCGTACGCATTTTATCTGGCATTTTCTCTGTTCATCTTTGTGTTCCTTTTTATCAATGTTTTTAACCCTTTAGTTTGTTCCGTTTGTCGTGCATTTCGTTCACTCTTGCCTTCGTATATATTCCTTGCAATGTTGATGTATTTCTTGTGTTCTCGTTTTTCCCGTTCATATTTTGTGTTATCTTGTCTCTCTGTCTGTCTGTCTCTTGTTTCTCTCTCTCTCTTTCTCTGTTTGTCTGTCTGTCTCTGTCTCTGTCTCTGTCTCTCTCTCTCTCTCTCTCTCTCTCTCTCCTTACTTCCTTCCTACCTACCTTTATAGTCTTTCTTTCACTAATGCCATCTCCCTCCCTCCCTCCTTCCCTCCCTCCCTCTCTTCTTCTTCCTTCTCTTCCTGTAGGATCCCTCCCTCTCCTTCCCTCTTTCTCCCTCTCTTACCCCCCCCCCCCCATCTCCCTCCCTCCCTTCCCTTCCTTCCACAACTTTCCCTCTTTCTCTCCCTCTCTTCCTTCTTTCCATTACCCCCCTTCCCCTACCTCCCTTCCCTCCCTTCTTCCCTCCTCTTTCTTCCCCCTTCTCATTCCTTCCTTCCTTCACCACATTTTTATCTGCGCCCCCTACCCCCCCCCCCCCCCTTCAAGCCAAGCCAAAGAGCGTACGTAAAGCCTCAGGGACAGAGGACTCTTAGGCTGAGAGAGAGAGAGAAGGAGATAGAGAGAGAGAGAGAGAGAGAGAGAGAGAGAGAGAGAGAGTGGGGGTGGTGGGCGTAGACGGATGGGTAAGGTTAAGTGACCCTCAAGTTTAGCGGCAACCTACAACACAGGAGAGGCGGGAACAGTTTACGACCCACACCAAATTATGGTCCGGATAATATAACTTAGGTCCGGATTAGAGCATAGCGTAAACAGTATTATGCTCCGGATATACCTACGGTCCGGATATACCTACGGTCCGGATAAAATCGTAGCGGGAATAGTATTACGGTCCGGATACAAGCATAGCTTGAACAGTGTTACGGTCCGGATATAATTACGGTCCGGATAAAATCGTCGCAGGAACAGTATTTCGGTCAGGATATAACTACGGTCCGGATACAAGCATAGCTTGAACAGCGTTACGGTCCGGATATAACTATGGTCCGGATAAAATCGTAGTGGGAACAGTATTACGGTCCGGATATAACTACGGTCCGGATACAAGCATAGCTTGAACAGCGTTACGGTCTGGATATAACTACGGTCCGGAAAAAATCGTCCAGACAATGCTGCTGTTCACGGTCCGTATATCCTGTCCGGTTTCTCAGGGAGGTGAAGCTCGGCGGGAAATTGAATATATATATTTTGGAAGGAGAATAAGTGGAGGAGGAGGAGGAAGAGGAGGAGGAGGAGAGGAAGGAGGAGGAGGAGGGGAAGGAGGCGGAGGAGGAGAACAGGAAGATTAGTAAGATAGGAAGAAATGTTTACTACTACTACTACTACTACTACTACTACTACTACTATTACTAATAAGAATAATAATGATGATGATGATGATGATAATATTACTATCAAATAGTATTCTTACTATTATTAGATGATTGTATGCAGTTTAGGAAGAAGCTCTGAGAATCAAGGGGGTTGAAAATCTCTTAATTAACCCTCTGACATCTTTAAAAAAAAATCCTTCCTAAGCCGAATAAAATCGTGTAATGGCAGCCAAAATAAGAGGCAGAAACGCGTCCTGAAATACCGAAAGGGATACATTTTTTTTAGCTTTATTTTGGCTACAATAAGACGATGTTATTCAGTTTAAAAAGGGCCTCCAGCAATCAACAGGCTTGGAACTATCTCACTTAACCCTTTCTACTACCACAGATCCTTCTTAAACTGCACAAAATCGTTTATATATATATAGCAAGCATACAATTAACCCCTTCTGTACCGGCACCATCTTTTAAGTTTATTCTAGCTGTATTGAGACGACTTTGTGTAGTTTAAGAAGGATCTGTGGTGGTAAATAGGGTTAAGGCGAGATATTTCGAAGGCTGTAAATGGCTGAATAAGGGCGTCTAAGCCAGGTAACGAAAGGATTAAGGGGATATTTCCACTTGAGGGATTTTTTTTCTTTACCCCCTTCTCCCTCATGTTTAGCCCCATTGCTTTTGAGATTTTAAGAAGTTCGCCCCATTAGTTTGGCGATTTTAAGAACTTTCACCCAATTTATGTCACTTTTAAGACCTTTCGTCCCATTTAGGCGTCGATTTTTTCCTGGCGAGCGATAGCGAGCCTGCAATTTAAGAGGAATCGGCTTTCGGCCGGGACATTTTTCTACCGAAAAATGTACAAATTTATCTTGAAAGGGGGTCAAGGGGGTGTAATTTCAAGCTTGATGGAAGTCTAGGAAACACACTAAAAACTTCCCCTTAAAAGACGTCGCCGCTACAGAAGGAGCTATCCTCTATTCGCTGTCAGTAGGCGAGCAATCATGACCTCTATCCTCTGTAACTCAAAAACGACTGTAGAAATCGAGCAAATATTTCTACCATTTGGGAAGAGTCAGGCGAGGAATAAGATGTGGAAATTTACAGCCAATTTGCTCTAGCCCTTTTTGACTGACAGAGGATAGAGATCATTATTTCTCGCCTACACACAGTGAATATACTATGGGGGATGGGAGAGGCTAGCCTTCCTACAGGGCCAGGCGGATAGAACCGGTAACGCGACGGAGGGTTTACGAGGAGTTACGAGGAATAGTCAACCCTTTCGGCGACCGTGGACGCTATTTCACTTCATTCTGGTTACTAACCTTAGACGATTTGACTCGGATTCGGAAGGCCCTCTTGGCATCGAATGGGCTAAGTCACTATCCACTAGCCCTCTGACTTCTACATATTCTACTTGGTCTGAATAGAATCGTCTACGAATAGCCAAAATAAAGGGAAGAATGGAGCCTTCATAACTTGAAAGGGTTAATATCTCAAAGACCTTGCGGCACAATCTCTCTCTCTCTCACTCTCGGTCTCTCTCTCTCTCTCCCTCATTCTCTCTCTCTCTCTCTCTCTCTCGGTCTCTCTCTCTCTCTCTCTCTCTCTCTCTCTCTCTCTCTCTCTCACAGACACACACACACACACACCCTTTAATGAAAATTATGTAATGTACACACTGTCAGGGAAAAAAAGAAAAACAAAGAGAGGTTATTCTTGAGAGAGAGAGAGAGAGAGAGAGAGAGAGGGGGGGGGGGTTACATTTCGTTACTAAATGGTATCATGCAAGGATCAAGTGCAATAATTTTGACACAAACTATAATAATAAAAAGATGGATTATTATTATTATTTGGATTTTTTTTTTTTTTTCATTGTTTTCTGTTGTGTTGTCCCTATTCTGGCTCTGTCTTGAGTCGCCCACCCCCCAAAAACACAAGAAAACAAAGGAAAATAGGGAAAACAAAATAGGAAAAGTGGGGATTGGGCCTGAGTATATACAATAAAATAGAATACAATTCTTACAAAAAATATATAACCAACTAAAATTTAATACAATATAGTTTTGGGAGCAGGTCGATTGTGAGGGTGGGAGGAAAGACCTGACATTAAGGAGGCTTAGGAAAAGACAGGGTGTAAGGAGATAGATAGATAGATAGATAGATAGATAGATAGATAGAGATAGATAGATAGATAGATAGATAGATAGATTGATTGATTGATAGTCAGTCAGTCAGTCATATTTGATAGATAGATAGATAGAGAGAGAGAGAGAGAGAGAGAGAGAGAGAGAGAGAGAGAGAGAGAGAGAGAGAGAGAGAGAGAGAGAGAGAGAGAGAGAGAGAGAGAGAGAGAGAGAGAGAGAGAGAGAGAGAAATTACGGGGCAAGAGGAACGGAATATTTATCAAGGAGAAAAATAGTGGGACAAGTACAAGAAGAAGAAGAAGAAGACGTGTTTTATGAAGCTTAGGAAGGATGTATGGCAGCTAAGGATTAATTGAGATAGTCAGTAGCGTTTTAATGGGTAGACGTCCTTCTTAAACTGAATACAATCGTCTAATAGTTGGCAGCAGATGAGGTAAAGGGCGTCCCTGGTACTAAATGTGTTAAAGGTCTTGGATAAAAGCTACTCAGGTGTAAGATATAACTATAAGCCTCAACTACGAACTCAATGTGTAGCCAAAATAAGAAATGAATGGATCGAAATAGAATTGTATTAGTTTGACAATACATTTCTGGAAAACTCTACATAATAGATTTACGATCCTGCCAGATTCTTTTGATAACAATCATCTGAATAAAGTACATGTACACGTATATATATATCTATATATATTATATATATATATATATATATATATATATATATATATATATATATATACCTATTTATTAGCTCTAACTACAGTCTTATAGGAAAAATGTAATAATTGTTCTCGAAGAAAGCTAAGTTACTAAACAAAAGCCTTGCTATCTACCTCACTATCTAAGACCAATCACCACTAAATAACGACGCCCCCCCCCCCTCCCTGCTATTAAGACCCCAGCAGAGATAGCCCCTTCAGATTTGACACGCAACAATCTCCTTCTCTAGTTGGGGCTAGTCACACCAACACTATTTACGGCCATTATATTTTTATCAGCATTTGGAATATGTGTTTGTTTGTGTGTGTGTGTACTAACGGGGGCTAAACATGAGGGTAGGTTAGGGTAGGTAAGCTAGGTTAAGCTAAGGCTATGAGAGATGTTGAGTTGAAAGTGAGCCATCAATTCCACTAAATACAATCCACATATGTTGCCAGAATTAAGTTGCCGATCCCCAAAAGTTGCTGGTGTGAATGATGACAAGAGGGGTGGAGTTCGAAGCCCAGCCCAGGAGGGGAATCAATGGCTGGTCGATAGTGTCTTAATGGGAGATTTTTAGTGTGTTTCCTAGACTTCCATCAAGCTTGAAACAGGTCACCCCCCTTAAGTGTCGATAAATCAGTTGTTAAGGGGTTCAATTTATCGCCAGCTGAAATTAAACCGACTATAGTTGTCCTTATTCTGGGAATCCTATTGTCTCGGGTGTCACTTGTCTTCTTCTTCTTCTTCTTCTTCTTCTTCTTCTTCGTCTATTGAGCTCGTAACCTGATCAATGCGTCTATATTGTGTCACTTATAGTTAGATCAATAAACCCTTAAACTCACACATATCCTTCCTAATCAGACATCGAATATAAAGTCAATATACAGAGGAGAGATGCGTCGTTGTAAGTGTAATGACTATCGACTATTATGTTTCCAACACTCATAACTAAAACTCTTGTCACTCCCTCTCCTTATTCTGGGAAGCCTGTAGTCTCTTCTGTCACTTATAACCTGATCAATTCGTCTATGTTCTGTCACTTATAGCTACACCAATGTTTCTTAAGGGGGGACGGGCGTATTTATTTGCGTATTTGTTTATTTATAGGGGTGTTTAGGGTGTTTGCTAGAGATAGTCCCTCTGTCAAACAGCGGTCGCGCTCTCGCTCTCGAGAATGGCTGGATGACCTTGGTTCTCGGCAGACACTCAACTCTCACCTCTGGCTCCAAGAAGTTGTGTGCTCAACATCTGCACAACAACGGCCACACCCCGGTAAACTGTCCCGACCGACAGGCAAAACCAGGAGAGGGGGGGAAGAGTAAACTTCCTTAAAAACCGTAGAAAGGAGCTGGAGACCCTACCACGTAACCCATCCAAGAACAATAATGGAGCGCCAACAAAGAATAAGTCCTAACTACGTTCACGGGAGTTCTCTGCAAAGTGGATGCTGTTGTGTCCGGTCGGGGGCCTCGTGATCAGCAGGTGGGGCCCGACCGTCATGATCAGCAGGTGGGGCCTGACCGTCATCAAGCGACTGCTGGCAGCCTGGACGGTGACTGTGGGTCATAACAATTCGACTGCTAGGATAGACAAGCGATATAGGATAGCAACATGGAATGTCAACACCCTCTACCAAGATGGCAAGTTTGACGATCAGAAGAGAGAAGCAGAAAGATTGAAATTATCAATAGTGGGAGTTAGGAAGGTGAGATGGAAGGGATGTGGACGTGAGTCATCGGATGAATGGGAATTCTTCTACTCGGGTGGAGAGAGACATGAGAGGGGAGTGGGAGTGTTAATAGAGAAGAGTCTGGTGAGCTCAGTCAAAGGATTGTGGCCGGTGTCAGAATGAGTGATACTGATCATGATATATAGCAAACCAGTGGGTTTGAACATTATTCAGGTGTACGCGCCCACAGCAGACCAGGAAGACGAGGAAATCGAAGGGTTCTATGAAAAGGTGAACAGTGCGAGAAGGAAGTGTAAACCTAGCGAAATGACAATAGTTATGGGAGACCTAAATGCCAAGATTAGAAAAGGTCGCAGTGGAAACGTAGTTGGAGACTTCGGACTAGGAGAAAGAAATGAACGATGAGATCGACTACTTGAATGGTGCAATTAATGGGACCAAGTTGTGATGAACACCTTTTTCCAACACCCACCTAGACATTAATTTTGTCCACGTGGAGGAGTCCGGGAGACAGGTATAGGAATCAAATTGATTACATCACAATGAATCAACGATTCAGGAACAGCGTGACACAAACAAAGACATATCCAGGAGCTGACTGTGGAGTGGGATGTGGTCATGTGTTGTTGGTAGCTACAGTAAAGCTGAAGTTAAAGAAAACCAGAAGACATGGAGGGAAGACGAAAGATTGGAGCATCCTACATCGTAATAGTGATCTGAGAAAACTATAATATGTGGAAGTGATAATGGATTCAAATTACTATAGGATGATGTGGGAAAGGAGAGAGAATGAGAGAATGTTGTAGAAAAAGACTGGAGGCGATTACAAAAATGCATTAGTGGATGCAGCAGAAAATCTGCAAATTATCTAGTGGCACCTAGACAAAAAAACTTAGTACGAGTATGCAAAATTGCAGACTATCTCTAACAGGCCTTCCATAAGTTGAATCAAATGATCTAGTGGCACCTAGAACAACAACCCCTAAACTTTGGGCATCTGATTGAAAGGGTTAATTGTCAGATCACGTGACTGTTCTAGTGTGGCTACAAAGAGACAGTCAAAGGGCCCCGACTGGAAGCTATCAGGATTAATCAAATATTTACGCACGTAGGCACACACATTTTGTTTTCTATGTGATTGAGGGAGGCAAAAGGCAGAACTGCCTATAGCGAGTGCCTCCCCCATAGTTGAAAGAGTGACAGGGCCAAAATCAAGGGACGTTCGAGCCATGCACTATAAAGCATACATACACACGTATGCATATATGAGCACGTACACACACACACACATACACACAGACAGACACATACACACACAGACTGACACATACACACACACACGCTTGGAGTTTGTTGTCTCTCATATTTATCTTCTACCTTTAGTGTCATAGGTAAACAAAATGCAATGAACAATTTGAAGAAGTACTCCAACAACTTATCCACCAACACACACACACACACACACACAGACACACACAGACACACACACACACACACACATACACACTAATTATCATACAATATTAATTACCTGTTATACCTGTTATACCTGTTATACCTTTTATAGTCTCAAAAGGACGCCATTATTCCCAATATGATCCCACTCATCATCAATATATTTTAATTCCATTTTTGTTTATATTTAATATCTCTCTCTCTCTCTCTCTCTCTCTCTCTCTCTCTCTCTCTCTCTCTCTCTCTCTCTCTCTCTCTCTCTCTCTCTCTCCGTTATATTTATCGATGTCTATTTATCTATCTATCTATCTATCAATCTATCACTCTTTATATATATATATATATATATATATATATATATATATATATATATTTAGTATATATATATATATATATATATATATATATATATATATATATATATACACAAAGAGAGAGAGAGAGAGAGAGTACAAAGGAGTACAAAGGAAATCAAAGGAAATCAAGCAACAACAGTTCTAGTGACCCTTCTAGGCTGCTTGTCCTCCAAAACACTGAGGATCAAGTGTCCAAACAGTGGTTTAGAGTGGGTAAGGGAACATTGGAAAGGGAACTACTGCCCTAGAACTAATGTCCGTGGCAGGATTAGGAAGTTAGTATGGGACAGAGGGGTTAGTAACTGAGGGGGGGATAAAATAAAGTTATTCATTTACAAACGCAGTCAGTCGCGGGTTTGATGCGAGATATTTGTCTAAGCGGAATTTAAATGAATCAACGGTGCTGCAGTCTATAACGTCTCGGGGAAGCCCATTCCACAAGTTGACACCTCGATTGAAGAAGAAATTCTTAGATTCGTGTGAGTTAAAAGATTTACCAATAATTTTGCAACCGTTTCCCCGCGTGTAATTAGATTGGTCGATAGTGAAGTACTTACTACAGTTCATATTGTCGATGCCTTTGATGATTTTGAACACTTGAATTAAGTCACCTCTTAATCTGCGCTGGGTTAAAGGAAATAGATTTAATTCTCTAAGACGCTCTTCGTATGGTTTGTTCTTTAGGCTAGGTATCATTTTGGTAACTCTACGTTGAACTCGTTCTAGCTTGTTTATATCTTTTTGGTAATAAGGGCACCAGGATTGAACGCAGTATTCCAGAAGAGGGCGGACTAAGGAATTGTAAAGGGTTAGGATAACTTCTTTGGATTTATGCTCAAATGACCTGCCTATAAAGCCAATTATTTTGTTTGCCTTCTTAACAACTTCTGAACATTGTTGACTCGGTTTTAGGTTACTCGATATTGTTACTCCCAGAGGGGTGGGGGGGGGGGGGGGAGCACAAGCTTCTAGGCCGCTCTACAAAAAACGCTATAAACCTTCACAAATTATTTGTTCATAGTTGAGCCGATCTAATCCCAACATTCCAGGCCTACCCAAATTCCTTCCTCAACATTATGTAGTGAACTATCTGAAATATAACTCTACGGTAAATAGACTCCCACATTCACTTTCATTTGTTTTTGTTTTAATCTTTCTTTCCTTTTCCCTCTTTCCCTGGCTTGTAACCATTCGGCCCCATTCAGCCAACTGGTTTAGGACGGTTATCCCCATCCAGGTGTCGATATCTTCCTGGCGAGCGACAGCGAGCCAGCATTGTATGGAGAAATCCGGCTTCGCCGGAGAAATTTTTCTATCGAAAAATGCACAAATTTAGCTTGCTCTCAAAACAAAAATATATATATGATGGTTCGCTACCGCTTGCCAGGAAAATATTGACACCTGGATGGGGGTAAGCGTCTTAAAACAGTAAGCTGAATGGGGCCGAATGGATATAAGCCAAAGCGAGAAGGAGAGAAAGAGAAAAAAGCGAGGTGGGCTCCCTTAACTATTGTACAGGCGAAGTCAATAGTTCATCGAGAAGAGGATGGTAATTTGTGCCAGATCTACATAGAGGGACATTTCGGGTATTTCTAATGGATCCCCTTCTCCCTATTACTTTAGCACTTTTAAGACATTTCACCCCATTTATTTGTCAATTTTAAGACCATTTGTGCCATTTAGGTGTCAATGTTTGCCTGACGAGTGGAAAGCAATACTAACATAGCAGTCTACAGTTCATAAACAAGATTGTCAGCGAACTATTGGACAGAACACACCATAAATGTGAAATACGTCTCATGTTGGCGTATATATATTATAGCCAATACGCTTACAAAAGTGCATTATTATCAAGTACATACAGTTAAGGGGAGATTGTCACTTGAGGGATTTTTTCTGGACCCCTTTCTCCCTCATGTTTAGCCCCATTGCTTTTGAGTTTTTAAGACCTTCGCCCTACTAGTTTGGATATTTTAAGACATTTTGCCCCATTTGTCAATTTTAAGACCTTTCGATAAGGTGTCGATTTTTTCCTGGCGAGCGATAGCGAGCCTGGAATTTAAGAGCAACCGGCCTCCGGCCGGGCCATTTTTCTACCAAAAAATGTACACATTTATCTTGAAAGGGGGTCTAGGGGGTGTAATTTTAAGCTTGATGAAAAAGTAGGGAACAAACTAAATACCTCCCCTTAATGTGTTATCTATTTTCTTGGTGTAGTGAGACTTCATAATTTGTTTGTTTCATGTATGGATAATTATACCACATACTGTAGAGTGGCATAAAACAGTAATTCCATTTCACTTATAGATAATGTATTCTCTTCTTATTCCTGTAGGTGATATATATCTCGATACTCTCTTTCATATATATTAAAGATCTTGCGTAAAGTGATGTAAGGCTTCACTAATACTGTTATTATGTAGACTCCGATTTATTATACTCCTCTAAAGTGATGTAAGGCTTCACTAATACTTTTATTATGTAGACTCCGATTTATTATACTCCTCTACATGATGCCCTATAAGACGTTCTCCAAGCCTTTATTTCAATAGACAGATATGGACCAATGAGCTTCTTAAAGGGGGGGGGGGGGAGGGGGGTATTCTGGACCTCTTCTCTCTCATATTTAGCCCCATTTGTATTGAGATTTTAAGATGTTCGCCTCATTAGTTTGGCGATTATAAGACCTTTCGCCCCATGTCTATATGAGTTTTAAGACTTTCCGTACAATAAATAACCGGGAGTGGCGTTTATATTAGTTTTAGTGTTTCATTTGGATGTATATATTGACATAGTTGGGTAGAGCTGGGAGAATAGCATACACTGTAGTTAAGGTATAGAAAGGTAGTAGAGATTCGGATTGGACTATACATTTGGGGTTTTTAGGGGGGATTATTTAGGATTTGGTTTCATGTAGAATATTGGTTTCAACAGATAATCGAGAATTCTACTTGGTTTGTTGCATCTTAGCCCGAAACAAATACAAAAATAATAAAATAAAAAGAAGTTCTATTTCGTTCAATAGAGTAGGTTACACTTGCGATGTGACTGAATTTGTTTTCCTAATTTCTTTATCTAATTAAATAATATTATTATTAGTTACTACTCTACTGATGACGTGATTAATTTGATTAAGTCTTTGTTTATTTTTTTATTTTTTATTTTTTTTTTTGACCCAAGGTGGGTCTAAGAGCGGAAGGAAGAGGTTTGGGGAGGAAGAGGGCAAAAGGAGGAAATATGAAAGAAAGTAGAAGATTAAAAGTAGGCGGGCATACCACCTTGCTTTGTTAGGTTTGGGTAAATTTGTATTCATTTAAAAGTTGAGGATAAGGATGTTATTTTATTTGTCTATCATTTTGTGGTATGGTACTGTCGATGAATTTGAATAGTTTAGGGTCTAATAAAAAATCTATGTTTGCTGAAGGGTATTTTTGCTTCACTAGTTCGAATGAAAGTCATATTTGTTTATTTATGTATTATTCGAGAACACTGATGACGTGAATGTTTATATATATACACTCAATAAGGGGTCTCGATGAAGCGAGTGTGCCTTATCTCATCAGATCAATGAGTGTGTGTGTGTGTGTGTGTGTGTGTCCCTCTACTTCCCACTAAACGGGTCAAGTGGAGGATTGGTGCTACGGCCTCCATAACCAATACACAACCGATACATAACCAATACAGAACTCATACATAACTGATACATAACTGCTAGATAACCAATACACAACCGATACACAACGGATACAGAATCAATAGACAACCGATACAGAACTGATACAAAACCGCTACATAACTGATAAACAATCGATATACAACTGCAACACAATCGCTACACACCTGCTACACAACCGCTACACACCTGCTACACAACTGCTACACACCCGCTACACACCTGCTACACACCTGCTACACAACCGCTACACAACTGCTACACACCCGCTACACACCTGCTACATCCTCTTGGCCCATATTTACACCCGACCATTAATACCTCTCCGGGAAGGAAACGCCAGACCCATTTAAGGGAAGGTTTTTAGTTTGTTTCCTACTCCTCCAGCAATCTAAAAATGTCACCCCCTTGACCCCCTTTCAAGATAAATTTGTACATTTTTCGGTAGAAAAATTTCCCGGCCAAAGGCCGGTTCCTCTTAAATTACAGGCTCGCTATCGCTCGCCAAGATAAAATCGACACCTGAATGGCACGAAAGGTCTTAATATGGGATGAAAGTTTTTAAAATTGCTAAACTAATGGGGCAAACGTTTTATAATATCGAAAGCAATGGGGCTAAACATGAGGGATAAAGGGGTTAAGAAAAAAATCCCTCAAGTGGAGATCTCCCCTTAACCCTCTCTATATTTGAGATCCTTAGTTTTATTCCTTTTCTTGTGACTACATTGTCTGAAAATGTATGTAGTTACCCATGTCCAAACGAGTCATTTGAGACATATTAGGTGACTGGGAATAAGTTAAATATGTGTTTAGTTTGACATCTCTACCATGGTATACAGCTGTATTTGGGGCAAAAATCAGTGTTTAAGAACTCTTTATGGAAAGTAATTGAAAGGGGGCTGCCAAAGCCAATGTACAATCGGGGGTAGTAAGTGTTGTCATAGATTCCAGTGGTTATCGCTCAAAAAGTGTTATTGGTATCTTTATAGTTACTGGGAAAATTGCTTATCCCTCAGAGTATTAGTCAGTGTCCGAAACTTTGTGAAATATCTGACAACACTGATTAACCTCAACCGTGGAGTAGAGTAGACCCAATATATAATTAACCTCAACCGTGGAGTAGAGTAGACCCAATATATAATTAACCTCAACCGTGGAGTAGAGTAGACCCAATATATAATTAACCTCAACCGTGGAGTAGAGTAGACCCAATATATAATTAACCTCAACCGTGGAGTAGAGTAGACCCAATATATAATTAACCTCAACCGTGGAGTAGAGTAGACCCAATATATAATTAACCTCAACCGTGGAGTAGAGTAGACCCAATATATAATTAACCTCAACCGTGGAGTAGAGTAGACCCAATATATAATTAACCTCAACCGTGGAGTAGAGTAGACCCAATATATAATTAACCTCAACCGTGGAGTAGAGTAGACCCAATATATAATTAACCTCAACCGTGGAGTTAGAGTAGACCCAATATATAATTAACCTCAACCGTGGAGTAGAGTAGACCCAATATATAATTAACCTCAACCGTGGAGTAGAGTAGACCCAATATATAATTAACCTCAACCGTGGAGTAGAGTAGACCCAATATATAATTAACCTCAACCGTGGAGTAGAGTAGACCCAATATATAATTAACCTCAACCGTGGAGTAGAGTAGACCCAATATATAATTAACCTCAACCGTGGAGTAGAGTAGACCCAATATATAATTAACCTCAACCGTGGAGTAGAGTAGACCCAATATATAATTAACCTCAACCGTGGAGTAGAGTAGACCCAATATATAATTAACCTCAACCGTGGAGTAGAGTAGACCCAATATATAATTAACCTCAACCGTGGAGTAGAGTAGACCCAATATATAATTAACCTCAACCGTGGAGTAGAGTAGACCCAATATATAATTTTGATTACATTGACGATTTGAATGCGTGTGCCAAATATTTGACTTTGATCACGAAATGCACAATTCCTCTACCTAACTGCCTCACTATTACATAACACTGGTCTACATGCTCTCTTGGCTTAAGGGGGGGGTGACCTGTTTTTGTTCGGTCCTTTTCTATCTTTCTCTGGCTTGTATCCATTTGGCCCCATTCAGCCTACTGTTTTAAGACGTTTATCCCCATCCAGGTGTCAATTTCTTACTGGTGAGCGGTAGCGAGCCAGCATATTTTTAATTTTTGTTAGACAGCAGGCTAAATTTGTACATTTTTCGATAGAAAAATGTCTCCGGTGAAGCCGGATTTCTTCATATAATGCTGGCTCGCTATCGCTCGCCAGGAAGAAATCGACACTTAGATGGGGATAAACGTCTTAAAATAGTTGGGTGAATGGGGCCGAATGGATACAAGCCAGAGAAAGAGAGAAAAGGACAGAAATAACAAAAAGCAGGTCAACCCCCTTAAGGCAGTGTCACACGAACGCTTTCTCCGTCAATTTTCCATGAGCAAGTTGGTTCTCGTATTATATCGGGACTGTTTCTCACTCGTATCGGCAACTAGACTGAGGGTAGATTGTGTTAGGCGGCTGAATTCTGATAAAGTGTAATTTGTTAAGCTTCCAGACCACGAGTGTCCGTAAAAATTGCTCGGAAAAGGGCTCGTGTGACTCCGGCTTCACACTAGTATTGTCAGACACACCTGCCATACTCACTAAACACCTTCTACACCTCTTACACACCTGATATACCTCTTACACACGTGATATACCTCTTACACACCTGCTAAACCCCACTACACACCTGCCATACTCACTACACACCTTCTACACCTCTTACACACCTGATATACCTCTTACACACGTGATATACCTCTTACACACCTGCTAAACCCCACTACACACCTGCCATACTCACTACACACCTTCTACACCTCTTACACACCTAATATACCTCTTACACACGTGATATACCTCTTACACACCTGCTAAACCCCACTACACACCTGCCATACTCACTACACACCTTCTAAACACCTCTTACACACCTGATATACCTCTTACACACGTGATATACCTCTTACACACCTGCTAAACCCCACTACACACCTGCCATACTCACTACACACCTTCTACACCTCTTACACACCTGATATACCTCTTACACACGTGATATACCTCTTACACACCTGCTAAACCCCACTACACACCTGCCATACTCACTACACACCTTCTACACCTCTTACACACCTGATATACCTCTTACATACGTGATATACCTCTTACACACCTGCTAAACCCCACTACACACCTGCCATACTCACTAAACACCTTCTACACCTCTTACACACCTTCTACACCTCTTACACACCTGATATACCTCTTACATACGTGATATACCTCTTACACACCTGCTAAACCCCACTACACACCTGCCATACTCACTAAACACCTTCTACACCTCTTACACACCTGATATACCTCTTACACACGTGATATACCTCTTACACACCTGCTAAACCCCACTACACACCTGCCATACTCACTACACACCTTCTACACCTCTTACACACCTGATATACCTCTTACACACGTGATATACCTCTTACACACCTGCTAAACCCCACTACACACCTGCCATACTCACTACACACCTTCTACACCTCTTACACACCTGATATACCTCTTACATACGTGATATACCTCTTACACACCTGCTAAACCCCACTACACACCTGCCATACTCACTAAACACCTTCTACACCTCTTACACACCTACACCTCTTACACACCTGATATACCTCTTACACACCTGCTATACGTACTACAGACCTTCTAAACCGCTTACACACCTGCTATACTCAATATAGTTCTTCTATACCTCTTACACACCTGCTACACCTCTTACACACCTGCCAAATATCTTACACACCTGCTATGCCCGCTACTATTATGCTACATCCCACTACACACCTGCTATACTCACTACAACCCAACTACACCCCTGCTACATTCACTACAACCCCACTACACACCTGCTATACTCATTACACCCCTGTTACACACCTGCTGTACTCACTACAATCCCACTACACACCTGACATACTCACTACACCCCTGCATACACTCACTACAACCCCACTACACACCTGACATACTCACTACACCCCTGCTACACACCTGCATACACTCACTACAACCCCACTACACCCCTGCTACACACCTGCATACACTCACTACAACCCCACTACACCCCTGCTACACATTTGCTATACTCGCTACAACCCCACTGCATTTCTAACCTCCCACCTTTGTTACACCCCTGCTACACACCTGCCATACACCTGCTACAACCCCACTACACCCCTGCTACACACCTGCCATACACCTGCTACAACCCCACTACACCCCTGCTACACACCTGCCATACACCTGCTACAACCCCACTACACCCCTGCTACACACCTGCCATACACCTGCTACAACCCCACTACACCCCTGCTACACACCTGCCATACACCTGCTACAACCCAACTACACCCCTGCTACACACCTGCCATACACCTGCTACAACCCCACTACACCCCTGCTCTGGTAATCTGACCAAAGGGCCTGGAGTTAAGCCGATGTCTGGAATTTTAACTACGCTAGATGGCACTTAAATTACTTCCCCCCCCCCCTCTCTCTCTCTCTCTCTCTCTCTCTCTTTATCTCTCTCTCTCTCTCTCTCTCTCTCTCTCCCCTCTCTCCCTCCTCTCTCTCTCTCTCCTCTCCCTCTCTCTCTCTCTCCCTCTCTCATTTCCTTATTCTCTTATCTTTCCTCTCTTTCTCACTCTTCCTCTCTCTCTCTCTCTCTCTCTCTCTCTCTCTCTCTCTCTCTCTCTCTCTCTCAAATAATTCCAGTTGTCAACAAACTGTATTATTTTGATTTGGAAGTTTGGCTTAGGGTCAAACGTATGATTATTCTTTCTCTCATCTCAATCCTCTCACTTTCGCTCACTTTTCCCCTCTCTTGCTCTCTCGCTCACCCTCCCTCTCCTCTCTCCTCTCTCCCCTCTCTCTTCTCTCGTCCACTCTAGCCGAGTTGTCGTCTCTCTCCCTCTCTCTCTCAAATAATTACCAGTTGTTTTGTCAACAAACTGTATTATTTTGATTTGGAAGGTTGGCTTAGGGTCAAACGTATGATTATTCTTTCTCTTTCTCTCTCTCTCTCTCTCTTCCGGTATATTATCTTACTATTGCTTACACACACGGTTTCTTTCATAACACACACGTTAGGGGGAGGGGGGGGGAGGGGGGGGTGGGGGTGGGAGAACTTTTTTTTCGTTTTTCTTTTTTTTTTTTTTTTTTTTTTTTCTTTTTTTTTTTTTTTTTTTTTTTTTATTTTTTTTTTTATTTTTTTCTTTTTTTTTTTTTCTTTTTTTTTAAAGACAATGAACGGAGGAAGGAAAAACACAGATAAAACAAAAAGGTCCATGTGTCTAAAGGCATCCTCCATTCACAAAATGTTTGTAACAACTGGATTTAAATATTTGTAGATTGTAAGTTTGTGGAAAGCAATTCGAGGGAAGTGAATTCCAAAGAGTAGTAGTTCTAGGGATAAATGAATTTTGATAAGCAGAAGTTCTGCATTGTGGAGGAGAAAGTGTAAATTCATGGTCGCTCTCAGCTGCCCTAGTTCTACGGGGAAAGATGTGGAGAGGCGGCACAATTGAAGCAAGTTCCTCGGAACAATTGCTGTGAAAATATCTGTAGAATAATGCAAGGGATGCAACGTTTCTTCGTATGGATAATGTAGGAAGGTCCTGTGTGATTGCAGGGTTATTGATTAATCTAATAGCTTTATTTTGAATTTTGTCCAACTGCCTCAAAGCAACCACTCCACTTCCACTCCACAGAGGTGAACAATAATCCATCTGAGAACGCACATGACTTTTATATATTACGGCCAACTGCTCGTCAGTGAAGAATTCTCGAACTCTGTACAGGAGTCCCAGTTTTTTAGAGGCATTCTTAGCAATGCTTCTAACATAATGTGTCCAGCTCAAGTTAGTAGTTAATGTTACACCGAGAATGTCAATACTAGGGGAAGTGGGAATATTGATATCATTAAAAAATATATGGGAGTCAGTGAGATTCTGTCGGTTAGAACATTGAATGTACTTGGTTTTCTGTGCATTAAAGGAAACTAGATTCTTTTGTCCCCATTCTTCAATTCTAGAAAGGTCCTGGTTCAGAGAAATTGCAGTGCTTATTTTTGAATTTATAAGATCGGGTTGGGTGAAAGAATTGGTAAATGTGAAGGAACTGTGGAGTGTTGAGTCATCTGCGTAGGAATGTATTGGATTATGAGTGGTAGATATGAGATCATTGATATGAATGAGGAACAGAGTTGGGGCCAAAACTGATCCCTGGGGAACACCAGCATTTATTGAGTGAAATTGAGAATAAAGGCCATCTACCATTACACGTATTTTTCTGTTATGAAGATAAGAAGAAATTAGTGGAACTAATGATGCAAGGTTTGTTTGTCTCCACGTCTCTGCTTCAGTGTTAATTGTGGTGTCAGTCGATTTATCCATCCGTCGTGCTATCTATCTGTCTAGCTATGTATTTATCTATCTATCTAACTATCTATCTATATTTCTCTACCTACCTATCTATATATCTATCTACCTATCTATATATCTATCTATCTATCTATCTATTTATTTATCCATCTATCTATATATCTGTCTGTATATCTATCTATCTATCTATCTATCTATATATTCCCCCAAATTACTCCGTGCACCTGAACTTCCCCCTCCGCTCCCCATCTCCCGTAACTTGGCCAGCCTGTCATGACTTAACTTAATCTATGAGTAACTTTATCCCCCCCCCCTCTCTCTCTCTCTCTCTCTCTCTCTCTCTCTCTCTCTCTCTCTCTCTCTCTCAAACTTGGCCATCCTGCGATAACCTAACTTAATCCCAAGTAACTGTATCCTCTCTCCCCCTCTCTCCCCCCCCCCCCCTCCCCCCCTCTCACCAATAATTCACTTACTACCCTTTAAACAAACTATCTTTGGTGGTTTATGGGGTTTTTTCACAATTCAGACAGCCACAGTATATATGGTAGAACATCTAAGCAATATTTGCATATTTAATATACAGTATATACTCTTTAAAGGATGAAAATTAGGTTGGAACATGCCTTTGGCCAGGGTTTTTTTTTTCTACCGAAAAATGTACACATTCATTTCGAAGTTGGGTCTTGGGGGTATTTTTTGAAGCCTGATAGAGGTCTAGGGAGGAAACTAATAATACAAATAATGTAGCTATAAATATATGAATTAACAAATTAATACAAATGTCTCTTTTGTGTGTGTGTGTGTGTGTGTGTGTGATTCACCGAACTTGTTTGTCAAAGGAATTCCACGCAATGCGAGCTTCAGCTCATTATAATTATTATCGCGCCTCCTTAACTGGGAATGTATTGCGTGAATTGCACGTCATGTGTTAGTGTATCGTTGGCTGTGGATGTGAGTGTAGTCTGTAATCAGTCAATTGGCGACATCTGAAATCGAAGGCTTGTGTTGATCTGTACGGTACCAGTCTCACCCGAAGGCTTAGGTTGACCTATACGATACCCTTCTCACCTTGTAACAGACCACCAACCCCCAGAGGGGACGTCACAACTTCGTCCACTTATACCAGGTTCCTATTTATACTGCTAGGTGAACAGAGGCTACACCGTTAGGAGACTTGCCCAAATGTCTCTTCCGTGCCCGGGTCTCGAACCCGGAACATTCTGGTTGTGAGCCACACACGGTATCCGTTACGCATGGGGAGGTGTGTGTGTATGTGTGGTGTG
>CM064495.1:40720402-40740402 GCA_032716605.1 Paralithodes platypus
TAGATACACAGACCACACAGACCTCAAGGGCCTTACTAGGCAGTCTGGCCTTACAAACTATATATATATATATATATATATATATATATATATATATATACATATACACACATATATACACATATACACATACATACATACAGTATATATATATATACATATATATACATACTGTACAGTGTACACACATACATACATTTTTTATTTTATTTTTATTTATTTTTTCATATCACCCCAGCCCTCTGTAGAAGAGGTCAAGCCTTCCCTTGAAAGCGTTTATTGTGTCGCTCTCCACCACTCTCGCTGGTAGTTTATTCCACTCTGTCGCCACACTGTAGGTGAAGAAACTCTTTGTGACATCTAGGTTTGCCTTTTTGGTTTTTAGTTTCATTCCATTTCCGCGAGTTTGATTAGTATTGTTTAATGTGAATAGTGCATTTACATCGACTTTGTCGAAACCTTTTATCATCTTAAAGCACTCAATAAGCTGACCCCTCAACCTCCTCTTTTTTATATGAGAACAGGTTCAATCGTTTAAGTCTTTCTTCATATGATTTATTTCTTAATGAGGGTATCATCTTCGTCGCTCTACGCTGTACTGACTCGAGTCTTACAATGTCCTTGATCAGATAAGGTGACCAGAACTGCACACCATATTCAAGGTGGGGCTCACCATACTTTTGAACAGTGGCACTACTCGTTTTCATGTTTATATGTAAATTTTTCGTTTAATAATAACCCAACTGCTACCGTTGCTTTATTTATTTGCCATTCATTTCGTATTTGTATTTCATATTTCTGCTACCAACCTGCAGCACCTGACATTTATCGATATTGAAGGGCATCTGCCATTTTTTCGACAACCCTGATATCTTGTTTAAATCAGATTGCAACGCATTTCTATCATCTTCGTTCAGGACTGTATTTCCTAATTTTGTATCGTCGGCGAATTTGGAAATGGTGTTGTTTACCCCTACATCAAGATCGTTAATGTAGATACAAGAGAGAAAGATGACCCCCCGAGAGAGAGGGAGGAGAGAGAAGAATTGAGAGACGAGAGAGAAGAGCTAGAGAGAGAGAGAGAGTGGAGAGAGAGAGAGAGCGAAGAGACAAGAGAGCTCAGACAAGAGAGTTAGAGAGAGAGGAGAGAAGAAGAGAGGGAGAAGGAGATATCATATCGAGAGAGAGAGAGAGAGAGAGAGAGAGAGAGGTTATTTGATATTCATTGACTTTATCATTTTGACAGTGGGCTATCTGGAGTCATTAGAGAAATAAAATAACAGTGTTGTCATTAAGGGGGGATGGGCCGCTTTTCTGGACCACTTTCTCCCTCATGTTTAGCCCCATTAGTTTTCAGATGTTAAGAAGTTTGCCCCATTAGTTAGTCGATTTTAAGACCTTTCGCCCTATTTCTTCGTCAATATTTAGACCTTTCGTGCTATTCAGGTGTCGATTGTTTCCCTGGCGAACGATAGTGAGCCTGTTATGTTAGAAGAACTGGCCTTCGGCCGGGACATTGTTCTACCGAAAAATGTACAAATTAATTAAGAAGGGGGATCTAATGGATGTTTTTTTTTAAATTTGATGGAGGTCTAGGGAGGAAACTAGAAAAATAATTAATACATGCAAAACTCGCCCAATAAGTGAACCATCAGGAGTTTAATTGGCTAGCTACAGGAGGGGAAAAAACACACACACACCCACACCCACACACCCACACCCACACACAAACACCCACACACCCACACCCACCCACACACACACACACACAAGGTTGGGGGGCTGCATACTATCACCAAGAGCCCCCTCCTAATATTTACCCAGTATGTCTTCCCCGGTATATGCCCGGAGCGTCTTATGTAACGGTATATACGGAACAATATTGAGTTTGGAGCACCTTCTCGTATGTCTACCTGGGAGCAGAGTTTTGTGGGTGACTGAGTTTAAGG
Source organism: Paralithodes platypus (assembly GCA_032716605.1). Classification (NCBI taxonomy): domain Eukaryota; kingdom Metazoa; phylum Arthropoda; class Malacostraca; order Decapoda; family Lithodidae; genus Paralithodes; species Paralithodes platypus. The sequence continues at coordinate 40,722,352 of CM064495.1, forward strand.
GGGGATGGTTCACTTTTTGGGTGATTTTTGCATGTATTCATTAGTTTTCTAGTTTCCTCCCTAGACCTCCATCAAATTTTAAAACATCCATTAGATCCCCTTCTAGATTAATTTGTACATTTTTCGGTAGAAAAATGTACCGGCCGAAGGCCGGTTCTTCCAACATTACAGGCTCACTATCGTTCGCCAGGGAAAAAATCGACACCTAAATAGCACGAAAGGTCTAAATGTTGACGACGAAATTGGGCGAAAGATCTTAAAATCGATTAACTAATGGGGCAAACATCTTAACATCTGATAACTAATGGGGCTAAACATGAGGGAGAAAGTGGTCCAGTAAACCTGCCCATCCCCCCCTTAAAGGATAGTATGGGGGAGATTTTGCGTGTTTATCTAGGGGTGTTTTTGTGTTTGTGCGTTTGTCTGTTTCTATCTCTCACTCTCTCTCAAACAAAAGGGGGGGGGGGGGCTTGCATATTATCGCCACGAGCCCCCTCTCTAAACATTTACCCAATATGCCTCTCCCAGCATATGCCCGGAGCGTCTTATGTAACGGTATGTACGGGACCAAATTGAGTTTGGAGCACCTGTCGTATGTTTACACCTGGGAGGAGCACCTGTCGTATGTTTACACCTGGGCGCACAGTATTGTAGGGACCTAGGATATGTTGGGGATATTACTTGTGTGTGTGTGGGTGTGTGTGTGGGTGTGTGTGCGTGTGTGTGTGTGTGTGTGTGTAGTATGTATTAACCCCTTCTGTACCGGAGACGCCTTTTTAACTTTGTCTGACTACTCTTAGACAATTTTATTCAGCTTAAAAAGGGCCTCCAGCAATTAACAGGCTTCGAACTATCGCACTTCACCATTTTAGCCACCACAGATCCTTTATAAACTGCCCACAAGCGTCTAAATATACCTAGAATATGACGAAAAAGACGTCGCTGGTATAGAAGGGGTTATTTAATGTACATATTATAGCCCCTTCAATAACGCCGTACTTCATCTTTTTATGGCTGTCATTTAAGGGGAGATTTCCACTTGAGGGATTGTTTTCTGGATCCCTTTCTCCCTCGTGTTTAGCCCCGTTGCTTTTGAGATTTTAAGACTTTCGCCCCATTAGTTTGACGATCTTAAGAACTTTCGCCCCATTTCTGTCAATTTTAAGAACTTTCGTGCCAATTAGGTGTCGATTTTTTTCCTGGCGAGCGATAGCGAGCCTGTAATGTAAGAGGAACCGGCCTTCGGCCGGGAAATTTTTCTACCGAAAAATTTAAAAATTTATCTTGAAAGGGGGTGTAATCGTAAGCTTGATGGAGATATAGGGAACAAACTAAAAACCTCCCCTTAACGACTACATTCAGCTTAGGAGATGTTATTGATATGTTATTAGAGAACAAATTATCTATGGTGACCCTCGTAATTAATGGAGACATAGACAACATGAGCAACCTCCTGATCATCACAGCTCGGCCTAAACTAACAACACCCCGTTCTTTAAGGGGAGGCAGACCGCTTTGCTGGACACCCTTCTTCCTAATGTTTAGCCCCACTAGTTTTGAGATTATAAGACGTTCGGCCCATTAGTTTGGCGATGTTAACACCTTTCGCTCCATTTCGTTGTCAATTTTAAGACCTTTCGTGACATTTAGGTGTCGATTTTTTCCTGGCGAGCCATAGCGAGCCTACAATTTTAAGAGGAACCGGCCTTCCACCGAAAAATTTACAAATGTATCTTGAAGGGGGGGGGGGGGGGTCTAAGGGGCGTTTTTCTAAGCTTGATGGAGGTCTAGTGAGGAAACTAAACAAATATATGAATACATTAATTAATAAACCAAACAAACGGCCAGTCTCCCCTTAAGCACCTTTCTGGTCCCAATTGCTTTGCCAAACAGTAGTACTGTGCAATATATCAGCTCCCCCTCATCGCTGACCAGAACTTTTGCCACAGAAACAACCCCCTGTGTGACAGATCTAGCGTATCGTACCAGTAACCAGTAACCAATGACTACCCCAACTAATCGGTCTGTAACCTTTTAATGGGTAGACGTCCTTCTTAAGCTGAGTCAAATCGTCTAATGGTAGCCAGGATAATGTTAAAAGGACGTCGCCGGCACGGAAGGGGTTAACGACACACGAACATACACCGCTGATCACGTAATCTCCTCCATGGGGGGGAGATAAAAGGATGCAATTTTCAAGGAACCGAAATAAGCTCAGACCCGAATCCTCCTCCTTTCACTCCCCCTCCTTTCCCCCGCCCCCCTGCCCCTCCAACCCACTCTCCCGCCTTTTTTCAATCCCCCGCGCAAAAAAAAAGACCGCGAATACCAAGCCGGTCTGAATGCGTTTTGGATTTTCCCGGATTTAAGAACGATGAGAGAGAAAAAAGTATTCCTACCCCCCCCCCCCCCCCCCCGCCCCCCTAGTTCTCTCCCGGTTTCTTTTAGAATTACAGGCTCGCCATTGCTCGCGAGAAGAAAATCGACACCTAAATGACACGAAAGGTCTTAAAATTGACAACGAAATGGGGCGAAAGGTGTTAAAATCGCCAAACTAATGGACCGAACCTCGTAAAATCTGAAAACTAATGGGGCTAAACACGAGGGAGAAAGGGGCCAGAACTGTGATGAAACAAAAAATCCTCCCCCCCCCCCCCCCCCCCGGGGCCAGGATATATCGGCCTATCCATCACGCGAGGAACAAAGCCACTTCAACAGCTTCCTCTCGCTCCAACACCCCTTCTCCACTCTTTGCACTCTTCAGAAAAATAGGAAAAGTAGAATGTAGATACGAGGTGCCGTTGTAAAGGCTTATCCCTCAATACTGTCCTGGATATCAGTGAGCGGTGTGGATTTAGTTTCGGATACGGTTAGCAGAGGATTGAAGAGCATTTTATATATTATTTTTATATGTCAACTCTCTTGTTTATTTTCCACCGGCGATTTGTGGATTTGTTATGATTCAACCGGATGTAGGTGAAGGAGTTAGGGAGATTACGCTTTTAATCTATGTCTGTCTCTCTGTCTATTTTTTTTTTTTTTTTTTTTCTATGTGAATGACGGAGACAAAAGGCACAACTTCCTGCAGCGAGTGCCTCCCCCAGATTTGAAAGAGTGACAGGGCCAAAATCAAGGGACGTTCTGTTTGTCTGATGTCCAAGAAGGTTGTAGATAAAATTATGTGGAATACGATTAAACTATTTTCTTAATTTGGTACACGCATATAAGTTAGTTAAATGTTGGTTAAGACATTATAGGGCCGTACCCCCCCCCCGGGCCTTCTGTATAAGTCACAACAAATAATCATGAATTTTCGTTCTAATTCTCTCTCTCTATCTCTCTCTCTGCCTTCCTCTTTGCTATCCTTTCCTTCCACTGTCCCTTTCTGTCGGGTTAGCTACCTCTACTAGAATGAAGTCCTGACCACCTTGCTGGGATCGTAGGGTGTGTGTGGTCATTGTATATATGTAAATATATGTATCTCTCTCTTGCTCTCTCTCTCTCACACACACACACATATACACACACACCCACACACAATCATCCTCACTCCCTCATAATCTCTCTCTCTCTCTCTCTCTCTCTCTCTCTCTCTCTCTCTCTCTCTCTCTCTCTCATATATATAAAGGCACCCATAACGATATTAATGGCCACCACAACATTCAATTAGCGGACTTTATTGGCTAGTGGAAGTATTAATATAAATAATTAATTAATTTATGCCAGTGAATACATGAGCGTTTACAGTTAAGGGTGGGTCACTGTCTTTTTTTGTTATGTTTCTCTCCTTTTCTCTCTTTCCCTGGCTTGTATCCATTCGGCTCCATTCAGCCAACTGTTTTAAGACGTTATCCCCATCCAGGTGTCGATTTCTTCCTGGCGAGCGATAGCGAGCCAGCATTGTATGGAGAAATCCGGCTTCGCCGGAGACATTTTTCTACCGAAAAATGTACAAATTTAGCTTGCTGTCAAAACAAAACAAATATATATGCTGGCTCGCTACCGCTCGCCAGGAAAATATTGACACCTGGATGGGGGTAAACGTCTTAAAACAGTAGGCTGAATGGGACCGAATGGATACAAGCCAAGAGAGAAAGAGAAAACAAGCGAGGTGGGCTCCCTTAATTAATTAATGTGAGTGAATCCATGAGCGTTTATAGTTAATGTGGTTGGCAGGTCGGTAATGGAGCGGGGAGATACTGATGTCTCTCTGTCTGTCTCTGTCTGTCTCTTTATCATATATACAGTATACATAATTACATCCATACATACACATACACACACCCACACCCACACATATATATATATATATATATATATATATATATATATATATATATGAGTGTGTTCCCAACTAATGAGCTCTGTAGTATAAAAAGCCAATTACTGTGCAATGTATTTAATAATTTAATCCACGGTAATCCTATTCCAGGGTTAGTCTTTTTAATTTAATCCACGGTAATCCTATTCCAGGGTTAGTCTTTTTAATTTAATCCACGGTAATCCTATTCCAGGGTTAGTCTTTAATTTAATCCACGGTAATCCTATTCCAGGGTTAGTCTTTAATTTAATCCACGGTAATCCTATTCCAGGGTTAGTCTTTTTAATTGAATCCACGGTAATCCTATTCCAGGGTTAGTCTTTTTAATTTAATCCACGGTAATCCTATTCCAGGGTTAGTCTTTTTAATTTAATCCACGGTAATCCTATTCCAGGGTTAGTCTTTTTAATTTAATCCATGGTAATCCTATTCCAGGGTTAGTCTTTAATTTAATCCAAGGTAATCCTATTCCAGGGTTAGTCATTTTGTGTTCACCTCTTGATTTTATGTATAGCTAAATATTTGGATGTAACTAACTCACTCTCACTCACACTCACACTCTCTCTCTCTCTCTCCCTCCCTCTTGACTGAATAGCTATTATGCTACACAATGCCATTGAATATAACCACATTACATTCATGTGAGAAGTTAGTTGTCTGATAGTATTGGAGAGCGAGAGAGAGAGAGAGAGAGAGTATGTGAGAGTGAGTGTGTGTGTGTGTGTGTGTGTGAGAGAGAGAGAGAGAGAAAGAAAGAGTGAGTGAAAGTGAAAGTGAGTGAGTGTGAGTCATTTTACCACGCATACTTTTCATACCAGTAATTAGAAAAGCGAATTCCGCACCAAATAATTTCCATATTTTGGTTGGTTGGCAGGCAATTGAAAATATACTGCCTTCATAAATTACTCAACCCCCAGAATGCAATGACACCTTTATTGCGAGATTCTAACATGCGTTGGTGGTGTAATGGTTTAGGTGCTTATGTTCTGGGCGTGGTGTCCCGAGTTCGAATCCCGGGAGGACCATATGCTTTCACTAGTTTATTGAAGTACATTGGGGTTTGTAATTGATGATTAATGTTAAGAACGGGGTGTTACTTATTAGACGATAAAGTTCAGCCTGGGAATAAAAACACTACTAAACTGGAGGTATTTAGTTCATCCTGGGAATAAAAACACTACTAAACTGGAGGTATTTAGTTTGTTCCCTACTTTTTCATCATGTTTAAAATTACACCCCCTAGACCCCCTTTCAAGATAAATTTGTACATTTTTCGGTAGAAAAATGTCCCGGCCGGAGGCCGGTTACTCTTAAATTACAGGCTCGCTATCGCTCGCCAGGAAAAAATCGACACCTTAACGGCACGAAAGGTCTTACAATTGACAGAAATGGGGCAAAATGTCTTAAAATATCCAAACTACTAGGGCGAAGGTCTTAAAATCTCAAAAGCAATGGGACTGGTGAGTTATCTGCTCAACAGGTGGCGTTGTGTGTGTGTAAGTGTGAGAGTCCGAGTGTAGGGGGTGAGACAGTGAAGCACGGGAACGAGGTGGCTTCAGAGATGGGGTCGTTTCGGGCCATGAGTGAGCACCGTGCTTCATGTGAAGGCAAGATGGCAGGTGCTCGTTGTACTCTACGTGCTTCACATGTCTCACTCCCTAGACTGGAACAAGACCTCACGGGCTTCACTGTTCATTGTAAAGCGGTGAATGTTAAGGCTCGCAGCCTATGCCCGAGAGGAAGTAAGTTGGAATAGAAAAAAAAAAAAAAAAAAAAAAAAACATGAGGGAGAAAGGGGTCCAGAAAAAAATCCCTCGAGTGGAAATCTCCCCCTTAACCTTTCAATTCCCACAGATTATGCTCTAAACTAAAACTTGATGACATTGTTAAAACAAAATAGTCTGGTGGTAATATTAAAACAAAATAGTCTGGTGGTAATATTCTAATTTTAGCCGCAATAAATGGATAAAACGCGTATTTAAAACTGTCTAAAAGTTTAAGTTTATAGAAGGTATAAATAGGGTAATTAATGTGTCCATGATAATATATATTGATAAAGATATATTGGTAGCAGTAAACCTATCTAATACAAGGATAGAAGTGTAAAGCGATTATTGTCCGTGACGTAATATTTCTCTCGTGAGAATATAATTAATGTGGTGGTTATGTATAAACAGGGTTCATTTAATTAGAGTTGTGGAGAGTGTGTGAATTAATATATACACCTACACACTTACACCGGATGTATACCTGTTCACGCACAGGTGGTATACGTACATGCTTATAGACATTCATTCATACATACATACATTCATATACATACATACATACCATATTATACACTATACATAATTTCACACACACACACACACACACACACATACACACACACACACACACACACATACATACACACACACACACACACACACACACACACACACACACACTGTTATAAGCCCACTAAAATGCCTGTGATCCAGCCTCAGTGGTCGGTATCTGAGGTCAAATTTTTTATAATGCAATAATTGGGAGAGAGAGAGAGAGAGTGAGAGTGAGTGAGTGAGTGAGTGAGTGAGTGAGTGAGTGAGTGAGTGAGTGAGTGAGTGAGCGAGAGAGAGAGAGTAGAGTAGAGTAGAACACCTCAGCTAATAGTAACTATACAAAATATCTAACTACACTATGGATACAAGCCAGGGAAAGAGAGAAAAGGAGAGAAAGATAAAAACAAACTGGTGACCCCCCTTAAAAAGAAACACAATGAAGAAAACAAAAACTCGTAAGAGGAGACAAGCCTGAATTTCTAGAGAGGGGGCTCCAACTTGGCCTTTTTGGAGATAATGGGACATGATTACACAGACAGACAGACAGACAGACGGACGGACACACACTAAGATACACACATTCAGACAGACACATACACAGAAATACACACACACACACACACACACATACAAACAGGATGACACACACTTATAGACGGACACACAGACAGACACACACACACACACACACACATACATACACATAGACACACCCTGAAATTCTGGAGTGGGTTCCAGCTGCGCTCAACGGGGGTAATGGGACCAGATTAGATAGACAGGCAGACAGACAGACACAGATAAATAGACAGACAGACGGACACATAACAATAGACAGACAGACGGACACATAACAATAGACAGACAGACGGACACATAACAATAGACAGACAGACGGACACATAACAATAGACAGACAGACAGACACATAACAATAGACAGACAGACGGACACATAACAATAGACAGACAGACAGACACAAACACGTAGACAGACAGACACAGATAAATAGACAGACAGACAGACACAAACACGTAGACAGACAGACAGACAGACGGACACATAACAATAGACAGACAGACAGACACAGATGAATAGAAAGGCAAACAGACGGATATATTTAGATAGTCAGTGAAGCAGAAAAACAGTAGCTAAGACGGGTTTATTGGTAAGATAGACGGGTTTATTGGTAAGATAGACGGGTTTATTGGTAAGATAGACGGGTTTATTGGTAAGATAGACGGGTTTATTGGTAAGATAGACGGGTTTATTGGTAAGATAGACGGGTTTATTGGTAAGATCGACGGGTTTATTGGTAAGATCGACGGGTTTATTGGTAAGATCGACGGGTTTATTGGTAAGATCGACGGGTTTATTGGTAAGATAGACGGGTTTATTGGTAAGATAGACGGGTTTATTGGTAAGATAGACGGGTTTATTGGTAAGATAGACGGGTTTATTGGTAAGATAGACGGGTTTATTGGTAAGATAGACGGCTTTATTGGTAAGATAGACGGGTTTATTGGTAAGATAGACAGGTTTATTGGTAAGATCGACGGGTTTATTGGTAAGATAGACGGGTTTATTGGTAAGATAGACGGGTTTATTGGTAAAGTTCGACGGGTTTATTGGTAAGATAGACGGGTTTATTGGTAAGATAGACGGGTTTATTGGTAAGATAGACGGGTTTATTGGTAAGATAGACGGGTTTATTGGTAAGATAGACGGGTTTATTGGTAAGATAGACGGCTTTATTGGTAAGATAGACGGGTTTATTGGTAAGATCGACGGGTTTATTGGTAAGATAGACGGGTTTATTGGTAAGATAGACGGGTTTATTGGTAAGATAGACGGGTTTATTGGTAAGATCGACGGGTTTATTGGTAAGATCGACGGGTTTATTGGTAAGATCGACGGGTTTATTGGTAAGATAGACGGGTTTATTGGTAAGATCGACGGGTTTATTGGTAAGATCGATGGGTTTATTGGTAAGATAGACGGGTTTATTGGTAAGATAGACGGGTTTATTGGTAAGATAGACGGGTTTATTGGTAAGATAGAGTTAGTAATATAAAACACACACACACACATGTACAGTATATATAAATTAAAAAAAAAATATATATATATACCGGTATATAATTATATATATATATATATATATATATATACTGTATGTGTATATATACCGGTATATATATATATATAGAGAGAGAGAGAGAGAACAATTGACATAGAGTGTATGGAAATAGTTAATATATCAAAGACCTTACATCCCATTCTAGGGCTAGGTATAGGAAGACCCTCTAGAGTCTATATTATAACAGTATATATGGAAGGTAGTGCAGTACACTCATTGCAGAGATTGATGTATACATATATTTAATGATATTTCTTATATATATATTTATGTTCTTATTTAAGATCTTCAGCTCTAATGCCAATGAAATTATGAGGTATTTCCTCACCGAAACCCAGGTGTCTGTAGCAACATCCAGCAACCCCTTCTCTGTATCCTCCTACTTTCTCTATCCTAGTTTCAAAGCCAAAGGCGGATGTTGTGCATATGTGCACAACAAACTCACTTGCTCTCGTGTTCCCGATTTCGACTCCTCTGAATTCTCAACTTTATGGCTCAAACTTTCCTGTCATTCTCTTACTAAATATTTCTGTGCTGTCTATCTTTCCCTTAACTCTACCAACTTTCCTAAATTCTTTGACTATCTAAACTCTACAGTGGAACACATTCTATCCATTTCTCCTTTCTCAGAAATCTCCATCTTAGGAGATTTCAACGTTCACCACCGCCAATGGCTCTCCTCTCACACTACTGATCCACCTGGTGAACAAGCCTACGTCTTTTCTATCCTAAATGACCTAGAGCAGTTAGTTCAGCAACCCACCCGTATCCCGGATCGCATCGGAGATCGGCCCAACATTCTTGACCTGTTTCTAACTTCTAACCCTTCTTCTTATACTGTCGATCTTTTCTCTCCTTTGGGCTCCTCCGACCATAAACTTATCTCTGTCACCTGTCCTATCTCTCCAGTACAGCCACCCGATCCTCCTAGCCGGCGGCGCTTGTGGCACTTTGGCGCTGCCGACTGGGAGGCTCTTCGGCAGTACTTCTTTGATTTCCCATGGAATGATTTCTGCTTCCATGGCCGAGGACCCTCGGAGAGTGCTGAACGCATTACCGAGGTAATCCTATCGGGCATGGAAGCATACATTCCATTCTCTTTCTCTCAGACTAATGCTAAAAAATCTTGGTTTACTCACGCCTGTTCTACTGCTGTCCGCAATAAGGAGGAAGCATTCAAACGGTACCGACGCCTTAAAACTCAAGACTCTCATTCTTCATATGTTTCTGCCCGGAATCAAGCCAAATCTGTTCTTCGACTTGCCAAACACTCTTTCATCAATAATAAATGCACTGAACTATCCAACTCTAGCTCTTCCCAAGCTTTCTGGCATCTAGCCAAAAACCTCTCCAACAATTTCTCTTCCTCGTCTTTCCCTCCCCTTTCCCACTCTGATGGCACAACCATCACTTCTTCCTCTGACAAAGCTAAACTCTTCGCTCAAACTTTTGCTAGAAACTCCACCTTGGATGATTCCGGTGCTATTCCTCCCTCTCCGCCCTCCTCTCTCTTACTTATGCCTAATATCCTAATCTCTTCTAAAGATGTACTTTCTACCCTCTCTGGGCTTAACACTAATAAGGCGTACGGTCCGGACGGTGTTCCTCCTGTTGTTCTCAAAAACTGTGCTTCCGTGCTGACTCCCTGCCTAGGCAAACTCTTTCGTCTCTGTCTATCCTCTAACATCTTCCCTTCATGCTGGAAGTTTGCTCACATTCAACCTGTCCCAAAGAAGGGTGACCGCTCTCAACCCTCCAACTATCGTCCAATTGCTCTTATCTCTTGTCTTTCTAAAGTTTTTGAAACTATTCTTGCTTCCAAATTTCTTAAGCATTTCTCTTCTCATAATCTGCTCTCAGATCGCCAGTATGGCTTCCTTAAGGGTCGCTCTACTGGTGATCTTCTTTCATATCTTACTAACTCTTGGTCATCCTCCTTTCGGGACTTCGGTGAGACTTTTTCTATTGCACTAGACATATCGAAAGCCTTCGATAGAGTCTGGCATAAATCTTTAATTTCTAAACTACCCTCCTTCGGTTTCTATCCCTCCATCTGTGCCTTTGTCTCTAATTTCCTTTCCGGCCGTTCCATAGCTGCGGTTGTGGACGGCCATTGTTCACTTCCTCACCCTATAAACTCCGGTGTTCCTCAGGGCTCTGTCCTATCTCCTATTCTCTTTCTAATTTTTATAAATGATCTCCTTAACTGTACCTTAATTCCCATCCATTCATACGCAGACGACTCAACCTTACACTACTCCATTAGTTTTTCAGAACGCCCCAGCCAGCAGTCCCTCAACGACAAACGTAATGAAGCCATAGAACTCTTAAATTCTGATCTAAATACTATTTCCAATTGGGGCAGAGAAAACCTTGTTAACTTTAATGCTTCCAAAACCCAATTTCTCCATCTATCTACCCGTCAGGATCTCCCAGCGGACTATCCCTTATTCTTCAACAATACAAAAATCAACCCTTCATCTCTCTCAATATTCTTGGTGTCTCTTTTTCTTCTGCTCTCATTTGGAAGGACCATATTACCAGTCTTGCTAAGGCAGCCTCCCAGAAGCTGGGTGTGCTCAACCGCCTTAGGGGGTTCTTTTCCCCTGCACAGCTTCTTGCTCTGTACAGGGGCATAGTGCGCCCTTGTATTGAGTATTGTTCACATGTGTGGGGAGGTTCCTCTCACACCGCTCTCCTAGACAAAGTTGAAAGGAAGGCCTTTCGTATCATTAACTCCCGTCCACTCACCAACTCTCTGCAATCTCTCTCTCTCCGCCGCAATGTTGCATATCTCTCGCTATTCTATCGCTACTATAATAATCAGTGTTCCTCAGAGCTATCCCAGTGCATACCACCTCCTTTACGTAGGGCACGTGGTACCCGTCTTGCAACTCAATCCCACCCCTACTCTGTGCAACTCTCCAACCCAAGAGTGAAACGTTACTCTCAAACTTTCTTCTACTCAACATCTGAGCTCTGGAACTCTCTCCCAGAATCAGTCTTTCCCTCTTCCTATGACTTAAATTGCTTCAAGCTCCGTGTGTCCAGGCATTTTGGCTCGAACGTCCCTTGATTTTGGCCCTGTCACTCTTTCAACTATGGGGGAGGCACTCGCTATAGGCAGTTATGCCTTTTGCCTCCCTCAATCACATAGAAAAAAAAAAAAAAAAAAAAAAATCATAAGTTTACAAAATGCAGTATACAGTATAACCTGTTTATCAAATGTTGCAGATACGTTAAGTACTGGATATGAATTACTATCACAATCAACACGTTTTTGTTATGCAATGGAAAATATAGATTTTAACCAACTATCGTAGCTTACCTTCCTTATTGACGAAATTCGATCTGAGTTTTCTATATATTAAAATGTATATGTCTTTTCAACTGACGGTAAATTGCCTTGTTCAAGTTGTTCCCATCAAGATTTCTCAGTTATTTTGAAGATTTTTGTAGAGCATTATGGTTCTAATTATATAAAGTTGGTCTTAATGTGATGCAGAGATATAGTGGTTTCATATTTGTCCATGAAGTATCGAGACATCAGATGCTAAGAGACCCTATTTACCGCCAAGTGAAATGAGACCGAGTATAAGCACATAACTTCTCATATTGGTACTGTACTTCATTACTCAGCTGAAGGGGAGGTTTTTAGTTTGGTCCCTAGACCTCCATCAAGCTTAAAATTACACCCCCTTGAGTCTCTTTCAAGATAAATTTGTAAATTTTTCGGTAGAAAAATTTCCCGGCCAAAGGCCGGTTCCTCTTAAATTACAGGCTCGCTATCGCTCGCCAGGATAAAATCGACACCTGAATTGCACGAAAGGTCTTAATATGGGGTGAAAGTTCTTAAAATCGCTAAACTAATGGGGCAAACGTTTTATAATATCAAAAGCAATGGGGCTAAACATGAGGGAGAAAGGGGTCAAGCAAAAAATCCCTCAAGTGGAGACCTCCCCTTAACAATCAGGTCAATAATAAACAGATCACTTATTTCTTGACTTTTCCCCAATAATTGCTTGACTGATTTGCTTGGCCGATATCACTTTGCACTCGTCCCAAGTTTAATGGCATCTGTCATGTCGGGTTCCACTGAGAGGGAGAGAGAGAGAGAGAGAGAGAGAAAGAGAGAGAGAGAGAGAGAGAGAGAGAGAGAGAGAGAGAGAGAGAGAGAGAGAAGGGGGGGGAGTGGACGGACGGACGACTGGACAGATAGACAGACAGACAGAGAGATACAAATATCTTTAAGGGGACATGGGCCGGTTTTCTGGACCACTTTCTCCCTCATGTTTAGCCCCATTAGTTTTCAGATTTTAAGATGTCTTAGTATACCCTATTTAATTCTGTCCTGTCTTCTATAATCCAGTTCACTGTTTGGTAAACTTTATGTCACTGTTAATCAGAACACCTAAATATATGTCCAAGCCAGTTACATTCAGAATTTTTCATAAAGTCTGACTTGAGTTTGCTTGACCAATAAGCATCAACTTACACTTCTTTAAGGGGAGATTTCCACTTGAGGGAGTTTTTTTCTTGACTCCTTTCTCCCTCATGTTTAGCCCCATTGTTTTTCTAATTTTAAGACGTTCGCCCCATTATTTTGATGATTTTAAGAACTTTCACCCCATTTCTGTCAATTTTAAGACCTTTCATGCAATTTAGGTGTCAATTTTATCCTGGCGAGCGATAGCGAGCCTGTAATTTAAGAGGAACCGGCTTTCAGCCGGGAAATTTTTCTACCGAAAAATGTACAAATTAATCTTAAAAGGGGCTCAAGGGGGTGTAATCTTAAGCTTGATGGATATCTAGAGACCAAACTAAAAAAACTCCCCTTAAGTTTAGTGGTATCTGGCAGGTCTTGATAGCTTAATGCTTATTGAGCGGAATTTCGGTGTGAATATCCTAGTTCGAGTCCTTGGAGTACCACATGTATTCATTACTTTTATTGATTTCACTAGTTATGTTTATTTGTAAATTAATTGGTGGGTTGGTGAAAACAAATATGAATGTCTCAGATCATTCACCAAGTCTGCCAAGATTCATCCTGAGTTGTTTAACATAATTAGGATTTACTCTCCAAATTTAACGTCAGCGCCAAACTAGGCTATCACACCCAACAGACCAATATCGGTGAATTGACATATATGATGAACAGCAGTGAGCCAAGGACAGATTTCTGGGAAACTCCATGATAAATGACATGAGTCAGAGTGAGAGAGAGAGAGATCTTTATTATTTGATATGATTATTTTATTAAGTTGGTATAAATACAGGATATACAAATGTTGCATACAGGTAAAAGAGAGAGAGAGAGAGAGAGAGAGAGAGCGAGAGAGCGAGAGATAGAGGGGTAGGGGGGGGGGGGGGGGACTCACAAGGGGTTCTCCATCAAGGCTCAGCGAGGAGAAAATTAGCAGATTAGGACTACAAATGTCTCTTAAGCCGGTAGTTTCACCCCGGGATAAACACACACGCACATTATGGGGCCCTTATATGTTACCTTACCGGAATATACCACCACCACTGGGGAACAACACTTTTGTTACATTTGTTTACGTTTGTTAAGGGGTAATGCTTGACTATGTGAATGTGTGTGTGTGTGTGTGTGTGTGTTACTCACTCAGTTACTTGTTCGTCAAGGGGAATCCACGCAATGCGAGCTAAGCTCATTATTATCGCGCCTCCTTAACTGGGAATGTATTGCGTGAAATGCATGTTAAGTGTTTTATGTACTGTTGGAATGGCTGTGGATGTGTGTGTAGTCTGTATTTTAGCCAATTGGCGACATCGGAAACGAAGGATTAGGGTGGATCTGTATGGTACCATTCTCATTATAGACGGTACCGTCTCGCCCGAAGGCTTAGGTAGCCATCAGCTTAGGTGAACCATATGATACCCATCTCGCCTTGTACCATTTTTGCCAACCCCAGATGGGACGTCACAACATCGTCCACTTATTCCAGGTACCTATTTACAGCTAGGTGAACTGAGGCTAACACATGAAAGGAGACAAGCCCAATTTGTCTCCGCCCGGCCGGGGATTGAACCCCCGACCCCTCGTGTGTGAGACGAGAGCTCTACCTACTAGGCTACGGGCTGTGTACTGACATGCACACACACACATGTATACTGGCACACACACACATACACATAGAGAGAGAAAGTGTGTGTGTGTGTGTGTGTGCGCGCGCGTCAGTATAATATGTGTGTTGCTCTGTTTGCAGTGCTAGTGTCTCAAGGTATTAGAGGCTACCACTATCTCACCAGACACACACACACACATACACATACACACACTTTCTCTCTCTATGTGTATGTGTGTGTGTGCCAGTATACATGTGTGTGTGTGCATGTCAGTATAATGTGTGTGGCTCCCTGCTTGCTTCCAGTCTCAAGGTATTAGAGGCTACCACTATCTCTCCACACACACACACACTCTCTCACACCCACATACTCTCTGTCTCTCTCACACTCATAGATATACACATACACAAAATCTCTCTCTCTTACACACACACACACACACACACACGAATACTCAAAGACACACACATGAATACTCTCTCTCTTTCTCTCACACACACACACACACACACATACACAAACAAAACACACACACACACACCAACACCTTTCACCATACACTCGGCTATAACTTTCCCACTCTTGACACTCCCTCCATTCCACCCTACTGTACATCTCTCTCTCTCTCTCTCTTCTTTTCTATCCTTAACTTCAAGGTCTGTGTGGCCAGTGTATCTATGTAAATCTATGTAAATCTCTCTCTCTCTCTCTTATGTGTTTTGTCTCTTTATGTCACATGGTAAAAAATAAATAAATAAATATATAAATACATATAAAAGTACGATATGCAAAGGTTATATAAAATAATTGAGATAGAATTATATGACATTATTACAGACGACACACCTACTCTAGACTCTGTTTCATTTCATCTGACGGTAAATTGAATCCCTATAAGGAGAGGCTGAACCTTACACCCCCAAGTCAGCCTGTATAAGAGATTGTGTTTCTGGCATTATACCATCTTATTACATATGGAAATACTAAGACTCGCTGAAAAAATCAGATCTCTATATGCGCGCGCGAGCGCAAAATTCATTGCACTTTCGTAAAATCATCTAGTCACTCAAAAAATTTCAAATTTCCCGCAATTTTTGCATGGCATAGCGTACAAGCATCCCCTACAACGTAGCGTTTAAATATACCCCTATTGAATAATAGAAAGTGCTGAACAAAATATATTACATTATTATTTTTGGTTACAGCTGATTTGACACCAAAATGGTCAAAACTCAGATATTTTCGGCAAAACGGCATTTATCTAAATGTGCAGGCGTTCCTATGTACCCCTATGTACTCTATTTAGAAGCGGAATGCATTTGAGCAATACATAAAAATATAGTGGCACTCGTAAGTGCAAAAAAATGATAGCAAACCACACAAATTCATAGATTTTCATCAGTCAAAGCTATTTTTGGGGCAGATAAAATAGTTAGTCCTCCTTAGCCTCCGTTTTCTGCCATAGTGCGCACATAGAAGATCGAGATTAATGACCAACTAAAGAAAATGTTCGTCATGGGTAGGCTTCACTGTTTTTATGAGACAATTTTTTACCAAAATCCATGATATTAGGGCCCCCCCAAGGGGGCCCTAGGGATATCATATGGGTGTTTATGCCCTCATATGATTATTTCTATTGCTTACAGCAGCCCTTTAGACTACAGACACACACACAAAAATTGGGTGGCTGAAAGAAAAAAAAAATCCTTTTTCGGGGCTCGAGGTCGAACCCCCGGCCCGGGGGGTTACGGATGCGATATGTTTTTTTGTTCCTTCCTATGTTATTCTCCTATGTTGAAAGAAGCATTATAACACAAGAACACAAAAATTAGAAATGTTGATGTCTGGGCTCAGCGGAGGGTTCAGCCTCTTAAATTTAAGACCAAGGTTATATAATTAGCACCACAATGCACTACAAAATCTTCAAAATAACAGAAATTTTTATGTGAACTTTGCAATTTACCGTCAGTTGAAAATAAACCGAGTATAGTTTCATATAATCCAGGCGAGAAATTTCATCCCCTAACAGCCGACTTCTTGACATTTAATTGCACAATAGCAAAAATGTGCATATCTGCTACATATTAATAGCCTATTTTCATAAGTAAAGATATACTCTAGTATCAAAATCAAGCCACTCTTATGTTATCAAGTTATTATTATTATTATTATTATTATTATTAATTATTATTATTAAGATAAGAACAGAAGAACATAAGGAAAATGGAAATCTGCAGGCCTTAACAAAAAATAAATAATAATCTTTGTTGGCTATCATTGTTCAAAGCTTCAATGATCATGATTCCATTTATATAATGTATGTAAGTTTGTACATTATACATGTGTGATTACTTTCGTTGTTTACATCCAAGAATAAGAATCAATTTTAGTTAGTTAGCGGGGATTGGGCCTGAGTAAATAGACAGCTAGATAGATAGATAGATAAACTCCGTAATAATGTCCGTGTGATGCCGACTTTACCCTCCTTAATTCCACCCCATCCACGTTTATTCCAATATATTCTCCTGCCCTCGCCATTTACCCATGATTACTTTCTCCCCTAATTCCTCCCTCCCTCCCTTCATCCCCTCTTTTATCTCCCTTCCATCCCTCCCTTTCCTCCCTCCCTTCCTCCCCTCTTTTATCTTGTCTCCCATCCCTCCCCTTTCCTCTCTCCCTTCCTTTATCTTGCCTCCCCTCCCTCCCCTTTCCTCCATCCCTCCCTTCCTCCCCTCCTTTATCTTGCCTCCCCTCCCTCCCCTTTCCTCCATCCCTCCCTTTCTCCCCTCCTTTATCTTGCCTCCCACCCCTCCCCTTTCCTCCCTCCCTCCCTTCTTCCCCTCCTTTATCTTGCCTCCCACCCCTCCCCTTTCCTCCTCCCTCCCTTCTTTCCCCTCCTTATCTTGCCTCCCCTCCCTCCCTTTTCTCCTCCCTCCCTTCCTCCCCTCCCCTCCCTGATCTTCCTCCCTCCCTCCCTTCTTCTCCTCCTTTATCTTGCCTCCCACTCCCTCCCCTTTCCTCCCTCCCTCTTCCTCCCCTCCTTTATCTTGCCTTCCCTCCCTCCCCTTCCTCCATCCCTCCCCTCCTTTTATCTTGCCTCCCACCCCCTCCCCTTTCCTCCCTCCCTTCCCCCCTCTTTTTATCTGCGTCCACCCCTCCCTTTCCTCCCTTGTCCTTGATCT
>CM064495.1:40747902-40755402 GCA_032716605.1 Paralithodes platypus
TCCCTTCCTCCTACCCCCCTCCTCCTCCCTCCCCCCCCCCTCTTCCTCCTCCCCCTCCTCCTACCTCCCTTCCTCCTACCTCCCCCCTCCTCCTCCTCCATCCTACCTCCCTGCTCCCCCGTCCCTCCTTCTCTCTATCCTTCCCTCCTACACTCCTCCCCCCTCCCCCCCCCCCCCCCTCCTCCCTCCCTCCACCTCCTCCCAGCCGGTGCTCATAAAAGCTAATGAAACTCTAACAGGAAGCTGGCGTCGGACAGAACTTCCCCAACGATGGATGTTGTAAAGGGTTGGGTAGGTAGTTGGTTTGTTAATTAGTGTTGAACATTTAGCTAGTTAATTAGTTAGTGTTAGGTAGTTAATTAAATAGTTGTATTATATATATTACTAACAACTGTCCCCTACTAACATCTCCTAATCCTGACACATACATTTGTCCCAGGGCAGTCTTCCCTTTCCATTTTTCCCTTACGCGCTCTAAACCAATGTTTGGACACTTGACCATCAGTGTTTTGGGGGGCAAGCAGTCTTGAGGGGTCGTTGGACCTGTTGTTGCTTGATTTCCCTTGTACCCCTTTCTTAATCGGGTTATAAGTTTGCTGATATTGAACATATTACGTAAAACACTAAATCGAGCAGTATCTTCCTATTGTGTCATCCACATTTGTTAATCGGTATTCAGAGTATGACCGTAATATCACTTAAGGGGGGTGACCTGCTGTTTTCTCTTTCTTGGTTGTATCCATTCGGCCCCATTCAGCCTACTGTTTTAAGACATTTACCCCCATTGAGGTGTCGATTTTTTCCCGGCGAGCGATAGCGAGCCAGCGTTTAATGGAGAAATCCGGCTTCGCCGGAGACATTTTTCTATCGAAAAATGTACAAATTTAGCTAGCTGCCTAACTCATTATCCACAATATGGTGACTCGCTATCGCTCGCCAGGTATAAATCGACACCTGGATGAGGATAAACGTTTTAAAACAGTAGGCTGAATGGGGCCGAATGGATACAACCCGGAGAGCGAAAAAGGCAGGTCACCCCCCTTACGTAATGTGATATCCTCCAGGGAAACCTCGAACCTAGCTTCATATTGTCGCCCTTAGCTTAATGTCCTATTGCTGTCTCTCCTGTGATAACTATATTCCTGGGGGTTACTGCACTCGCTTCGTGGAATTGCTAAGTTATTAATGTATTGTCAACAGATGAGGTTAATATATATGTCTTAACCTTCCACCAACTCTCTTATATTTGGCCTTTAATCCCCCCCCCCCCCACACACCTACCCCTCCGTGGTGGCTGGACCTGGTAAACCCACTATCCACCACTAGCATTTCCACTTAGCTTAAGGGGAGGTATTTAGTTTCTTCCTTAGAACTCCATCAAGCTTAAAATTACCCCCTAGACCCCCTTTCAAGATAAATTTGTAAATTTTTCGGTAGAAAAATGTCCCGGCCGAAGGCCGGTACCTCTCAAATTACGGGCTCGCTATCGCTCGCCAGGAAAAAATCGACACCTAAATGGCACGAAAGTTCTTAAAATTGAAAGAAATGGGGCGAAAGTTCTTAAAATCGCCAAACTAAAGGGGGCGAGCGTCTTAAAATCTAAAAAGCAATGGGGCTAAACATGAGAGAGAAAGGGGTCCCGAAAAAAAAAATCCCTCAAGTGGAAATCTCCCCTTAACTGATGCTCTTAAACTCTAGTGTCACACGAAAAAAAAAAAATCTACAATATTTTGCAACAATTCTCGTCCGGTCACTTCAGAATTAAACTGTTATTAGTCTTAAACTCCCAAACATATTCTAATTTCAGTCTAGTTCCCGTTACCAATGACAAAAAAAAAAACGAAAGCTTGTGAGAAATAACGTGTTCATCGAAAATTGCCGGAAAAGGCGCTTCTCAAAACTAAGGATGAGGGCGAAGGGTGTCCAAAAAATAAAAAATAAATAAATAAATAAATAAATAAATAAATAAATAAATCTCCTTACCCCTGTTAAGAATAAAGGTTAATATAATATGATATAATAATATAATACACTATAATATAATGGATATATCACAACGCCCCCTATACGAACTATAGGGGGAACTATTATACCAACTCGGACTGCTTCCAAACTTGCACATTGGAATTTCATAGTAATTTTTTCTGGAACAACTATAATATCTGAGCGAGAGAGGGAGAGAGAGAGAGAGAGTGAGTGAGAGAGAGAGAGAGAGAGAGTGAGAGTGAGAGTGAGTGAGAGAGATAGTGAGAGAGAGAGAGAGAGAGAGAGAGAGCGAGCGAGAGAGAGAGAGTGGGAAATAAATTGTGTATGTGAGAGTGAGTAAAATAGAGAGATTGTACGTGTGTGTGTATATATGTGTGAGTGTGTGTGTGAGTGTGTGTGTTTATGTGTTTATTAATGTGTGTAGTTATGCCTATATGAACAATGTATACGATTGATATCTTTGTGAGGCTATAATTGCACCTATAAATCGGACTTCCAAATTTGAAGTGATCCCAAATATTGACTTATCGTTATCAGCTCACATATATATACAGTATATGTACACACACGATGTATGTGATGCCACTATAGGGAGAGTTCATGCAAATCCATTACAGTACGTATATGCCACGATAGGGAGAATTAATACAAGTTCATTACAGTAAGAGCCACATTGTATACCTAAAGCTGGTCTCAACACATATTTTGTTATCAACTTTTGAGACTATTTTCTGATGTCTTGAGACTATTTCCTGATGTCTTGAGACTATTTTCTGATGTCTTGAGACTATTTTCTGATGTCTTGACACTATTTTCTGATGTCTTGAGACTATTTTCTGATGTCTTGAGACTATTTTCTGATGTCTTGAGACTATTTTCAATTGGTGTGGATATCTATACTATACAATTCCATTAAGTAGAAGTAGGCCAGAAATCATAACTCCTAACCTCTGTAACTCAAAAGGGGCTAGAGCTAACGGGTTGTAAATTACCACACCTATTCCCTGGCTGACTCTTCCCTAATGGTAGGAATATTAGCTCGATTACGCTAACCACTTTTGAGTTATAGAGGTCATTAAGGGGAGATATCCACTTGAGGGATTTTTTTTCTTGACTCCTTTCTCCCTCATGTTTAGCCCCTTTGTTTTCCTAATGTTAAGACGTTCGCCCCATTATTTTGACGATTTTAAGAACTTTCAACCCATTTCTGTCAATTTTAAGACCTTTCGTGCCATTTAGGTGTCGATTTTATCCTGGCGAGCGATAGCGAGCCTGTAATTTAAGAGGAACCGGCTTTCAGCCGGGACATTTTTCTACCGAAAAATGTACACATTTATCTTGAAAGGGGCTCAAGGGGGAGTAATCTTAAGCTTGAAGGATATCTAGGGACCAAACTAAAAACCTCCCCTTAAAGGAGTCACGATGTCTGGCCTACCTATAATGAACAGGTTATAGTACAAAGGAAATCAAGCAACAACAGGTCTAAAATATATATCTAAGTCAATATGGAGACTCTATAAATCCCGATGCCCACCTCTCATAACCCCCTCAAAACGACTCGAGTTATTTGCCTTATGTTTCTACCCATTTCGAAAAAAGTTTAAACACTCAATTGATGGTGAAGATGACCACCCATTTTCTCCAGCCCTACCGGAGTAACACGATGCTAGTGATGGGACAATATTTAGATTGTAGGTTGGAGTACATTGTTATATAGGTGTCAATACTGTTATTTAAGGTGGGGGGGGGGAGGGGGCGTTATTTCTGGACCCCCTTCTCCCTCATGTTTAGCCCCATTAGTTTTTAATATTTTAAGACGTCCGGCCCCTTTGTTTGGCGATTGTTAGACCTTTCGCCCCATTTCTATAAATGTTAACACTTTCCGTGCCATTTATGTGTCAATCCTTTCCCGGTGAGCAAAAGCGGCCTGAAAATTAGGAGCCAGGTTTCGGCCGGGACATTTGTTTATCGAAAAATTTACAAATTTATCTTGAACGAGGGTCTTGGGTTGTTTTTTGTTTTTTTAAAGGGAGATTTCCACTTGAGGGATTTTTTTCTTGACTCCTTTCTCCCTCATGTTTAGCCCCATTGTTTTTCTAATGTTAAGACGTTCGCCCCATTATTTTGACGATTTTAAGAACTTTCAACCCATTTCTGTCAATTTTAAGACCTTTCGTGCCATTTAGGTGTCGATTTTATCCTGGCGAGCGATGCGAGCCTGTAATTTAAGAGGAACCGGCTCTCAGCCGGGATATTTTTCTACCGAAAAATGTACAAATTTATCTTGAAAGGGGCTCAAGGGGGTGTAATCTTAAGCTTGATGGATATCTAGAGACCAAACTAAAAGCCTCCCCTTAAGCTTGGTGAAAGTCTAGGGAGCAAGCTAAAAATATATATAAACTAAAGATACATAAATTACCAAATAAATACGCCCCTCCCTCCATAAACGCGCTAATAAGTCATGTCCCAGCTGTCATTACGTTTGGCTCGCTCTGTGCTGTATTAATGTCTGTCAGATGTTGAATAGGGTGGGTAAGTGTAGGATTTTGTTTATATATTTCACTCGATATGAAGAAATTAAGCTTAGATATTGCTGATACCAATTATTGATCAAAATATACTTGGTGCCGAGACATCACTTATTAGACCGACTGTACGAGCAGGCAGAGTTTTAGTACAGGGGTGATGGCAGGTCAAAGTTACGGAGGAGGCTGCTGGGGAGGAGAAGAAGAAACCATAACATCTGCTGGCATGAGGGGGTGGTGGTGGTGGGGGGAGTAGCAGGGGAGAGGGAGAGAGGTAGTGAGGGGGAGGGTGAGGGTGAGAGAGAGAGAGAGAGAGTGTGTGTGTGTGAGCGAGAGAGAGAGACAGAAACATAGATAGAGAGATAGAGAGAGAGAGAGTTGTAGTTGTAATAATCACTAAGAAGAAGTCAGAAAGGGACCATCTGGTATACACAGGGGTTGGCAACAGCGAGAGAGAGAGAGAGAGAGAGAGAGAGAGAGAGAGAGAGAGAGAGAGAGAGAGAGAGAGAGAGAGAGGGTTGTTACGGGAGAAGATGTAGGGAGAGAGTGAGGGTGAGATTGAGAGAGATAGAGAGTGAGTGAGAGAGAGAGAGAGAGAGTGAGTGAGAGAGAGAGAGAGTGTGAGAGTGAGAGAGAACACGGGTAGAACAAAGAGTCAAAGACAACCAATATAAAACGTAAAACAAACCCCGAGTCAAGACCAACCAAAAAACCAAACAATCGGAGGAGAATTAGGAGGTCGACACACATCACCAAAAACAAGAGTCCAATTCAAACTCCGGATATTTTTTAACTATTTCACTTTGATATAACTCTTCTGAGACAGCGTGAGGGGTCCTATCAGAATGTGGCTTGAGCGTCCACTACCTCTTGCCCCCCAGCCCCCCTCTTTGTAACCTAGGTCCTTCTTAAACTGCATAAAATCATCTAATTGTACCCAGAAAGGTAAAAAGGCGCCATAAATATTTAGTATTCACAACAGTCAGCGTGTATGTGTTTTTTTTTTTTTTTTTTTTTTCGATCTAAAATGAAGGGTGATATTTTGTGGAGGGGAAAAAAATAAGGAAAAATACGTTGGTAGGCTTATCACCCCTTCTGTTGTATTGCACCCGGGGGACCTGATAACGGGGGGAGAGCGAGAGAGAGAGAGAGGGGGGGGGGGAGAGAGAGAGAGAGAGTGAGTGTGTGTGTGTGTGTGTGTGTGTGTGTGTGAGAGAGAGTTACAAGGAATTACTAGGGATAGTTAGTATCACAGAGACCTTCCAGTCCATTCCGAGAAGATAGTGGAAGTGGAAGGCAAGGAACTGTTTAGTGCACTACACTCATTACAGAGTGTGCAAAATACTATCTACTCTCTTCTTGAACTGCTCTAATGAAGAACTGTTTACAACTTCTGAAGAAAGTTACTGTAGTTCCAGGTAGAACAGATCATAGATGTGAAAAAGGTTCAACAAATAAGATATTGTATTCATATGGAGGCTAAACATGTTGCTATAATCGAAAGAGAGAGAGAGAGAGAGAGAGAGAGAGAGAGAGAGAGAGAGAGAGAGAGAGAGAGAGCGAGAGCGAGAGAGAATATATATATGGAGGGAGGGAGCGAGGAATTTGTATGGGGGAAGTTTGTCAGAAGTTAGGGAGGGATGAGGAGAGATTGTTGGGGGATGAAGGGGAGAGAGAGGTTGGGTGGGGGGGGGGGGACAGAGAGAGAGGTGGGAGGGAGACAGACAGACAGACAGACAGACAAAGAAATGAGAAACATGGATTTTGTATATATTTTCTTACAGAACCGAATATTTTAACTACCCAGTAACTATCTAAATAATAAGATAATGGTTTCTTTCCACACATAGCTTAATATACACATACGATATATATGTATACCGGGATTTATTCATATACAGTATATATTTTGAAACAACATCGCACGACGCAGCCTAAACTCCAATAACCTTAGCTTATGGGACGGCTCCTTCAGGTCCACCATTCCATTCTCTGAGTCTAACTAAATGGCTTCAATCACCAATAACTAAATGTCCTCAATCACCAATAACTAAATGTCCTCAATCACCAATAACTAAATGTCCTCAATCACCAATAACTAAATGTCCTCAATCACCAATAACTAAATGTCCTCAATCACCAATAACTAAATGTCCTCAATCACCAATAACTAAATGTCCTCAATCACCAATAACTAAATGTCCTCAATCACCAATAACTAAATGTCCTCAATCACCAATAACTAAATGTCCTCAATCACCAATAACTAAATGTCCTAAATCACCAATAACTAAATGTCCTAAATCACCAATAACTAAATGTCCTCAATCACCAATAACTAAATGTCCTCAATCACCAATAACTAAATGTCCTCAATCACCAATAACTAAATGTCCTCAATCACCAATAACTAAATGTCCTCAATCACCAATAACTAAATGTCCTCAATCACCAATAACTAAATGTCCTCAATCACCAATAACTAAATGTCCTCAATCACCAATAACTAAATGTCCTCAATCACCAATAACTAAATGTCCTCAATCACCAATAACTAAATGGCTTCAATCACCAATAACTAAATGTCCTCAATCACCAATAACTAAATGTCTTCAATCACCAATAACTAAATGTCTTCAATCACCAATAATGTACTGTATTGGTTAGAAGGGGAAGGGGGTGGAGAATTGACCCCCCACCCCCTACCCCTTAAGGGACCCTACCTCTCTTTTTTAATCTTTCTCTCCCTCTCTCTTTGGCTTGTATCCATTAGGCCCCATTCACCCTACTGTTTTAAGACTTGTACCCCCACCCAGGTGTCAATGTTTTCCTGGCGAGCGGTAGCGAGCCAGCATATTATATATTTTTGTTTTGACAGCAAGCTAAATTTGTAAATTTTCGATAGAAAAATTTCTCCGGCGAAGCCGGATTTCTCCATACAATGCTGGCTCGCTATCGCTCGCCAGGGAAAAATCGACACCTGGATGGG
>CM064495.1:40757902-40873224 GCA_032716605.1 Paralithodes platypus
TAACTGGTGTATATATAAGTGGTGTATATATAAGTGGTGTATATATAAGTGGTGTATATATAAGTGGTGTATATATAAGTGGTGTATATATAAGTGGTGTATATAAACGATATGTTAAATTTGACTGTACTATTAGAGTGGTCATCTGTAACCAATGTAAACAACTCGATCAAACTGGTCAAGTGCTAGCATTCACATTGTGAATGTGACACTGGTTTACTGCACCTCTCATGTCCATCATTGCAGATCGGAATATGGAGGCCATGGAGATGAGTGTCAAAGTCATTCAACCAACGGGGATCGAACTCGCTGCCTCCTGTACGCATGTGACTCACCCTCCACGCAGGCTCCTCCTCAGGCGAGCTTTTGTCCGTGTATTTGTGAGTATAAAATTATACTGTCGTGTGTGCGTGCTTGTTTAGAACAGTGACACCTCCTTTTTGTTCTTTTCTTCCAAGCTATACTAATTTTGTCTTTGGGTTGTATTGACACTCGCCACTTGACAGAGAGAAGCCGTAATGTTTCTATTGTGTGGGTCAGGTTTGCCAATACCGTTAATGTCCCGTTGCTTGTTCGGTCGGTCCTGTTGTCAAATATGGCTGGACCTCGTTTATATCTGGGGGTCAATCAATGGGTGGGTGGGGTGGGGGGATGCACACACGCGCCATCGTACTTGCACATTCACTTGCTCACACTCACACGTACAGTACGTACATGGAAAGATAATTGCATAGTAGGTAGATGTATGTCTGTGTATATAGAAATAAAGATGTATTGCTACCGACGATAATAATCATAGGTAGATTAAATATGTAGATAGACATACATAGAAAATTAAACAGATAAAAAGGTGGACACAATATTGTAATTAGATAGATAGCTAGATAGATAGATAGGTAGGTTGATTAATTATTTGTTATGTGCATGAAGGAGACAAAAGGCAGGTTGCTTGTACGAGTGTCTCTCTCAAAGCCAAAAGAGTGACAGGGAAAGATAGATAGATAGATACATATATAGAGGAGTGGTGGAGTGGTCTTCCCACTGGACTGATAATCCAATGGACCTGATATGTCAATGGGAAGATACTATTGGAATGGAATTTGTGCTGTACCTAGTATCAGTGCATTTCCACAAAGCCCGCCGAAACGCCAAATATCGAGGAAGCTTCAGAGGTTGGGCTGCTTCGAGCCATGGGTGGGCAACTAAGACCCATGCATCCTGTGAAAGCAAGATCGCAGGGGCTGGTTGCAGCTAAAAGTGCTTCACATGTCTCACCCCGTAGACTGGAACGATACCTCACGGGCTTCACCGTTCAATGTGTAACGGTTGAATGTACAAGCTCCCAACCTATGCCCAAGAGGGAGTAGTTGGAATACAGAAGAAAACAAAAGATAGATAGACAGTTTTTCGTAACCTAGGTACATACAGCACAATGCTTATTCTACCTTAACTACGTGGTCGCATGCAATATTTGGCGACCGTGAGGTGCCCAGTTCCCACCATAGTACATACGCAGAAGCACTGGTAAGAAGTACGTGTAGGCTAACACAAGCTGATAGTTGAGCAGCTTGGCTAGGAAGGGACCACGATACAATCCTTTTCATCGGGATGGCTGAATCCTTTAGGATTCTGGGGGATTCGAACCCTCGACCTTGCAGTCAGCGCATAGGGCCATAATCCACTCGGCTAACCCAATTTGTACATTTGTGTGTGTGTGTGTGAGAGAGAGTTGTGTGTGTGTGCGTGTGTGTCAGTGTGTGTGTGTGTGCGTGCGTGTGTGTGTGTGTGTGTGTGTGTGTGTGTGTGTGTGTGTGTGTGTGTGTGTGTGTGTGTGTGTCAGTGTGTGTATACCATTGATAAATCAAGTAATATATCCTTGACCTGGGTGGGTGTTCTGTAGGTGTGTGTGTGTGTGTGTGTGTGTGTGTGTGTGTGTGTGTGTGTGTGTGTGTGTTTTAAGCTTGATGGAGGTCTAGGGAACAAACTAGAAAAAAAAATCTTAACTTGTGTCCTCCTTTATTCGTGCTGTGTTTTTCGTTTACACAAAGAAAAATCATACCTAGCCGATTTAAATGACAAAAGTTGGATCAGAGTGTTAGGTTGTCACATATTATATATATTATAATGTAAAACTTGCAATATAAACATACCACCACACGGACGACACAATATAAACACAAAACAAAAAAATATCAAAATCGCTATGTGGAAATAACGCTTTAGCAAAATAAAAATAAATGAACACAAACCCACCTTCACTACATGAGCAAGTTAATCTGTTTCCCAAGCAAATTAATCGCACACATAACAACGCACTCTCGTCACGTTCAAGGAAATATACTACTATTCAAATGGTCTTCCAAAATGTAATTATAACCGGTTCACTAAATGTGTGTAATGGCAAATTATATTGTATTTTGTTCCACATTATTATAATTGCATACTATTTGTCATTCCTTGTTCCTCATCTCTATTGTAGCTGATGATAACAAGTGTATCTATATGTATTGTTTGGTTTATTGTCATGTTTATTTTATATTATTATTATTATTATTATTATTATTATTATTATTATTATTATTATTATTATTATTAGTATTAGTATTAGTATTTTGTTTTTATTATGTCATTATTATTATTATTATTATTATTATTATTATTATTATTATTATTATTATTGTATTATTTGTATTATTATTACAATTAGTATTAGTATTTGTTTTATTATTATTATTATTATTATTATTATTATTATTATTATTATTATTATTATTATTATTATTATAGTCCTATCTGCCCTTTGGTCCGGCTGTGTATTTTCTTTCCTATCATTATTCTGTCCCCATATATCCTGACAGACAAGCCATTGTTTCCCTCACTGGCGGTTGTGGCCCCATTCTTTCTTTTCTGACGCACATTTACTTATTTCACACATTCTGGATTTCACTTTAGATATATAAAACTTTTTATATATCATGCTTTTGTTCAGGGGAGGTATTTAGTTTGTTCCCTAGACTTCCATCAAGCTTAAAATTACTCCCCCTAGACCCCCTTTCAAGATAAATTTGTACATTTTTCGGTAGAAAAATGTCCCGGCTGAAAGCCGGTTCCGCTTATATTACAGGCTCGCTATCGCTCGCCAGGATAAAATCGACACCTACATGGCACGAAAGGTCTTAAAATTGACAGAAATGGGTCGAAAGTTCTTAAAATCGTCAAAATAATGGGGCGAACGTCTTAAAATTAGAAAAGCAATGGGGCTAAACATGAGGGAGAAAGGAGTCAAGAAAAAAATATCTCAAGTGGATATCTCCCCTTAAGCCACTGTAATTCATTCTACGTGTAATTGTGTTATCGCGCGTGTTCTTTCTAACCCCTATTATTGTCTTGATAGCGTAATGCATAAGTGCGCGGAATTTCGATGTGAGTATCCTAGGTTCGAGTCCTTGGAGGAGTGCCACATGTATTTGTTGATTTCATTCATTGAGTTTAGAGGTGAAGTTGGTTGGTGGAAAAAACATAATAATTTTAGTGTTTACCCATGTCAAGGCAAATGTCTACGGAGGATTATCTCACATTTTCACTAACAGAGTGTTATTCCGGTTAATAATTGAGGTGTTTCCAACGTTGAACCAGCAGATGCTAACTTGGACGGGTATGGATTTATTTACTGCTGTTATTCTGTCGTTAGGTAGTTAGTTAAAATAGGACTTCAGAGGCTATCAACCCTTCTGGATTATTAAGCCAGCACACTGCAAGTCAAGTACATTCTCAGGACTGGAGGCCCTTTGCGAGAACCCCAGTCCCTATAAATTCAATTTTATTAGTATATATATGTTCTCAAGACCTTTGACTGTTTTCTATGTATTGATGGAGGACTACTGATTAACAACATACCACCCTCAACCTCACCTTCACCTACTGTAACTAAAGTGTTGTCATTGATTATTTCACACACACACACACACACACACACACACACACACACACACACACACACACACACAGAAAGGTTGTAGCCGTAATGTCAACCTTGGTGCTGCTAATTTACATAAATGTTGTTTTGAAATCACTTTCATTGTTAATTTAAGAGGTGAGGCCACACATAGCGCCCGACAGCAGTGCAATTAATGGAGGATACAACATTTATATATATACAAGGCCAACCATTTATATATATACAAGGCCAACCATTTATATATATACAAGGCCAACCATTTATATATATACAAGGCCAACCATTTATATATATACAAGGCCAACCATTTATATATATATAAGGCCAACCATTTATATATATACAAGGCCAACCATTTATATATACAAGGCCAACCATTTATATATACAAGGCCAAACATTTATATATACAAGGCCAACCATTTATATATACAAGGCCAACCATTATATATATATAAGGCCAACCATTTATATATATACAAGGCCAACCATTTATATATACAAGGCCAACCATTTATATATATACAAGGCCAACCATTTATATATATACAAGGCCAACCATTTATATATACAAGGCCAACCATTTATATATATATAAGGCCAACCATTTATATATACAAGGCCAACCATTTATATATATACAAGGCCAACCATTTATATATATACAAGGCCAACCATTTATATATACAAGGCCAACCATTTATATATATATAAGGCCAACCATTTATATACAAGGCCAACCATTTATATATATCCAAGGCCAACCATTTATATATATACAAGGCCAACCATTTATATATATACAAGGCCAACCATTTATATATATACAAGGCCAACCATTTATATATATATAAGGCCAACCATTTATATATATACAAGGCCAACCATTTATATATATACAAGGCCAACCATTTATATATATATACAAGGCCAACCATTTATATATATACAAGGCCAACCATTTATATATATACAAGGCCAACCATTTATATATATATATACAAGGCCAACCATTTATATATATACAAGGCCAACCATTTATATATATATACAAGGCCAACCATTTATATATACAAGGCCAACCATTTTTATATATACAAGGCCAACCATTTATATATACAAGGCCAACCATTTATATATACAAGGCCAACCATTTATAAATACAAAGCCAACCATTTATATATACAAGGCCAACCATTTATATATATATAAGGCCAACCATTTATATATACAAGGCCAACCATTTTTATATATAGGCCAACCATTTATATATACAAGGCCAACCATTATATATATACAAGGCCAACCATTTATATATATACAAGGCCAACCATTTATTATATACAGGCCAACCATTTATATATATACAAGGCCAACCATTTATATATATATATACGCCACCATTATTTATTATATACAAGGCCCAACCATTTATATATATACAAGGCCAAACCATTTTATATATATTATTACAAGGCCAACCATTTCTATATATACAAGGCCAACCATTTATATATATATAAGGCCAACCATTTATTTTATATATACAAGGCCAACCATTATATATATACAAGGCCACCATTATATATATATATACAAGGCCAACCATTTATATATACAAGGCCAACCATTTATATATACAAGGCCAACCATTTATAAATACAAAGCCAACCATTTATATATATCCAAGGCCAACCATTTATATATATACAAGGCCAACCATTTATATATATCCAAGGCCAACCATTTATATATATACAAGGCCAACCATTTATATATATACAAGGCCAACCTTTTTATATATCAAGGCCAACCATTTATATATACAAGGCCAAACATTTATATATACAAGGGCCAACAATTTATATAACAAGGCCAAACATTTTATATACAAGGCCAAACCCATTTATATATAGGGCCACCATTTATAATCAAGCCAACCATTTATATATATCCAAGGCCAACCATTTATATATATACAAGGCCAACCATTTCCAGGATGGTTTTTCATATGAATTAATATTACAGATCCAGAAACTTCGTGAAACGTTACCATCCGTGTGTGTGCGTGTGTGTGTGTGTGTGTGTGTGTGTGTGTGTGTAGGGGGTCGGGGGGTGGGGGGTGGGGTGATTAACTGATATACGGTACTGAGTGGTATTGTATTTTATTTGTGCATATATGAGTGAGGGAGACAAAAGCATAATTGCCTTTGATATATATATATATATATATATATATATATATATATATATATATAATCTATATTTTAAAATTTCAGCACAACACCAAACACCTCCAATGAAGTTAATGACAGCATATATGTGATCGACCGGGATATATACAGTAGATAGATAGATAGATAGATAGGTCCATCCCTTACATTTGCATATAAAGTACTTTATCGCTCTCTACAACTGTACATTAGCATACGTGATAGAATTCCGGACAACAGTACTTTATCGCTCTCTACAACTGTACATTAGCATACGTGATAGAATTCCGGACAAAAGTTGAATTCAACAAGCCAACAAACCAGAAACGTAAACGAAACTATCTGACGGAAAAATTGTATATCTCATAACTCACCAACTTCGACTCAGTACGATTCGATAAAAACTAATAAGACCCAAACTCCCTTCGCCGAGAACGTCACGTCATTATAAGTTTGTGTTGAGAATATTAAGGGGGTAGTGCTTGGTTTTTAGTCTATATATTTATTTATTAATATATTTCTGAGTTTCCTCGCTAGACCTCCATCAAGCTTAGAAAAACACCACTAGACCCCCTTTCAAGATAAATTTGTACATTTTTCGGTAGAAAAATTTCCCGGCCAAAGGCCGGTTCCTTCTAAAATTAGAGGCTCGCCTGGAAAAAATCGACACCTAAAGGGCACGAATGGTCTTAATATTGACAACAAAATGAGGCGAAAGGTCTCAAAACCGCCAAACTAACGGAACGAACGTCTTAAAACAACTCAAAACTAATATGCTAAACATGAGGGAGAAGGGGGTCCATAAAAAGCGAGTCCTACCCCCATAATGGCGTCTTTTGTTTGGCCAACTTGCTAATGAATCTCTGGTGGTGGTGGTCTCGCTTTTTGTCACTTTTTTTGTCTTCACTAATAATCTGGCGGAAAACTTGTGTGGTGGTGGGGGTTTGATGCTGGAGATGAGAGGGAAGTTGTGTTTGTGTGTGTTGCGGAGGGGGAGGGGGGTAACTGTGTGTGGGAATGTATAGCTATGTGTGTGTGTGTAGCTTTGTGTGTGTGTGTGTGTGCACATGTAGCTGTATGTGTGGGAATGTAGCTATGAGTGATGTGTGTGTGTGCACATATGTAGCTGTGTGTGTGGGAATGTAGCTATGAGTGATGTGTGTGTAGCTGTGTGTGTGCACATATGTAACTGTGTGTGTGGGAATGTAGCTATGAGTGGTGTGTGTGTGTGTGTGCGCTTGTATGTGGCTGTGGCTGTGTGTGTTTGTAGTTGTGTGTGTGTGTGTAGCTTTGTGTGCGTGTTCAAGATAATACTTATTCATGTTCATTTACGTAATAAGAACATGCATTAATATTGTATTATGCAATCAAGTATAATTATCGCTCTTACGTTAATTATTTCTTGGCAAGGACATTTGCAACCACCTCTCTCTCGTTCTCTCTCTCTCTCTCTCTCTTTATAATTCTAGCACCAACTATCACTATTCTAATCTCTCTCTCTCTCTCTCTCTCTCTCTCTCTCTCTCTCTCTCTCTCTCTCTCTCTCTCTCTCTCTCTCTCTCTCTCTCTTTATATAATTCTAGCACCAATGATCACTATGCTTTACAGAAGGTGTCAGCCCAAACTGATAACCGCTATCAACCTAAATATCGTAGCTTAGTGGCCGCTTAACCCCTTCTATACCGCAACGTCTTATTAATTTGATTCGGGCTACTATTAGACGATCTGATTCAGTTTATAAAGGGGTCCCCAGCAATGTACAGGCTTCGAACTCTCACTTAATCCTTTTCACTACCACAGATCCTTCTTAAGGGGAGATATCCACCTGGAGGATCTTTTTCTGGACCCCTTTCTCCCTCATGTTTAGCCCCGTTGCTTTTGAGATTTTAAGACGTTCGCCCCATTAGTTTGACGATTTTAACCACCCTCGCCCCATTTAAGTCAATTTTAAGACCATTCGTGTCATTTTGGTGTCCATTTTTTCCTGGCGAGCGATAGCGAGCCTGTAATTTAAGGGGAACCGGCCTACGGCCGGGACATTTTTCTACCGAAAAATGTACAAATTTATCTTGAAAGGGGGTCTAGGGGGAGTAATTTTAAGATTGATGGAAGTCTAGGGAATAAACTAAAAACCTCTCCTTAAACTGCATAAAATCGTCTAAATATAGCTAGAATCGTCTAAATATAGCTAGAATCTTCTAAATATAGCTAGAATCGTCTAAATATAGCTAGAATCGTCTAAATATAGCTAGAATCTTCTAAATATAGCTAGAATCGTTTAAATATAGCTAGAATCGTCTAAATATAGCTAGAATCGTCTAAATATAGCTAGAATCGTCTAAATATAGCTAGAATCTTCTAAATATAGCTAGAATCTTCTAAATATAGCTAGAATCGTCTAAATATAGCTAGAATCGTCTAAATATAGCTAGAATCGTCTAAATATAGCTAGAATCGTCTATATATAGCTAGAATCGTCTAAATATAGCTAGAATCGTCTAAATATAGCTAGAATCTTCTAAATATAGCTAGAATCGTCTAAATGTAGCTAGAATCGTCTAAATGTAGCTAGAATCGTCTAAATATAGCTAGAATCGTCTAAAGATAGCTAGAATCGTCTAAAGATAGCTAGAATCGTCTAAATATAGCTAGAATCGTCTAAATATAGCTAGAATCGTCTAAATATAGCTAGAATCGTCTAAATATAGCTAGAATCTAATTAAAAATACGTCGCCGGTACAGAAGGGGTTAAGGGGCTAGTGGCTGTTCATTCTACTGTAGGTTGGGCAGAAATCGTAACCTCTAACACCTCTCAGAACTCCAGAAGGACTAGAGTAATCCAACTAATATTTCTACCAAATAGGGAGACTTGGCTAAGGAATAGGTGTGGAAATGGACAGCTCATTTGCTCCAGCCCTTTTAGAGTTACAGAGGCTAGAGGTTACGCTTTTTGTCCCAACCTAGAATGAACGGACTATATACTGTCTAGTGGCTGGAGTTTTGGTCTATTAATTCAGTTATTCATTTATTTTTTAGTTTCCTCGCTAGACCGTCCATCAAGCTTAGAAAAACACCCCTTTGGCCCCTTCTCAAGATAAATTTGTAAATTTTTCGGTAGAAAAATGTTCCGGCCGAACGGTTCCTCTTAGAATTACAGGCGCGCCATCGCTCGCCAGGAAAAAGTCCGACACCTAAATTGCACGAAAGGCCTTAAAATGTACAACGAAGTGGGGAAAAAAAATGTTAAAATCACCAAAATAATGGGCCGACCGTCTTAAAATCTCATAAACTAATGGGGCTAACCACGAGGGAGAAAGGGATCCAGCAAACCAAGTACACACATACCCCCCTAAAGTTCCGTGTTCCGTCATAATAGTATAGTCCACACGCCCAAGATGACTTATACACAACCTTCCTTAAAACCTGGCTTAAGACGGAGTGACCTGGGGTTTTTTCTCTCTCCTTTTCTCTCTTTCTCTGGCTTGTATCCATTCGGCCCCATTCAGCCTACTGTTTTAAGACGTTTATCCCCATCCAGGTGTCGATTTCTTCCTGGCGAGCGATAGCGAGCCAGCATTGTATGGAGAAATCCGGCTTCGCCGGAGAAATTTTTCTATCGAAAAATGTACAAATTTAGCTTGCTGTCAAAACAAAAAATATATATATACTGGCTCGCTACCGCTCGTCAGGAAAATATTGACACCTGGATGGGGTAAACATCTTAAAACAGTAGTCTTAATGGATACAAGCCAAAGAGAGAGGGAGAGAAAGAGAAAAAAAGCGAGGTGGGCTCCCTTAAGACGGTGATTATAGGCATGAGTGGGAAAAGAAGATTGTGTTTTTAAGTCTGTATTTATTGTGCCACTGTGTTGACATTTTGTTTTAACTTACTGTATTTATCTTCGTACACACACACACACACGCAAGCACGCACGCACACGCACGCACATACACACACGCACACACACACATATTTTTTAGATTCCCTAGTGTCTCATTAAGGTGGTCACAAACTAATGAAAGGCACTGTGCAGTCTTCCATTGTCTCTGTGCTATGTCTTCCTGTCCTTAGCTTTTCTTAGTTTATTAGCATTCCTTCATGTATATATTTCATCTTTAATTTACTTTCACTCTCCGTGTTCTGTATATCAATAGTGTTCTGTATATCAATAGTGTTCTGTATATCAATAGTGTTCTGTATATCAATAGTGTTATGTCTTCCTGTCCTTAGTTTTGTTTTTGTTTAGTTTATTAGCATTCCTTCATTATATATTTTATCTTTAAGGGGGAAGGGTTTATTTTTTGGTCGATAATTTCATATAGGCCTATTTATTATTTCATATAGGCATATTTCTTATTTCATATAGGCCTATTTCTTATTTCATATAGGCCTATTTATTATTTCATATAGGCCTATTTCTTATTTCATAAGGCATATTTCTTATTTCATATAGGCCTATTTATTATTTCATATAGGCCTATTTATTATTTCATATAGGCCTATTTATTATTTCATATAGGCCTATTTCTTATTTCATAAGGCATATTTCTTATTTCATATAGGCATATTTCTTATTTCATATAGGCCTATTTATTATTTCATATAGGCCTATTTATTATTTCATATAGGCCTATTTCTTATTTCATAAGGCATATTTCTTATTTCATATAGGCCTATTTATTATTTCATATAGGCCTATTTATTATTTCATATAGGCCTATTTATTATTTCATATAGGCCTATTTATTATTGTTGTCCTCCCTAAACCTCCATCAAACTTTAAAAAAAAACATCCATTAGATCCCCCTTCTAGATTAATTCGTACATTTTTCGGTAGAAAAATGTTCCGGCCAAAGGCCGGTTCTTCCAACATTACAGGCTCACTATCGTTCGCCAGGGTAAAAATCGACACCCAAATAGCACGAAAGGTCTTCATATTGACAAAGATTGGGGCGAAAGGTTATAAAATTGACAAACTAATGGGGCAAACATCATAGCATCTGAAAACCAATGGGGCTAAGCATGAGGGAGAAAGGGGACCATAATAACGGCCCCTCTCCCCTTACTTTACTCGCCTTCCCCTCTTTATACGTGTCTTCCGTTCCTTTCCTGTACACTTGTTAATTCCCCCTTCCTTCCTTCCTTCCTGTCTCGTCTGTTTCTCCTCTCCCCTCCCAACACCTCTCACCTTCTATCAAGTCTCCTGTCTTCTCTCCCCTCCCCTCTCCCCTCCTCTCTCCTCCCCTCTCCCCTCTCTCCTCTTCCCCTCCCCTTCCCCTCATTCGCTTCTCCTTGCTTTTAAGGGGAAGAAGACCGTTTTTCTGGATCCCCTTCTCCCTAATGTTTTAGCCCCACTAGTTTTGAGATTATAAGACGTTCGGCCCATTAGTTTGGCGATTTTAACACCTTTCGCCCCATTTCGTTGTCAATTTTAAGACCTCTCGTGCCATTTAGGTGTGTCGATTATTTCCTGGCGAGCGATAGCGAGCCTGCAATTTTAAGAGGAACCGGCCTTCAGCTTGGACATTTCTCTACCGAAAAATGTACAAATGTATCTTGAAGGGGGGGGGGGGGGGTCTATTTTTTTTTTTTTCTAAGCTTGATGGAGGTCTAGCGAGGAAACTAAAAAAAAATATATGAATACATTAATTAATACACCAAACAAACGGTCAGTCTCCCCTTAACTTCTGCTTCCTTCCCCCACCTAATTTCCCCTCTCCTCCCTCCCCCACTTCCCCACTCCCCTCAATTCCTCTCTCGTCTCTCTTCCCCCGTCCTCTGCAATCATCTAGCCCCTTCTTCTATGCCTTCTTTATCTTCGCCTCTTTGCTCCTCTCTTCATCTTTTGTTTCCTTCCCTCCCCTCCTCTCCCCTCTCCCCAACCCTTCCCCCTCCTCTCCCCTCTCCCCAACCCTTCCCCCTCCTCTCCTATCCTTGCTTTAGTTCTACCTTTTACATACATACATACATACATACATACATACATACATACATACATACATACATACATAATATCTAACTGTGTCCATAACGACATTGATACTATTCAAAGTGGCTAAATGATTAAGGCGTTTTGCTTTCATGTGTTCATATGTTGTGGAGTTATAGTGGGTGACTTCGCAGGCATAGCTCATCGATCAATATAATTGTTTGTGTTGAAAGTCTAACGTTAAATAAAAAAATCACCAAAAAAACAAAAACAAACGTGAAAAACAACAATGCCTACACTGACAGGTGATATGCTATTCCAAATATCAACTGTCACTTTTTATTTATTTATTTTGTCAGGGGATGGACAGAACATATATATATATATATTTGTTTTTTTCCACAGAAGAGGTAAATAAATATGTCGTATGTCAGCATGGGTATTAACCCTTTCAGTGTAGGCCTACTATGACACGTTGCTTCGTTATAGTCTGGCTAATATTAGACGATTTTATTAAGCTTAGAAATTCTATAGGAAACATAGGGGTCAAATATTTGCGATTAATTCGTCAAACTCCCACATGCCTATTACACTTAATGTAGTTTTCTAATAATAGGCAGAATATAATGAAGACACGCGCCCTCGTATCCTAAAAGGGTTCATTCTTATTCCTCAATAGTCACATTGTTATTATCCACCCACAAAGTTTGGCATTACTTGTAAATGTCGCGGTTGTATACGGTCAAGTTTTCAATTTGCCTTTTGTCTCCCTCATTGACATACAAACAAAAACAAAAACAAACCCACAGCGGTACCGCGTGAGTGAACCACCTGCGCCCAGAGGTAAACAAGTCACACCACCACATTTTCCCGGTATTGTTCGATCGGCAATAGTTATTCTGCATTGGTACCGGAAACAAAGCCGACAGTAGATGATTTGTGTGGCCGAATACTTTTAACACTGTCATTTAGTACCTGCCAAATCATAAATACTTGTTTTAAATTGAGACACGTCCTTTAAGCTGAGGGGTAGAGAAACACAACACAGCTGAGCCACCCACCTGACAGGCCGCAGCACTTGACACACTCGGTCCTCGGCACTCCTCGCCACCCTGTCAACATCCTCCAAAGTATCCCAACTCCCAGGCGATGACACGGGGCCGTCTCAACGATACATGATCCCACGGCGACACAGTTTATATTTATCCTTCACACTAACGTCAACACAGATTTAGACAGATGTTCACGTGATCTGAGGCGACGTGACGAAACCAGACCGCCGCGCGAACTGAAAGTCAGAGCCACGGGATGACACGGGCTAAGATGTTGGCGCGACAACGGCCACCAGCGAACTCGGCTCCACGCGGCGAGGTAGAGAGCCTAGCCCGCAACAGTCCCGCCTAGTCAATACCTAGATCAATAGTCATGCGGAGGCACCTCGCTCACGCTCCTTCTCTCTCGCTCTCCCTCTCTCTACCATAATAACGATTACACCCCCGGCATAACACAAGCCAGGGCAGGTAACTGATGTGGGCGTGCACAGATAAATGGCCCAAATCAATAACCCTTTGATATAATTTCAGAGAAGTTATGATATAATTCAGATATACACCATTTGAGGAGGAACCCTTTATTGACAACATTTTGCTCATAGCTTCTGTATATCACTAAAAAGAATAACCTATAATTATAACTTTACCAATGGAATGCCCCTACTCAAATGGTACGTCTTACATCCAACACCCTTTTTAGTAGGTACCCTAAAATGTCTAACTCCAAACAAAACACTAGGCCTACACACTTAAGGAGGGATGGTTCACATT
Organism: Paralithodes platypus; assembly: GCA_032716605.1. Classification (NCBI taxonomy): domain Eukaryota; kingdom Metazoa; phylum Arthropoda; class Malacostraca; order Decapoda; family Lithodidae; genus Paralithodes; species Paralithodes platypus. The sequence goes on from CM064495.1 coordinate 40,771,826, forward strand.
TTGGGCGATTTTTTCATGTATTCATTATTTTTCTAGTTTCCTCCCTAGACCTCCATCAAATTTAAAAAAACACATCCATTAGATCCCCCTTCTAGATTAATTTGTAAATTTTTCGGTAGAAACATGTCCCAGCCAAAGGGCGGTTCTTCCAACATTACAGGCTCACTCTCATTCGCCAGGGAAAAAATCGACACCTAATTAGCACGAAAGGTCTAAATATTGACGAAGAAATGAGGCGAAAGGTCTTCAAATCGACTAACTAATGGGGCAAACATTTTAACATCTGAAAACTAATGGGGCTAAACACGAGGGAGAAAGTGGTCCAGAAAACCGGCCCATCCCCCCTTAACAACAACAGTAACCTCAAGTGCTTCGGAAGTGGTGACTGTGGGGTTGGGAATGTCCTTGGTGGCGAATTGAGTTAGAGGGTTGGGAATGTCCTTGGTGGCGAATTGAGTTAGAGGGTTGGGAATGTCCTTGGTGGCGAATTGAGTTAGAGGGAGCGGTACTACAGGGAGGAAAGATTATATTATAGTAGGCGGGGACGTAGGATCGGCCACACCTTGCCACCCCGCCTAACAGAGGGAGAGAGAGAGAGTGTGAGAGTGAGAGAGACAGACAGACAGACAGACAGACAGACAGAAATACAGACAGAGAGAGAGATAGAGAGACAGACAGACAGAGAGAGAGAGACCTTACAGTGATCAGGTAGGCCACAATTACGAAGAACAAGAATGATTTGTTTACAATAACACCGATGTTGTTTACAATAACACCGATGTTGTTTACAATAACACCGATGTTGTTTACAATAACACCGATGTTGTTTACAATAACACCGATGTTGTTTTGGGCCTGGTTAGATCAGTTAGATTAGTTTATGTGGCTTAGGCTTTATTATGTCTATTAACCTTGTCTGTGCCGATTCTGTAGACGATATTGTGCAGTTTCGGAAGGATTCGTGGTGGTAAAAAGGGTTAAGGGAGATAGTTAGAGGCCTGTTCATTGCTTTAGGCCCCCAATTAAACTGACTGAAATCGTCTAAGAGTAGCCAGAATAAAGTTAAAAGGGCGTCACCGGTAGAGAAAGGGTTAATGTTGGGTGTGGGAGGCCTCCAGGTGGTCCAGGCTAGTCGTATATAAGGAGGGTTTAGTTGACGTTCTTACAGTAGCCTCTATGGTGTTTAGGTTAGGTTATTTACATTTCGGTTTGATTACTTTGTTATTTAGTTGGCTAGGTTATATTAGTTATGGGTTTGTTTATGTTACTCTGTGTGTGTGTGTGTGTGTGTGTGTGTGTAAGTATTGTGTATGTGAATTAGTGACAGTGATCGTGACCGGAGAGAGAGAGAGAGAGAGATTTGTGGTACACTGTGGGTGGGTGTAAGTATGACGTGTGTGTCTCTGTGTGTGTAAATGTCATGTACGTGAATAATGGGTAGTGAGCGTGACCGTTGATAGGGGTGGTGGCTTATCTGACTTTTGAGGTACACACGTTACACAGCATTATTAATGTACACACACACACACACACACACACACACACACACACACACATGTGGAATAAAGATATTTCAAACTGCCTGCTTGCTAAAAAATGTGCTAATGATAGATTAAAATCCTCACAAAATGACGAAGAACGGGTGAAATTTGTAGAGCTACGACGCAAAGCCAAAAAGTTAATTAAGCAAAGTAAAAAGACCTTAGAGTTACATATTGCGAATCAAAGTAAAACAAACCCGAAAGAATTCTATAGTTATATCAGAAAGAAAAAAGTAGTTAATTCAACTGTTGGACCGTTAGTCGATGAAAAAGGAGAATACACCAAAGACGAAGTACAAATGAGTAATGCCCTCAATACCTTCTTTGCATCAGTTTTTACAACAGAAGACCTCAGTGATATCCCTACACCATCGCCGATTCAGATTGATAATTCAGATGTTCTAAGCAATATCACCGTTACAGAGAGAGAAGTATTGAATTGTTTAGATAAACTCAAGGTAAATAAAACGCCAGGACCTGATACAATCTCGCCTAGAGTTCTAAAGGAAGCTAAGAATGAGCTCTCCAAACCACTGACATTACTATTCAATAAATCCTTGCAGTCTGGAACTATGCCTGATCAGTGGAAGCTAGCCAACGTAACACCGATATTCAAAAAAGGCAGCAAATCCCTACCCAGTAACTATCGTCCAATTAGCTTAACCTCAGTTGTATGTAAAATGCTAGAAACGGTCATACGAGACAGACTCGTAAATCACTTGGAGGAAAATAACATACTTAAAGATACTCAACACGGCTTTCGTAAAAAACGTTCCTGTTTAACAAACCTCTTAGACTTCTTCCACGATATCCTCAACCTCTACGATGAGAGTAAAGCTGTAGATATTATATACCTTGATTTTCAAAAGGCCTTTGACAAAGTTCCCCACAAACGTTTACTGCTAAAACTAAAAGCGCATGGAATACAAGACGGTGTGTTGAAATGGATAGAAAATTGGCTCAGCAACAGAAAGCAAAGGGTAGTCATAAACGGTAAGGCATCTAAATGGACCAATGTAAGTAGCGGGGTACCCCAGGGATCGGTACTAGGACCAATTCTCTTTCTAATTTACATCAACGACATAGATGAGGGTCTCACCTGCACAATCTCAAAATTTGCTGACGATACAAAAATTGCAAATAGCGTACTCTCAAAAGAACAAGTTGACGATATGCAACACAATCTAGATAAATTGTCATGTTGGGCCCAAATTTGGCAAATGAGTTTCAATGCGAATAAATGTAAAGTACTACATGTCGGATACCTAAATGAGAAAGCAAACTATTCGATGAATGGCACTCAGCTTAAGAATGTAAACAGAGAAACTGATCTGGGAGTAACAATATCGAGTAACCTAAAACCGAGTCAACAATGTTCAGAAGTTGTTAAGAAGGCAAACAAAATAATTGGCTTTATAGGCAGGTCATTTGAGCATAAATCCAAAGAAGTTATCCTAACCCTTTACAATTCCTTAGTCCGCCCTCTTCTGGAATACTGCGTTCAATCCTGGTGCCCTTATTACCAAAAAGATATAAACAAGCTAGAACGAGTTCAACGTAGAGTTACCAAAATGATACCTAGCCTAAAGAACAAACCATACGAAGAGCGTCTTAGAGAATTAAATCTATTTCCTTTAACCCAGCGCAGATTAAGAGGCGACTTAATTCAAGTGTTCAAAATCATCAAAGGCATCGACAATATGAACTGTAGTAAGTACTTCACTATCGACCAATCTAATTACACGCGGGGAAACGGTTGCAAAATTATTGGTAAATCTTTTAACTCGCACGAATCTAAGAATTTCTTCTTCAATCGAGTTGTCAACTTGTGGAATGGGCTTCCCCGAGACGTTATAGACTGCAGCACCGTTGATTCATTTAAATTCCGCCTAGACAAATATCTCGCATCAAACCCGCGACTGACTGCGTTTGTAAATGAATAACTTTATCCTCCCCTCAGTTACTAACCCATATGTCCCCTACTAACTTCCTAGTCCTGCCACGTTAGTGGCAGGGCAGTAGTTCCCTTTCCAATGTTCCCTTACCCACTCTAAACCACTGTTTGGACACTTGATCCTCAGTGTTTTGGAGGACAAGCAACCTAGAAGGGTCACTAGATCTGTTGTTGCTTGATTTCCTTTGTACTCCTTTGTACACACACACACACACACACACACACACACACACACATAACAGGGATACTATTAATTGCACTATATAAACTCGACTTCAAACTGTATTAATTGTTTTTTCGCCCCATTGTGTATATTTGTTTGCCAATTTTAAGACCTTTCGTGTCATTTTGGTGTCGATTTCTTCCTGGCGAACGATAGCGATCCTGCAAGTTAGGAGGCACCTGCCTTTAGCCTTGGATATTTGTCTACCGAAAAATGTACAAATTTATCTTGAAGGGTGATCTTAAGGGAAATGTCTTAAATGCTGATGGAGGTCTAGGGAGCAAATTTAAAAAAAAAAAAAAAAAATCAATTAAATTAAATGTGTACTGTAGCCCTGCGATTCGTAGAGGTTCGTCATTAACATAAAAAGTTGCCTGGATAAAATCATAATAATAATAATAATAATAATAATAATAATAATAATAATAATAATACAAAAAATAGTAATAATAATAATAACAATAATAATAATAATAATAATAATAATAATAATAATAATATCAACAAATAGTAATAATAATAATAATAATAATAATAATATCAACAAATCCTGGACTCCTCAAGGTGTTATACGAACCTATTAATGATTACTGGTTATTTAGGGTTATTGACGTTCGCAGTATCGTATTTCCCAGGTAAAATACACCTGCGACCCCCGTGTTATTGGTCAGGGTGATATACAAGGGTTAAAGGGGGTGATCTGTTTTTGTTCGGTCCTTTGCTATCTTTCTCTGGATTGTATCCATTTGGCCCCATTCAGCTTACTGTTTTAAGACGTTTATCCCCATCCCGGTGTCAATTTTTTACTGGTGAGCGGTAGCGACCCAGCATTTTTTGTTTATTTTTGTTAGACAGCAGGCTAAATTTGTACATTTTTCGATAGAAAAATGTCTCCGGCGAAGCCGGATTCCTTCATATAATGCTGGCTCGCTATCGCTCGCCAGGAAGAAATCGACACTTAGATGGGGATAAACGTCTTAAAATAGTTGGCTGAATGGGACCGGATGGATACAAGCCAGAGAAAGAGAGAAAAGGACAGAAATAACAAAAAGGTCCCCCCCTCCTTAAGCCTGTATCACACGAGCGTTTTTTCCCTCAACATTTATTCTCAACACTAGTCTGGCAGCTTGTGAGGTCAACATTTTAAGTATTTCGGTTACCTTAATTCATCCACCATCAGTCTAGTTTCCGCTACCAGTGTAAAATATTCCAGAAATGATGCCATACAAATTTTGATTATCGAATGTTGACTAAAAAAGCTCTCGTGTGATAGCGGTTTAGGTATGGTGTTTGGCCACTAGTTATTCCGTTTAGAACGATGTCACGTGTTTGGTTTATTTTGGTTGTCATTATCACAGGTTAGGACAGACCGATAATTCAGCTACTAAGGCATTACATTTTCCGCCGGGTGAAACATAACTTACTATAGTACAACAGATCCGGTGGCAGGGTGTGTGTGTGGGTGTGGTGGGTGTGTGTGTGTGTGTGTGTGTGATATATATAGAGAGTGTGTGTGTGTGAGTGTGACAGAGAGAATGTGTGTGTGTTTGTGACAGAGAGTGTGGGTGTGGTGTGTGTACGTGTGTGTGTGTGTGATATATAGATACAGAGTGTGTGTGTGTATGACAGAGAGAGAGTGTGTGTGTGTGTGTGACAGAGAGAGTGTGTGTGTGTGTGTGTCGTAGCTCTGTTCTCATGTAATATGAAAATCCAATATGGTGTTCCGCGTGACTTTACCGTGATAGGGCCGCTACTAAACTATACTACCTCACTGTTTATGGTAGGAGAGAGAGAGAGAGAGAGAGAGAGAGTGAGTATGTGTGGGAGAGAGAGAGAGAGAGAAAGAGAGGGGGAGAAAAAGAGAGTGAGAGTGAGAGAGAGAGATAGTGAAAGAGAGAGTTACACAGATACTCAGACCACACACACCCTGCTGTCCTTACTTCGTGGTGCGGCCTTAACACTACTACAGTAGACAGGAAGAATTGGACAGCAATGTGTGAGAGAGAGAGAGAGAGAGAGAGAGAGAGAGAGAGAGAGAGAGAGAGAGAGAGAGAGAGATAAGGTGGAGCATACAGGAGAAAAAGACAAACGTGAGGATTGAGTCAAAAGAGGTGGGTTGGGGAGAGGTGGAAGGTGGAGAGAGGTGGAGGGACACGGCTCATGGAGGGACGAGGGTGGAGGGAATCGGAGGAGGGTGGTGGAGGGAGTCAGATACTGAAGGGAGGAGAGTGGTGGAATGAATCGGGTGGTGGAGGGAACCGGGTGGGAAAAAGGTGGAGTAGGGGTTGAGGGTGGAGGAAGGCAAGTGGAGGGGTCCGTAATAGTAATTCAAATATTACTTTGGACACACTTACGATATATATATATATATATATATATATATATATATATATATATATATATATATATATATATATCATAAGTGTGTCCAAAAAGAGTCCGTAATATTTAATTGTATTCATATGTACCAGCTAATTTATACAGTGTACCGTACTGTATGTATACTGTATGTACAGTCGTGCTAATAAGTGATACCTCGGCACTAAGTATGTTTTGATCAATAATTGGTATCGGCAATATCTAAGCTTCACTTCTTCATATCGAGCGGAATATACAAACATGTTCCTACACTTACCCACCTTATTCAACATCTGACAGACATTAATACAGCACAGAGCAAGCCAAACGAAATGACAGCTGGGAGATGACTTATTAGCGCGACCGTACACACACATGATACAGTGTAGTGATCAATATTTAACAGACACAGAGGGTTTGTGATGGAGATGATAGTGAATCTGATTGTGTTCTTTTATTTTATTTATTTTTTATTTTAGTAAGCGTTGTTTCCACATAGCTATTTTGATCAGTTATTTTGCCTTTATATTGTCTTTGTCCCAGTTTTGGTTTGTTTAGTTTGCAAGTGTTACATTTTAATTAATCACTGCTATATGTAATGCAAACGTATTTCATTTTTAATCTCCGCTAAATGTCGGTGTCTAGAGTTTGAATTAACATAATATAAATGTGATGGTTGCAAGAGGTCAATTGTTACCGAGGGGTTGGTGGTCACGTTTAATATTAACTCATTCTGCAACATTTTGTGTTTTAATTCTTACTAACACTAGGCTATTGTATACAGCTAAGGAAGGACTTCATATATATATATACCGTATATATAATACAAGAGAGAGGTGGTGAGAGATTAAACTAAATAGTGTGTGATAGACCTGGTGACAAAGAAAAACATATAAGCAGATAAACAAGTGATTACAACAACGACACGAATAATAGTATACCCAATATAAGTACATCTATGCAAACAGTCCCATTTCTGTCAATTTTAAGACCTTTCGTGCCATATAGGTGTCGATTTTATCCTGGCGAGCGATAGCGAGCCTGTAATTTAAGAGGAACCGGCTTTCAGCCGGGACATTTTTCTACCGAAAAATGTACAAATTTATCTTGAAAGGGGCTCAAGGGGGTGTAATCTTAAGCTTGATGGATATCTAGGGACCAAACTAATAACCTCCCCTTAAATAAACCGGCGTGCTAGGTTATAATGCCGATCTAATTATAGCGAATATTAATGATGGCCCTGCTAATAAATCCGGTGTATTAATCTGTAACGCCGGTAGGGGGTCGACTGTGTAGGTACTGACGCACAGACGGACAGACAGCACAGACAGGTTAACAGGTACATACAGACAAACAGACAATTAAACACACTAACAGGACAACCGTTGCATACAGACATACATACAACTACACACACAAACGGACAACACAGACATGTTAACAGGTACATACAGGCAAACAGACAATTAATCACAGACAGGATCACTGGAATATACAGACAAATACACACACAAACGGACAACACAGACAAGCTAACAGGTATATACAGACAAACAGACAATTAAACACACACAAGATTACCGTCACATACAGACAACCAGACAATTAAAAACACATACGGATACCACAGACAGGTTAACAGGTACATACAGACATAGACATAATTAAACAAAAATCTACCTAAAAATTTACAAATTTGTCTCGATTTTGTTTATATAGATCTTGGGAGCAAACAAAATATATATATATATATATATATATATATATATATATATATATATATATATATACAGTAAAAACATAGAGTAACAAGAAGAGTAAAAGATCGATGCCACAGTCTGTTGTTCGCATGACCTTTCCTTTGACATTCTAACCCTGTGGTAAATTACCCTTCAAAGTGGTCTGGTATTTTTGGATATTAATAATGGACAACTGACCCACATAACGATTGGTGATGGGCTGGGCTATCAGAGTGGGAGTTGAGCCTTCTCTGCCATACCCATAGTTTTTTTTTAGTATTTTTTTCCTATGTGAGTGAGGGAGGCAAAAGGCAGAACTGCCTGTGACGAGTGCCTCCCCCAAAGTTGAAAGAGTGACAGGGCCAAAGTCAAGGGACGTTCGAGCCAAAATGCCTGGACACACGGAGTTTGAAGCAATTTAAGTCATAGGAAGAGGGAAAGACTAATTCTGGGAGAGAGTTCCAGAGCTCAGCTGTTGAATAGATTAAAGATTGAGAATAGCGTTTCACTCTTGGGTTGGAGAGTTGCACAGGGCTTACTCTGACTGTTCCTTTTACTTATATATTTTCTAGATCTCAAGTGGCGGCATCTCTTCCATGGATTAACCTCTCTACTGCCAAACTAGAGGTTGGCAGACTGGGAACCAAAGCGTCACTTTTTCCTTTGCCCCTCAACATTCCCTTCATAATTGTTAAGGGGCACAGGGCCCTGGGTGGGGCTTTGGTGTCCCGGGCGCTTCTGCACCCTCCTCAGCCCCTCACCTGGGAGCGGCTTCGGTCACCGGGGCTTTCTTAGTGGTAAAGTTTGTGGGGGGGGGGGGGGGGGGGGATTCTGTGGGGGCTCTTGGCCTTTTGCTCGGGACCTTGGGGCTGTTCGGTCAGACAGCCTGGGGAACAACAACAACAACAACAACAACGCTATAAGGGGTGTTGGGTAGTTGTGAAGTACGTTTCTAGCATCCAGTTGATATATATAGATAACAAGATATGGTATATATAGATAGATAAATAGATAGGCCATTTTATCAACAATAGATGGACATATGTAGGAAGATAGATTGACAAACATATAGTATATACAAGTGGATAGGTGGAGCGAATGTGTGTGTGTATGGGAGAGAGTGGGGGGGGGGATACTATTAAGGGGAGGTATTTAGTTTGTTCCCTAGACCTCCATCAAGCTTAAAATTACACCCCCTTGAGTCCCTTTCAAGATAAATTTGTACATTTTTCGGAAGAAAAATGTCCCGGCCGAAGGCCGGTTCCTCTTAAATTACAGGCTCGCTATCGCTCGCCAGGATAAAATCGACACCTGAATTGCACGAAAGGTCTTAATAAAGTTCTTAAAATCGCTAAACTAATGGGGCAAACGTTTTATAATATCAAAATCAATGGGGCTAACCATGTGGGAGAAAGGGGTCAAGAAAAAAATCCCTCAAGTGGAAATCTCCCCTTAAGAAGTCTTGAGTGTTGACCTGGCATTGGTAATTCACTTATAATAGTGTCATTTATGGGTCTCTATTGACGATGACATCAATTACGTGCACTCCACTCGTCTTACTAAATACACACATAGAGAGATAGACTGTGCAATAGCTGCGTACACTGCAAGCTATAACTATCTATATTGACTCTTCTGTAGTAGAGTGGATAGTGTGATAGTGGATACTGTTGGTGGATAGATAATATAGTCTGTTTTTTCCAGCTCATGGTAAATTACTGTCACGCCATCCTGATTACTCGGCTATTACCAAGATATTACCAAGATATTACCAAGATATTACCAAGATATTACCAAGATATTACCAAGATATTACCAAGATATTGTAGCGAAATATAATGTCAAAACTTGGTAATAGCAGGACGCACAGATGAACCACTATCTGATCATCAATAATACCACCAACAACAAGAACATTTAGACGCTCGATCAAAGAGGACAAGACAATAAACTAATCAAACAAAGCGCTCACCTTCCATGCCCTTCTTGCCCCCCCCCCCTTCACCCTCCTCTTGTTGACATAGCACCACTGTCACCACCAGAACCACTACCTGCCTGAAACACAACTCTGAAGCAAGTTACCTTTATATCCAGACCAACAATCAAAACAACGAGAGAAGCTAGACGACCGATCACAGGCCACAAGAAAACAAGCTAATAAGACAAAGCGCACACCTTCCATGCCCTTCTGCCCCCCCTTCACCCTCCTCTTGTTGACATAGCACCACTGTCACTACCACCACCACCACCTCCCTGAGAAACGACTGGTGGCCATGACTTCCGGGTGAATTAGTGATGTTAATGGGATGGTGGATGGTGGTGGTGATGGTGGTGGGGAGGAATGGTGGGTGGTGGTGGTGGTGGTGTGATGGATGGCCTGTTGGTGGAGAATGTTTTTTTTTTCGTGGGGAGAGAGATTGAGAGAGAGAGAGAGAGAGAGAGAGAGAGAGAGGACGAGAGATCTTATGTTAGAAAATGGGTTTTTTTTTTTTTTTTTTTTTAGAGAGAGAGAGAGAGAGGACGAGAGAGCTTATGTTAGAAAATGGGGGGCTTATTTTTTGTTTTGTTTTTTGTTTTAGAGAGAGAGAGAGAGAGCTTATGTTAGAGAATGAGTTCGTTTTTTGTGTTTTCTTCTCTCTCTCTCTCTCTCTCTCTCTCTCTCTCTCTCTCTCTCTCTCTCTCTCTCTCTCTCTCTCTCTCTCTCTCTCTCTCTCTCTCTCTCTCGCAATATCGCAAGATGATCCAGCACTACAAAAACAAGTCAAGGAATATCATCATCTCAGGCATTCTCCCCAAGATCGACGCACCTGACAAATTCTACGACAAGGCCTTCAGCACAAATAGCCGACTAAAACATTTGTGTCTGAGGGAAGAAGTTGAATTCATCAACCTCTGGGACAACTTCTACAACCAGCCTACTCTGTTCCGCAAGGATGGCACTCATCTAAACCCTGTGGGTTCAGCACGCATGGGTCGTCTCCTACACGAAGCAGTCCGCAGCCATGGATAAAAAAAACTCCATCCGAGAAGAAGCAGCAGTGACATAAATCATCCAACGCCAAGAAAAAAACAGAGGCAACCGAGGACCACCAGCGATAAGGACCGGAGACAGCGAGGACCGAGGACAGCCATGAACATAAATGTAGATCCGACAAGAACCAAAAATATTATTGAAGCGCGTTCCGTGAGTTCTAAAATAACAAATTTAAAGGTTTTCTATGCAAACGCTCGTAGCATACGCAATAAATTTTCAGATTTAGAGGAGCTAGTGTTTACAGAAAATTATGATGTGATTGGCATAACAGAATCTTGGCTCAATACAGAAGATAGAGACTTTTTAGCAGAGTATTCACTTCCCGGTTATGTAATGTTTGAGAAAAGCCGAATAAATCGAAATGGAGGTGGCGTTTTACTTTATATCAAAGAAAGTCTTAACCCTACCCTCTTGTCAAAACCTCAAATTGTGAACGTCGACGCATCTTTTGTGCTAATAAAGAATAATAAAGGTACCAAAATAATACTTGCATTAATATACAGACCTCCAGCTCAATCAGTGCAAACTGACCGAGAAATTTACGAACAAATTGCAGATATAAGTAACTCGCAAGATACCGTAATTTTTGGTGACTTTAATTTACCTGTGACCAAGTGGGGCGATACTCTTACTTCACACTCCGGACATGACTTGTATACGAACTTGCAAGAGAGTTCGCTTTATCAATTTGTTGGAACGCCGACCCGTGGTAATAACGTTCTTGACATTGTACTTGCAACAAAAGAAGAATTAATAGAGAATTTGAATGTTGGTGATGAATTCAGTAACAGCGACCATCATACGATAACTTTCACTTTAAAGTTTACTAGTAACGAACCAAATAGTAGCATCGAAAAAGTCCCTAATTTCAAGAAAGCAAACTTCCATAAACTTAGAGCTATGTTTAAAGAAACTGACTGGAGCTTTTTAATTCACAATAACGACATAAATACATCTTGGAAGTTATTCGAAGCCACTTACCTAAAAGCAGTGCAAGACTGCATACCATCGAAAACTCGGCGTCCAGGCCATAATAATAAGCCCAAATGGTGGAATAAAGATATTTCAAACTGCCTGCTTGCTAAAAAATGTGCTAATGATAGATTAAAATCCTCACAAAATGACGAAGAACGGGTGAAATTTGTAGAGCTACGACGCAAAGCCAAAAAAGTTAATTAAGCAAAGTAAAAAGACCTTAGAGTTACATATTGCGAATCAAAGTAAAACAAACCCGAAAGAATTCTATAGTTATATCAGAAAGAAAAAAGTAGTTACTTCAACTGTTGGACCGTTAGTCGATGAAAATGGAGAATACACCAAAGATGAAGAACAAATGAGTAATGCCCTCAATACCTTCTTTGCATCAGTTTTTACAACAGAAGACCTCAGTGATATCCCTACACCATCGCCGATTCAGATTGATAATTCAGATGTTTTAAGCAATATCACCGTTACAGAGAGAGAAGTATTGAATTGTTTAGATAAACTCAAGGTAAATAAAACGCCTGGACCTGATACAATCTCGCCTAGAGTTCTAAAGGAAGCTAAGGATGAGCTCTCTAAACCACTGACATTACTATTCAATAAATCCTTGCAGTCTGGAACTATGCCCGATCAGTGGAAGCTAGCCAACGTAACACCGATATTCAAAAAAGGCAGCAAATCCCTATCCAGTAACTATCGTCCAATTAGCTTAACCTCAGTTGTATGTAAAATGCTAGAAACTGTCATACGAGACAGACTCGTAAATCACTTAGAGGAAAATAACATACTTAAAGATACTCAACACGGCTTTCGTAAAAAACGTTCCTGTTTAACAAACCTCTTAGACTTCTTCCACGATATCCTCAACCTCTACGATGAGAGTAAAGCTGTAGATATTATATACCTTGATTTTCAAAAGGCCTTTGACAAAGTTCCCCACAAACGTTTACTGCTAAAACTAAAAGCGCATGGAATACAAGACGGTGTGTTGAAATGGATAGAAAATTGGCTCAGCGACAGAAAGCAAAGAGTAATCATAAACGGTAAGGCATCAAAATGGACCAATGTAAGTAGCGGGGTACCCCAGGGATCGGTACTAGGACCAATTCTCTTTCTAATTTACATCAACGACATAGATGAGGGTCTCACCTGTACAATCTCAAAATTTGCTGACGATACAAAAATTGCAAATAGCGTACTCTCGAAAGAACAAGTTGACGATATGCAACACAATCTAGATAAATTGTCATGTTGGGCCCAAATTTGGCAAATGAGTTTCAATGCGGATAAATGTAAAGTACTACATATCGGATACCTAAATGAGAAAGCAAACTATTCGATGAATGGCACTCAGCTTAAGAATGTAAACAGAGAAACCGATCTGGGAGTAACAATAGCGAGTAACCTAAAACCGAGTCAACAATGTTCAGAAGTTGTTAAGAAGGCAAACAAAATAATTGGCTTTATAGGCAGGTCATTTGAGCATAAATCCAAAGAAGTTATCCTAACCCTTTACAATTCCTTAGTCCGCCCTCTTCTGGAATACTGCGTTCAATCCTGGTGCCCTTATTACCAAAAAGATATAAACAAGCTAGAACGAGTTCAACGTAGAGTTACCAAAATGATACCTAGCCTAAAGAACAAACCATACGAAGAGCGTCTTAGAGAATTAAATCTATTTCCTTTAACCCAGCGCAGATTAAGAGGCGACTTAATTCAAGTGTTCAAAATCATCAAAGGCATCGACAATATGAACTGTAGTAAGTACTTCACTATCGACCAATCTAATTACACGCGGGGAAACGGTTGCAAAATTATTGGTAAATCTTTTAACTCGCACGAATCTAAGAATTTCTTCTTCAATCGAGTTGTCAACTTGTGGAATGGGCTTCCCCGAAACGTTATAGACTGCATCACCGTTGATTCATTTAAACTCCGCCTAGACAAATATCTCGCATCAAACCCGCGACTGACTGCGTTTGTAAATGAATAACTTTATTTTATCCCCCCCTCAGTTACTAACCCATCTGTCCCCTACTAACTTCCTAATCCTGCCACGGACATTAGTTCCAGGGCAGTAATTCCCTTTCCAATGTTCCCTTACCCACTCTAAACCACTGTTTGGACACTTGATCCTCAGTGTTTTGGAGGACAAGCAACCTAGAAGGGTCACTGGATCTGTTGTTGCTTGATTTCCTTTGTACTCCTTTGTACTCTCTCTCTCTTTTCTTTTAGGAGGTTGATATATCAGCGCCTCCCCCCTGAGGAACGACCGCTCGCCATGACTCTGGGATGAATTAGTGATGTTAATGACTTGCTGGGGGGGGGGGGGGGGGGGGCGGGGGGTCCTGGTGTGATCGATGGGCTGTTGTTAGTAAATCATTAGGTGGGGTGGGGTGGGGTGGGGGGTATTTGGAGCAGAGGTAGATGGATAGATAGATAGATAGATATATAGCTAGATAGAGAGTGAGAGTGTGAGAGCGAGAGAGTGATTGTGAGTGAGAGACGGGCAGACATACAGGCATAGAAAGATAGAGAGAGAGTGAGTGAGCGTGAGAGACAGACAGAGAGTGAGAGTGGGTGAGAGAGAGAGAGTGAGAGAGAGAGAGAGAGATCAACACCTCGTCAGGACTAATTAAGACGGGCACTAGAGTTCTCAGTCTCACTTAATTAAGGCGCTTTGGTTTAAGGGGGTCACCGGGTTTTTTTTTTTATCTTTCTCTCCTTTTCTCTCTTTCCCTGGCTTGTATCCATTCGGCCCCATTCAGCCAAATTGTTTTAAGACGTTTATCCCCATCCAGGTGTCGATTTCTTCCTGGCGAGCGATAGCGAGCCAGCATTGTATGGAGAAATACTTCGCCGGAGACATTTGTCTATCGAAAAATGTACATATTTAGCTTGCTGTCAAAAAATATATATATATATATGCCGGCTCGCTACCGCTCGCCAGGAAAATATTGACACCTGGATGTGGGTAAACGTCTTAAAACAGTAGGCTGAATGGGGCCGAATGGATACAAGCCAAAGAGAGAGGGAAAGAATGAGAAAAGAAAGCGAAGTGGGCTCCCTTAAGAAGAAGAGGAAGGAAGAGAAGGAGAGAAGTTGAGGTGATGTCTATTCGACGATTTTATTCAGCTTAGGAAGAACGTCACCCTATTCAATGGCTACACAGACTCTATCTCGATTAAGGGGAGATCTCCACTTGAGGGATTTTTTTTCTTGACCCCGTTTTCCCTCATGTTTAGCCCCATTGCTTTTGATATTATAAATCGTTTGCCCCATTAGTTTAGCGATTTTAAGAACTTTCACCCCATATTAAGACCTTTCGTGCAATTCAGGGTGTCGATTTTATCCTGGCGAGCGATAGCGAGCCTGTAATTTAAGAGGAACCGGCCTTTGGCCGGGAAATTTTTCTACCGAAAAATGTACAAATTTATCTTGAAAGGGACTCAAGGGGGTGTAATTTTAAGCTTGATGGAGGTCTAGGGAACAAACTAAATACCTCCCCTTAATCCTTTTAGCTACCATACATCCTTCCCAAGCTTCACAAAATCGTCTACATGTAGCTGTAATAAAAACCAAAAAAGTCGTCGGTACAGAGAGGGTTAAAATTCCCCTGTATGGTGCCGCAAAGACCGTGAACGTAAATATATGCAAAATCGAACGATATTTTTCAGAGACTGGTGATAATGAAGCAGGTTCAATTTGGTCGTGAACAAGACAGTCATCGAAGAGGAATGAAATACACACATATCTTTAACCCTTTCTGTACCGGTGATGTACGTTTCATGGTATTCTGGCCACTATTAGACGATTTGGTACAGCTTAGGAAAGACGTCTACTCATGCAAAAGCTACTGACTATCTCCATTAATCCATATAATCGCTACCATATATCCTTCATAAACTCGCCTCAATGTAAATATAATCCAAAATACGTCACCGGTATAGAAGGGGTTAATTTACTATATTGCTCATCCATTGCAAGCCTATTTGTGTGGATATGTTTTGCAATGCTTCGATGTCTAAAGCCGGTATCACACGAGAACTTTCATAGCCAACATTCGATACTCAACATTTTTCTGGCAAAATTGCTGGACAATTTTGCACCAATATCGGAAACTAGACTGATGATAGATGAATTGAAGGGGAGGTATTTAGTTTGTTCCCTACGTTTTCATCAAGCTTAAAATTACACCCCCTAGACCCCCTTTCAAGATAAATTTGTACATTTTTCGGTAGAAAAATTTCCCGGCCGGAGGCCGGTTGCTCTTAAATTACAGGCTCGCTATCGCTCGCCAGGAAAAAATCGACACCTTAATGGCACTAAAGGTCTTAAAATTGACAGATATGGGGCAAAATGTCTTAAAATGTCAAAACTACTAGGGCAAACGTCTTAAAATCTCAAAAGCAATGGGGCTAAACATGAGGGAGAAAGGGGTCCAGAAAAAAAAATCCCTCAAGTGGAAATCTCCCTTTCAGTGACATAAATATAATACATGTTGACCTCATAAGCTGCCAGACCAGTGTTAAGGATAAAGGTTGAAGGCAAAAGCGTTCGTGTGATACCGGGCTTAACCCTATATATATTAAGACGATCATGGGCAGTTTAAGTAAGGATCTGTGGTGGTGCTGGACAAAGGGTTAAGGGGAGATTTCCACTTGAGGGATTTTTTTTTTCTGGACCCGTTTCTCCCTCATGTTTAGCCCCATTGCTTTTGAGATTTTAAGACGTTCGCCCTAGTAGTTTTGACATTTTAAGACATTTTGCCCCATATCTGTCAATTTTAAGACCTTTCGTGCCATTAAGGTGTCGATTTTTTCCTGGCGAGCGATAGCGAGCCTGTAATTTAAGAGCAACCGGCCTCCGGCCGGGACATTTTTCTACCGAAAAATGTACAAATTTATCTTGAAAGGGGGTCTAGGGGGTGTAATTTTAAGCTTGATGAAAACGTAGGGAACAAACTAAATACCTCCCCTTAAGTAAGATAGTTCGAAGCCTGTTAACTTTTTGTTAGCTTAATATAATCGTCTTAAAGTTGCTAGCCTCTAATGGAAAGGACATCACCGGTACTGAAGGGGTTAACGTTCGACGTTCTTAAAGATCCCGAAACTCGCAGGTAGTCAAGGGGAGATTTCCACTGGAGGGACTTTTTTCTTGACCCCTTTCTCCCTCATGTCTAGCCCCATTGCTCTTTTGAGATTTTAAGATGTTCGCCCCATTAGTTTGGCGATTTTAAGAATTTACGCCCCATTCTGTAAATTTTAAGACCTTTCGTGCCATTTAGGTGTCGATTTTATCCTGGCGAGCGATAGCGAGCCTGTAATTTAAGAGTAACCGGCCTTCGGCCGGGACATTTTTCTACCGAAAAATGTACAAATTTATCTTGAAAGGGGGTCAAGGGGGTGTAATTTCAAGCTTGATGGAAGTCTAAGAAACACACTAAACACCTCCCCTTAAACAGAGAGGGAGAGGATGGTAAGTTGGTAGTGTGGCAACAGTGATGATTGAGTGTTAGGTCTGCCCTGTGCGTCTAGGTGTGAGTTGTTGTGTCAAGACGGTCACCAAGTCCTACAATACAAGCTCCAGGGGTGATATTGGTGATGCGGTGTGTGATCCAGGTATGTGTCGGTGTGTAGGGCATGTGTGGTGATGTGTTTGTAGTGGTGATTTGAGTGGTGTATGACGGTAGTGGTGATGCTTGTGTTGTGTAGGTATGTGTGGTGATGTGTTTTGTAGTGGTGATTTGAGTGGTATATGACGGTAGTGGTGATGCTTGTGTTGTGTAGGTATGTGTGGTGATGTGTTTGTAGTGGTGATTTGAGTGGTGTATGACGGTAGTGGTGATGCTTGTGTTGTGTAGGTATGTGTGTGTTTGTAGTGGTGATTTGAGTGGTATATGACGGTAGTGGTGATGTTTGTGTTGTGTAGGTATGTGTGGTGATGTGCTTGTAGTGGTGATTTGAGTGGTATATGACTTTAGTGGTGATGTTTGTGTTGTGTAGGTATGTGTGGTGATGTGTTTGTAGTGGTGATTTGAGTGGTGTATGACGGTAGTGGTGATGTTTGTGTTGTGTAGGTATGTGTGATGATGTGCTTGTAGTGGTGATTTGAGTGGTGTATGACGGTAGTGGTGATGCTCGTGTTGTGTAGGTATGTGTCGGTGTGTAGGGTATGTGTGGTGATGTGCTTGTAGTGGTGATTTGAGTGGTGTATGACGGTAGTGGTGATGCTTGTGTTGTGTAGGTATGTGTCGGTGTGTAGGGTATGTGTGGTGATGTGCTTGTAGTGGTGATTTGAGTGGTTTATGACGGTAGTGGTGATGCTTGTGTTGTGTAGGTATGTGCCGTGTAGGGTATGTGATGTACTTGTAGTGGTGATTTGAGTGGTTTATGACGGTAGTGGTGATGCTTGTGTTGTGTAGGTATGTGTCGGTGTGTAGGGTATGTGTGGTGATGTGCTTGTAGCGGTCATTCGAGTGGTATATAACGAAATATGGCGAGTCTGTTGGTCCCTATCCTGATAAATTGTTTCTAATAACGTCGATGTAGTGTTCTTGAATATTATCGGGTACAATAATGCCAACTGACAAGAAAAGTGCCAAAGTTATCAAGACAGTGATTAAGACGACATCCTTAAGAGAGAGAGAGAGAGAGAGAGAGAGAGAGAGAGAGAGAGAGAGAGAGAGAGAGAGAGAGGTGCAATTCAAAGACAAACTGACATAATTAAATGAGCGAGCGAGAGAGGGAACGCAAATGATTGGAAACGTGCAATTGATAGATAGATAGATAGATATATAGAGTATGTATATTTATTTATTGATGCATAGATTAATTCTGAATATTTTTGTATTGACATATTTATTATTGATTATATTATTTACTGATTTATGTATGCATAAATATACTGTATATCTAGAGAGAGAGAGAGAGAGTGTAATTAAAAAAGCTTTCACTAAGGGACAAAACATGTGTGACAAGTTTTAGTGAAAGGAACTGGTTGCTGACTGACTGATTGGTGGACTGACTGATTGGTTGACACTGACTGATTGGCTGATTGGTTGGTTGACTGATTGGTTGACACTGACTGATTGGCTAATTGGTTGGTTGACTGAATGGTTGACTGATTACTGATTGGTGGACTGACTGATTGGTGGACTTACTGGTTGGTTGACTGACTGATTGGTTGGCTGACTGTTTGACTGATCGATTGATTGACTGACTGATTGGTTGACTGACTGATTGGTTGGTTGACTGATTGGTTGGTTGATTGACTGACTGATTGGTTGACTGATTGGTTGACTGACTGATTGGTTGACTGACTGATTGGTTGGCTGATCGATTGATTGACTGACTGATTGGTTGACTGACTGATTGGTTGACTGACTGATTGGTTGACTGACTGTTTGGTGGACTGACTGATTGGTGGACTGACTGATTGGTTGGCTGTCTGATTGGTTGGCTGTCTGATTGGTTGACTGACTGGTGGACTGTACGATTGGTTGACTGACTGATTGGGGGTTTTCTGTACTCCTGCCTCCCTCATGTTTAACCCCATTAGTTTTGAGATTTTTAAGAGATTCGCCCCAATATTATGGCGATTATTAGACCTTTGGTGAAATTTATGCGCCGTTATTTTCGTGGAGAGCGATAGCGAGCCTGCGATTTAGGAGGAACCGGACTTCGGCTATTTAATAACCGAATAATACAAAATTGATCTCGAAGGGGGTATATTATTAAGCTTGATAAAGGTCTAGGGAGGAAACTAAACAAATATATCCTCTCTCTCTCTCTCTCTCTCTCTCTCTCTCTCTCTCTCTCTCTCTCTCTCTCTCTCTCTCTCTCTCTCTCTCTCTCTCTCTCTCTCTCTCTCTCTCTCTCTCTCTCTCTCTCTCTCTCTCTCTCTCTCTCTCTCTCTCTCTCTCTCTCTCTCTCTCTCTCTCATAATGCTAACTGTCTGTACTTGTCAAAATATAATAATAATTAGGTTGAAAAGTTTTTGTATTTGTTGAAACGATTCATATGATTAACAAATATGACCCTTTGTCATAGTAAGCCTCTATTAACATTTAATTGTTTGTATGATAAAATGTTTTTGGGTTGACAACGACACTAACCAATATGTGTAGGCTACTGTGTCGAGCTGTCATCAAACTGGCATACACTGATCGAGATATATTCGAGCTGTCATCAAACTGGCATACACTGATCGAGATATATTCGAGCTGTCATCAAACTGGCATACACTGATCGAGATATATTCGAGCTGTCATCAAACTGGCATACACTGATCGAGATATATTCGAGCTGTCATTCTGGCATACACTGATCGAGATATATTCGAGCTGTCATCAAACTGGCATACACTGATAGAGATATATTCGAGCTGTCATCAAACTGGCATACACTGATCGAGATATATTCGAGCTGTCATCAAACTGGCATACACTGATCGAGATATATTCGAGCTGTCATCAAACTGGCATACACTGATCGAGATATATTCGAGCTGTCATCAAACTGGCATACACTGATCGAGATATATTCGAGCTGTCATCAACTGGCATACACTGATCGAGATATATTCGAGCTGTCATCAAACTGGCATACACTGATCGAGATATATTCGAGCTGTCATCAAACTGGCATACACTGATCGAGATATATTCGAGCTGTCATCAAACTGGCATACACTGATCGAGATATATTCGAGCTGTCATCAAACTGGCATACACTGATCGAGATATATTCGAGCTGTCATCAAACTGGCATACACTGATCGAGATATATTCGAGCTGTCATCAAACTGGCATACACTGATAGAGATATATTCGAGCTGTCATGAAACTGGCATACACTGATCGAGATATATTCGAGCTGTCATCAAACTGGCATACACTGATAGAGATATATTCGAGCTGTCATCAGACTGGCATACACTAATAGAGATATATTCGAGCTGTCATCAAACTGGCATGCACTGATAGAGATATATTCGAGCTGTCATCAAACTGGCATACACTGATAGAGATATATTCGAGCTGTCATCAAACTGGCATACACTGATCGAGATATATTCGAGCTGTCATCAAACTGGCATACACTGATAGAGATATATTCGAGCTGTCATCAAACTGGCATACACTGATCGAGATATATTCGAGCTGTCATCAAACTGGCATACACTGATAGAGATATATTCGAGCTGTCATCAAACTGGCATACACTGATAGAGATATATTCGAGCTGTCATCAAACTGGCATACACTGATAGAGATATATTCGTTTGATTGTGTTAGCGTGCAGTATGTAATATAGAATTCATAGTATTTACACCAACTTATTAACCCTTTCAAGCTCCAATACGCATTTCTGTTTTGTTTTCTGGTAATTATTAAACGATTTTATTCAGATTGGGAAGGGTATATGGAAGTCAGAGGGCTGATTGAGAGATTATTTACCCATTTAATACTCAGAGATCCTTCCTAAGCTGCATACAATCGTCTAATGATAGCCAGAATATACTGCTAAAACGCATCAGAGCTTCAAGGGGTTAACTTACAAATAAATCTAATTAATGAAATCAATGAAAACAATGAATACATGTGGTACTCCAAGGACTCGAACCTAGGACACTCACACCGAAACTCTGCACACTAAGCATTACGCTATATATTTGTATATCTATCACGTACTAGGGGTAATTTCCAACCATACTAACCCTTTCAAGATCCAATACGCATTTTGTTCCGTTTTCTGGCTATTATTAGACGATTTTATTCAGATTAGGAAGGATATACGGAAGTCAGAGGGTTGATTGAGATAGCCTTTACCCGTTTAACTCCCACACATCTTTCCTACACTGTATAAAATCGTCTAATGATAGCCTCAAGGGGTTAAGATCGTATGACGTCAGCAGGATGAACATGTTAAGGGGAGGTATTTAGTTTGTTCCCTAGACTTCCATCAACCTTAAAATTACACCCCCTCGAGTCCCTTTCAAGATAAATTTGTACATTTTTCGGTAGAAAAATTTCCCGGCCGAAGGCCGGTTCCTCTTAAATTACAGGCTCGCTATCGCTCGCCAGGATAAAATAGACACCTGAATTGCACGAAAGGTCTTAATATGGGGTGAAAGTTCTTAAAATCGCT
Source organism: Paralithodes platypus (assembly GCA_032716605.1). NCBI lineage: Eukaryota > Metazoa > Arthropoda > Malacostraca > Decapoda > Lithodidae > Paralithodes > Paralithodes platypus. The sequence continues at coordinate 40,793,810 of CM064495.1, forward strand.
CAACTAATGGGGCAAACGTTTTATAATATCAAAAGCAATGGGGCTAAACATGAGGGAGAAAGGGGTCAAGAAAACAATCCCTCAAGTGGAGATCTCCCCTTAAAGGGTTGACAATAATTCAAAGGGTAAATGAGAAAACTATTGAGTAAAATGTTAAGAGGTCATATATACAGTATATATATATATATATATATATATATATATATATATATATATATATATATATGTGCAGAATCTCTTGATCCATCTATCCTTCCACTTCCTCTTTCCACCATTGTTCCTCCTCCCCCTCTCCTTTGTTTCTCCCCTCTCCCTCCCTCTTCTCTTTCTCACTTCATAAAAATAAGAAAAATACACAAATATATACCTCTCTTAGAAATATACTATAATTGCTGACACCATGGTTACCTAGCCCCACACAATAGTTTAGCTGTATTAGTCCCAATTAGGCTGAAACTCGCTTCCAGAAAAAAGTAATTTAGACGGATTATTGACGTGTTGTTTTGTCACATTCTTGGATTGTTTTCATTATATTCAATTTTCAATGTGATATGCGATTATTGTATTAAAATTCAGCTTACATGCATTTCTGTTCACCTTATGCCATTACCAAGAGAGGGTCTTTCTTATCTGAATAAAAATCAAGTGGAGGTAGCTGCAGGCATCTTCTATTTTCCCTTACTCATTCTATATTAAACGTAATATATATCTTTACATTAATGTGATATATACTTATCCCTTTAACATGTTAACAAAATTCACATACGCATCTCCTCTCGTATACTCCAAATAATTCACATATTGTACTTTATTTGTTATCATCATTACTTCCCTTTCACACTATCCACATTGGTTTTCACATACTCCCAAAAAAATTCGTATCTTCCATATCGATTATCACAAGCACCAAATACTTCTCCACGTATTCTAAATAGTTTTTTCTTCACATCTTCAAATCCTTTTCACTTTTGTTTACCTCCTTCAGTAACAAATCCTTTTTCCTCCTCCAAGTATTTCCCATATCCTCTATTTGTCCAACTATTCTCAATTCTGTTCTACCAATTCCAAAACATTTTCATCCGCTCCAAACTCTTTTCACTAGCTCCAAATCCTTTCCAGTTGCTTCCGATCCTCTTCACTCGTTCCAAATTATCTCCCTCACCCCACCCCCTAATGGTGAACCCGATCATCGTTAGATTATCCCTGGATCCTTTTGAACCTTTGGCATTTCGTTTAGAAGTCGAGTTTTATATTATATTTCTAGCCTCAACCATGCTAAATTTATCATTGCATTAAAGTCACCATTGTATTAAATTCATCATTGCATTAAAGTCACCTGTTGTTGTTTGCATTCCGTTGTATACTGTAACTCACCTGCAGTAACTCTCCTTACAGATCGCTGGGACCGCTACCACCGTGTATGTATAATGTTACCAATTTAAAGGCGAAATCTCAACTTACCCTTAAGATGGTGGGGGTAGAGGGGGGGGGGGGAGATATAAGGAGGGAGGAGGATGGGGAGGGAAGTGGTTATGCCAGGCAATACACTAGATAAGTAAAATAAGAAATATATATATATTGAGTATATCACAAATACACGTGAGCCACTAAATGTTTCTAATCTCTCAGTGGGGTTCGAACCGCCGACAGACTGCCGTGGTGTAGTTGATTAAAGCGTCGGCTATCGTCCTGACGGTCGGCGGTTCGAACCCCACTGAGAGATTAGAAAATATATAATATAATATATAATATATATATATATATTCTTTAATACATACGAGGTTGAAAGAAATGGCAATTTCTGCGTTGGAAATTTTATTATTCAAAGTTTCCAGGTCTCTGATGAGTTTTCGCTGGGTGGCAGGAAGTAGATGAAGGAGATGAGCAAAATTCATGGTGGTACAGGGTTACATAAATGTAAATGATGATACAGGATATACGACGCGTTTCACTGGACAACCAGCATTATCAAGTAAGGATGGAATGATATAAAAAGTACACAGGAAGGGTATATATAGAGGGTGGAGGATCAGAGGAGGCGAAAAACAAGGGGCAAAAATCTACTATTGGTGGAGGGGGATTCTGGAAAAGAGAAAGGGGGGAACCGCTTCACGCATGCCCACTGGATGCGGGATGGTGGTCGGTTGGTGGGGTCGAAGCTGATTGGCTGCGTGTCGAGGGGCGTGGCCTAAGTTGTGTGGCGCCTGCGGAAGACGAAGCTGAAGGAGGTAGCGCGGGGGGCTGCATCAAGGGCACCGGGGGGCGAGGGGGGGTGTTAGGTCCTGTAGGAAAGTGCCTTTTGGCCCTTCCTGTTTACCTTTTATATCATTCCATCCTTACTTGATAATGCTGGTTGTCCAGTGAAACGCGTCGTATATCCTGTATCATCATTTACATTTATGTAACCCTGTACCACCATGAATTTTGCTCATCTCCTTCATCTACTTCCTGCCACCCAGCGAAAACTCATCAGAGACCTGGAAACTTTGAATAATAAAATTTCCAACGCAGAAATTGCCATTTCTTTCAACCTCGTATGTATTAAAGAAAATGTATTACCTGGCTTTACTAACATATATATACTGTATATATATATATATTTATAAAATAGATAAATGGAGAGGGGGAGTAGATAGTATGTTTTTGTTAGCAAGAGAGAGAGAGAGAGAAGGGACGGGGCTTACAGTAGTTGGAGGTGTCTTAATGATGAAACTTAGTCCGACAACCACCCCCCCCTCACGCCCACGCCTATTCCCCCCTCCCTCTCCCCCTCTCACACACTCCTCTCACCCCACCCCACTCCTTTCTCATTCCTGCCTCCCTCCTTTCCATTCCCTCAAGCCACCCCTCACCCCTCACCCTCGCACCCCTCCATACCCCTCCACCCCGTCACACCTACAACCACCCCTCTTATCTAACCCTCCCCTCTCTCTTCCCCTCCTCTCTCCCTCTGGAGGTCACGTCAAAAGGAAGAAAATGGGAACAAATAAAGTATAATATAATAGAATTGAGATAAATGGGGAGAAACAAGAACACACCGATAGATAAATGTATATACAGTACAATATATATATATATTTTTTTTTTTTTTTTTTTTTTTTTTTTTTTTTTACACCCTAAGATCGAAATTAGCTCTATATTCTGTGACTCGTGAGGTTCTAAGATTTATTATGCCGGCCAATCAATGGTGTTAGGCACAGTACTAATTCACATCTATTAGTCTAGACTGGATCTATTTTCCCAGATATATTTCACAGTATTATTTGTGTATTGATAATAACAAGAACGTTTTGGGGGCATATCTGATAAGCATAATAAACTCCAATAATATCTCCCCTTGATATATTGGAGTTCGATCCCACACGTTCGTAGTTACTTATTCACTACCCAATCAGCCCCACCTCCCCGGATTCGAGTACTTATAAATGTATGGATGTGGTCAGCTAGCGATGAAGGAATACATACCGGGACATTATTTTGGTATACATATTCCACGAGTACCATTAGCTACAGGTACTACTTTATCTTTCACACACACATACACACACACACATATATATATATATATATATATATATATATATATATATATATATATTTATATACCGTATAAATTATAGAGATGAATATATATATATATATATACCTGGTTGACATACAAATGTTGCAATATAGATAAACAGTATCCAATACATTTATCCCCAAGTAAATTATGAGGGTATTTGACAGCGGGACGTGTAGTATATTGTGTGTTATACCATGGACGGCAGGCAGGGGTGTGTGTGTGTGTGTGTGTGTGTGTGTGTGTGTGTGTGTGTGTGTGTGTGTGTGTGTGGTTGTGGTGTGTGTGTAAAAATAAAAAGATGATGACTAAAGTGAGATAGTGCTGGTGTGTTGTGTTATTGATGGTGTGTTACCAAAGGGTGGGTGGCCAGCTATGATGGATGTGGCCAATCACGACTGTCTTTTTCAGCTACATCTATAAACTAGGATGAACCAGGTCTGAAATATGGACTCTCTCTATCTATCCAACTTCAACCATGTTTCTGTCAGACTAAATTACTAAAACGAAGCTAAATCTAGTTTAAATCAACAAGATAATATAAAATATTTATTATAATTAACCAAAACGGTCAACTGTCAATGGTCAAATGATGGTACCGATTGCGAAGAGTCTGATAGACTCTGTTTCAACTCCTATCGACTCCTAATAACTCTTTCCGACTCTTAACAACTCTTAGTGACTCCTAACAAGTCTGTTGTGTCGGAGTGAAACGGAAATTATTGGAGTGGGACAGACTAGAACATACTAATCACTCCTCCAAAATGTCAACTGGTTCAAACCAACTGTTAGCGACTACTATGACAGAGTGACTCAATCAATGTGTGTATTATTTGCATCTAATCGATTCTTGCAATAAGATAACGGACAAAAATGTCTTTTCCATCGCCATTTAATTGTCTTTACGGTAAATTATATGCTAAATAGGTTTGACATTCAGCCTTTAACCCATTCAGTACCGGTGTCTTCCATTTAACCATATCTAATTGGCTACTATTAGACAATTGTATTCAGTTAAAAAGGGCCCCGAGCAATTAACAGGCTTCGAACTATCTCGCTTAGCCCTTCTTACGACCACAGATCCTTCTTAAACTGCACAAACTCGTCTAAATATAGCTACAATAAAGCTAAATATAGCTACAATAAAGCTAAATATAGCTACAATAAAGCTAAATATCGCTACAATAAAGCTAAATATAGCTACAATAAAGCTAAATATAGCTACAATAAAGCTAAATATAGCTACAATAAAGCTAAATATAGCTGCAATAAAGCTAAAAAGACGTCGCCGGTACAGAAGGGGTCAACAACGAAATCCCAAACCCCCTCCTGCAATATAGGGTCCGTGTTGACAGGACAGGCTTGATTAATGCATCCACCTCCCCTCTAGCGGCAAACGGCCAATATCATCCTTTCTAACAACAACAACAACAACAACAACAACAATAATAATAATAACAATAACAATTACAAACAATGACAATAACAACTACAATAACAATAACAACAATAACAACAATAACAATAACTAACAATAACAATAACTAACGATAACAACAACAACAACAACAACAACAACAACAGCCGCTAGTTTCAATTCATCACTTGTTCTATAAATCACCATCCTATGACTTCATAAACGACTATATTTGAGTGATATTCATTAAGTTCCATGTTTCTAGTAAGCTTAGGAAGGTGGTGTTGGTTCTAGTGTGTGTATGATGCTGTTTAGGCTATATTAATGTCACCTTCCATCGCTGTTAGGATTTACTGATTCCGGTAACACGGCAGATTATTGATTGAAAAGACGTAACACAGCATAAATACAAATATCAACCTGCCACTGAAGTCCATTGAGGTATAGAATATATAATAATGACAAAACTCAAAGTGCCTCTGGAGTTCATTGAGGTATAGATCATAAAATAATTATAAATATCAAATTGCCACTGGAGCCCATTGAGGTATAGAATATAGAATAATTACACATCTCATAGTCCCACTGAAGTCCATTGAGGAACCATTGCAATCATTGAGGTATAGATCACAGTTAATTATATATATCAAAGTGCCCCTGGAGTCCGTTAAGGTATAGACCATAGAAGTAGGCATAGAAGTTGAGGTATAGAAGTAGACATACAGTAACTACCAGAGTTCGGCGAGGGCACCCAGATTCGCTCGGGGACTGTGGCTATATTTGTGGTGTGTGTGTGTGTGTGTGTGTGTGTGTGTGTGTGTGTGTGTGTGATGTGGGTGTGTGTGATGTGGGTGTCCTTGGTGTGTGTGTGGGTGATGTGAGTGAGTGTGTGTATGTATGTATGTGTGTGTGTACTACAGGGGGCCCTCAGAGACCAATAACCCCAGCCCTCCACCCCTCAGCCCCGCATCTGCTGCCCTGGGGGACTCTTATTGACGACCAGGGGGGGGGGGGGGAGGGGGGGGGGGTAGAGTGGGTGTGGGTGGGGAGGGGGAGGCATGGAGGAGAGTAGATTGGGGGGGAGGGGGTGTAGAGTGGGTGGGGAGCGGCGGGAGGCATAGAGGAGGGTAGATTGGAAGTTTTGTTCCTATATGTTTGTTTGTGTGTGTGTGTGTGTGCAAGAGGAGGGTAGATATTTATAGGTAGTTTTGTTCCTTTATTTTTTGTTTTGTGTGTGTGTGTGTGTGTGTGGGAGGGTAGATTGGTAGTTTTGTTCCTCTATTTTTGTTTGTGAATGTGTGTGTGTGTGTGTGTGTTTGTGCCTGTGTGTGTGTGTGTTTGTGCCTGTGTGTGGGTGTGTAAGGGTGAGGGTATATTGGGAGTTTTGTTTATATTTTTGTTTGCAAATATAGTATTGGAGGGAGAGTGGGTGTAGGATATGATGACACTGGGTCGGTGGTATAGAATAGGAGGGAATAAGATAATGTTGTCTATTTATTTATTCATTAATAATGTATGTATATATTTATGGTGTAAGTATATTCATGAAGTTATAGAGGAGTTTAAATGGAAGGTATATACATGGAGGTTTGTAAAATATGTATTAAAGGATTCCATATATGTCGTTATCTGTTGTGATGTTTTAATGTGATCGTGTACAGATGCGAGGTTTCTTTGGGTGATATTTTCATTGTGTGTATATCCATGAATTTCAGGAGCTACTAAAAAGGTAACAAATATCCATAAAATCCTTCAACAGGTATCCTCAGGTAAGTCTATCTCTCGTTATCTTGGTGTAGCCCTTGAGAGAGAGAGAGAGAGAGAGAGAGAGAGAGAGAGAGAGAGAGAGAGAGAGAGAGAGAGAGAGAGAGAGAGAGAGAGAGTAAAGTAGTGTGAGGGTGTTGTTATTGACAACCAGGGAGGCAGGGCAGGGTGAGGTGGGGTGGGGTGAGGGGGGGTCTAAAGGGAAGAATAGAATGGTGGTCCAAGGTTTAAAACAACAAATCTTGTGGCTAGGTAATAATAGAGTAATCAATGTGAGGACATAGCAACTTAACGTAAGCTGAAAAAATAACAAATTATAGAGTAGAAGGGGAAATGAAAACAAATTATAGAGTAGAAGGGGAAATGAAAACAAATTATAGCGTAGAAGGGGAAATGAAAACAAATTATAGAGTAGAAGGGGAAATGAAAACAAATTATAGAGTAGAAGGGGAAATGAAAACAAATTATAGCGTAGAAGGGGAAATGAAACAAATTATAGAGTAGAAGGGGAAATGAAAACAAATTATAGAGTAGAAGGGGAAATGAAAACAAATTATAGCGTTAGAAGGGGAAATGAAAACAAATTATAGAGTAGAAGGGGAAATGAAAACAAATTATAGAGTAGAAGGGGAAATGAAAACAAATTATAGCGTAGAAGGGGAAATGAAAACAAATTATAGAGTAGAAGGGGAAATGAAAACAAATTATAGAGTAGAAGGGGAAATTAAAACAAATTATAGCGTAGAAGGGGAAATGAAAACAAATTATAGAGTAGAAGGGGAAATGAAAACAAATTATAGCGTAGAAGGGGAAATGAAAACAAATTATAGCGTAGAAGGGGAAATGAAAACAGAAGATTAAGAAGGAAGGGAAGGTGAGACAGCAGAGGCGTGATTAGCAAGGGGGAAAGGTGAGAAAAGAATGGTGTATAGTGTGGGTTGCAAGAAGGAAAGGAGGACAGAAGTGGGTTGTAAGAAGGGAAGGGGCCAGAAGTGGGTTGCAAGAAGGGAAGGGAGGACAAAAGGTGTGATTATCAGAGGGGAAGGTGTGAAAAGAATGGTGTGTTGTGTTGGGTTGCAAGATGGAAAGGTATGTTTTGTAGCTTGGAAGAAGGGAAGGGAGGACAGAAGTCGGTTGCAAGAAGGGACGGGAGGACAGACGAGGCGTGATCATCAGAGGGGAAGGTGAGAACAGAATGGTATGTAGTGTGGGTTGCAAGAAGGAAAGGTATGTTTTGTAGGTGGTAAGAAAGAAGGGTATGTTTTGTAGGTTGCAAGAAGGGAAGGGAGGACAGAAGAGCCATGATCATCAGGGGCGAAGGTGAGAAAAGAAGGGTATGTTGTTTAAGATGTGTAGGAGAATAACAGTGTAGGAAAGACAGCCTAAATAGTAAGTGTGCAGGTGAATTAAGGATTGATGTAGAATGCTAGAGGATCGAGTGGGGATGGAAAAGTGGAATGTAAGTGGAATGTAAAATAAAAAGAAATGTGGTGTGGGATGAAAGAGGAATAGAGGTGGTGAAACATAACTGAAGAGGTAGTACAAAAGATTGGATAGTAAAGAGGATAGTAGAGATAGTATGTGAGAGTCTATGATAGTATGTGAGGGAGAGGGGAAAGTGAAGGACGTGAAACAATATACAATCTCTCTCTCTCTCTTTCCACTTCGAGTATATGTGAATGGACAAAAGATGTAACTATTCCTTGTTGTGTTTGTATGTGTGTGTGTGTGTGTTTATCTACTCTTTCCTCATGTTGTATGAGTATCCCTAGTGTTGTGTTTTTGTGCTTTGGTAACTCTCCCCCTCTTCTCAAACCCCAGTGTATGTATGTGTGTGGGTGGGTGGGTGTGTATGTGGGTGTGTTACATGGTACTACAGCTGGTGAAACAGCGAACAAAAATGTGAAGCAGTAAAAGTCGTAGAGTGGAGAGAGAGAGAGAGAGAGAGAGAGAGAGAAGAAATGTTGCCAGAATTTGTTTGATCATCGACTATAAAAGCTCTCGTGTGATACCGGCTTAAGAGATAAAGGGGTGGACTATTGACTATTGACGACTACTTTAAGGGAAGGGGGGGGGCTAAGGAGTGATGGGGGGGCAGATATATGTTGTGAGGAGGGGAAGGGAGGGGGGGGGGGAATGGTATGAGCTGCAGGAATTGAATTGGTGTTTGTTCCGTCGCGAGGGTGATAGGCATACTGATTGTTTTACTGGAGAGAGAGAGAGTGAGAGTGAGAGTGAGTCTATAGAGCCTCATATAACTTGTGCAATCCACTGAGAAGCGATCCCAGCAGATATATTGTTATTTGTTTCCTCCCCTGAGCCTCGCCTCACCTGTACCTCGTAATGTGGGAGTCTTCAATACAGTGACGATAACTGTGTGTGTGTTTGTGTGGCTGTGGGTTTGTGTGTGTGTGACTGTGGGTTTGTATTTACCTAATTGTAGTTTACAGGAGTTGAGCTAAGCTCGTGTTGTCCCGAGCGTGTGTGTGTGTGGGTGTGTGCCAGTGTTTGTTTGAGTGGAGAGAAATACATAAAATCTGTGTACGTGTGGATGTCTGTGTGTTTTTACTTTTATGTGCGTTTGCCTGTCTGTCTGTACGTGTGTGTCTTTGTTTGAACGGGGAGAATGAATGAATATATGTGTGTGTGTGTATTTACTGTGTGTGTGTGTGTGTTTACTTTTATGTGTGCTTGCCTGTCTCTGTACGTGTGGACCGATGTTCTGGACCCTTTACTCCCTCATGTAAGCCCCATTACTTTTGAGTTTTAAGACGTTTGCCCATGAACTTTGCGATTTTAAGAACTTTCGCCCCGTTTCCTTGTCCATCTCAAGACCTTTAGTGCTAATTAGGTGTCAGTTACTTTCCCAGGAGGAACCGGCCTTCGGTCGGTAAAAGCTTCCCGAAAAATTTATAATTACTTCTATAAGGGTTTATTTTTTTTATTTTTTTTATTTTTTAGCTTCACAGGAGAATACTTCTATAAGGGTTTATTTTTTTTATTTTTTTTATTTTTTAGCTTCACAGGAGAATAATGAGCAAATGTAATCATAAAATATGTAAGTATAAAAGGTAAGTATTATAAGCAACTAACTAAAAAATAAATCAATAATTATCTTATTATTCTAACACTTTTATATAATATGCACTCTTTGCATGTTCTGATCACTAGTCTGTTATATTATTGCATTTCATACACACACATACATACAGCATAGAGAGCGAGACTGTCTGTGTGAGTGAGAGAGCACACACACACACACACACACACACACACACACACACACACACACACACACACACACACACACAATAATTAATCCTTTTCTCATTTGTCTTCATCATCCTCACCGTATTCCGGCACCTCCCACATTCGCCTCTCACTCTTGCATTTATTCTGTATATATTCTTTAATAACTCACACTTTCTACTATTTCTGGTCTTCACATTGCGTTTATTGTAAGTCTCATTTCCGACACTCAATCTACTCATTCTTGTTCACTTGATATCATTGATAGTGGAAGCGATATGAGTGTTGTGAGGTGCGTGAGAGTTTACGTAGTTACGTGTGAGTGAATTTACGTGTGAGTAAAGTAAGTGGTGTGTCGTTGTGCTGTGTTGTGAGGTCGTTGGTGTGCGTGGTGTGTGTGTGTGTGTGTATGCGTGCGTGTGTATGTGTGTGTGTGTGTGTGCACAGAACAAACACAGAACAAACCATACGAAGAGCGTCTTAGAGAATTAAATATATTTCCTTTAACCCAGCGCAGATTAAGAGGTGACTTAATTCAAGCGTTTCAAAATATCACAAGGACATCGACAATATGGAACTGTAGGTAAGTACTTCACTATCGATCCAATCTAATTGCACGCGGGAAGGACGCGGGGAGGGAAAACGGTTGCCAAAATTATTGGTTAAATCTTTTAACTCACACGAATCTAAGAATTTCTTCTTCAATCGAGTTGTCAACTTGTGGAATGGCCCCTTCCCCGAGACCGTTATAGACTGCAGCACCGTTGATCATTTAAAAATTCCGCTTCAAGATCGCTAGACAAATATCAGCATTCAAACCCGCGGAACTGACTGCGTTTGTAACATGGATAACTTTATTTTATCCTCCCCTCAGTTACTAACACATATGTCCCCTACTAACTTCCTAGTTCCTGCCACGGACATTAGTTCCAGGGCAGTAGTTCCCTTTCCAATGTTCCCTTACCCACTCTAAACCACTGTTTGGACACTTGATCCTCAGTGTTTTGGAGGACAAGCAGCCTAGAAGGGTCACTAGAACTGTTGTTGCTTGATTTCCTTTGTACTCCTTTGTGTAGGTGTGTGTGTGTAGGTGTGTGTGTGTGTGTGTGTACCCTCTGCTTCTCTGTAATATTCTTTAGTGTCGACCAACTGCGTCATTACATTTCATTTAATTAAACTTGTCAATGTTCTTATGGATGAATAAATTATGATATGATATTAGATGCTCTCTCTCTCTCTCTCTCTCTCTCTCTCTCTCTCTCTCTCTCTCTCTCTCTCTTCTTCGCTCTCTCTTTTCAGTTGATGTAACTCCTCTATTATTTTCCTATGTAAGTGATGGACCGCAAAAGTCAAATATGCCTGTGACTAATATATCTCCCTATATATATATATATATATATATATATATATATATATATATTATATATATCATTCAATTATCATAAATGTCGACTAACCAATCTATCTATCTATCCATGTATCTATTTATCTATCTAGCTATCTGTGTATCTATCCTAAACTGAACAGTAAATAAGCTGTCCCTGTTATTGGAAGAGTAGTGTGGTGTGTTAATTATTCCTTCTTGTTCCCCCTGTGTATTGTGTATTCAGGTTCTCAATATCTCTCCTTGTCATTACTGGTTCATTATCCTTGATGCTTCTCTCCAGGATACCCTCTTTAATATTGTCATCGTAATCATTATAATTATTATTGTTGTTATTATTATTATTATTATTATTATTATTATTATTATTATTATTATTATTATTATTATTATTATAATTATAGAGTTCCAGAGACCCGCTTAAAATAATGCCCCCAAGAGATATATTTGTGCATTTTTCTACCGAAAAATGCCTCGGCCGACGGGCAGTTCCTCCTAAATTGCAGGCTTGCTATCGCTGGCCAAGAAGGAATCTACACCTAAATGGTTCACTTTTTGGTCGATATTTTCATTTATTTATTAGTTTTCTAGTTTCCTCCCTAGACCTCCATCAAGCTTAGAAAAACAAAAACAAAACTTCAAGATAAATATGTACTTTTTTCAGTAGAAAAAATGGTCCGGCCCAAGGCCGGTTCTTCCTAAAAGTACAGGCTTGCTATCGCTCGCCAGGAAAAAATCGACACCTAAATGGCACGAAAGGTCCTAATATTGACAAAGAAAAGGGGTGAAAGGTCTTAGCATCGCCGAACTACTAGCCCGAACGTCTTAGAATCTAAAAACCAATGGGACTAAACACGAGGGAGAAGGGGGCCACCAAAACCGGCCCGTCTCCCCTTAAATCCTTGTTAATTCTTACTCTCCGCCATATATTCGTCTTCATCATCATCATCATCATCATGTGGCCGTAATAAGAAAGGATTTGTTGGGTCTCTCTTGCAACAGAATCCCCCTCTCATTTACCCCCATTCATCACCATTATCTTCTTCTTCGTCTTTCTTCTTCGTCTTCTTCTTCTTCTTCTTCTACTTTTTTCTTCTTCTTCTTTTCTTTTTCTTTATGTCTTTTGTGTCTTCTTTTTTTCGGGTTTATTTTTTATTTCTTATTTTTCTTCCTTCTTTCTTCTTTCTTCTTCTTCTTCTTCTTTCTTCCTTCTTCCTTCTTTCTTCTTCGTCTTCGTCTTCGTCTTCTTCTTCTTCTTCCTTCTTTCTTCTTCGTCTTCGTCTTCGTCTTCGTCTTCGTCTTCTTCTTCTTCCTCTTCCTCGCCAGCCTCGTAGTACAGTATATATATATGATGATGGTGGACATGTTAAAAAGGTCGTGTGAATATTATGATTGATGGATGGATGGATGGAAGAATTGATGAACGTGCGAATGACTGATTAACCCCCTGAGGATTGTGACGCAATTGGACAGTTTATTCTGGCTATCACTAGACGATTCTATGAAGAGTAGGAAGGGTGTGTGGAAGCCAGAGGGTTGAATGGACCAGTCTTTACCCCTTTAATTCGCACAAATCCTTCCTAAGCTGTAGAAAATCGTCTACTCATAACCAAAATTTAATGTCACAGCGCGTCATAATCCTCCAGGTGTTAAAATGGATGAATAAATGAATGAAATGGATGAATAAATGAATGAAATGGATGAATAAATGAATGAAATGGATGAATAAATGAATGAAATGGATGAATAAATGAATGAAATGGGTGAATAAATGAATTAAATGGATGAATAAATGAATGAAATGGATGAATAAATGAATGAATAGATAAACCGATGAGAGGAAGATGAAACGAAGAGTAAATAAATGAATAAATTAATAAATAGATGAACTATTAGCTGGTTGAATAGACGCCCCTCCCTTAAACCCCTCTCACCCCCCTCCTCTCTCTCTCTCTCTCTCTCTCTCTCTCTGACCCCTATCCGCACCCCTCTCACCCCCTCCCCTAACTCTAACTCTCTCTCTCTCTCTCTCTCTCTCTCTCTCTCTCTCTCTCAAGCAGCGATGCTATTATGCCACAATCTCCTGTCTCAATTCGGGTGAAAACTTGCCTGGATGAGGGGCTAAAAAAGGCGAATTTCCCTGGGGGGCGACGCTGGCAATGGGGTGTGGAAGTGGGGGAGGTGGGGATGGGGAGAAGGTGGGGGAGGAGATGAGGTTAGAGGGTACGGAAGAGGGTAGGGGTGGAGGTGGGGGCGATGCTGGCAATGGGGTGTGTAGTGGGGCGTGGAAGTGGGGGTGGGGGAGGGGCGGGGCTGCAGGAATAGAGGAGATGAATAGAGGAGATGAGGTTAGAGGGTGGGGGATTAGGGGTGGTGGAGGTGAGGTTAGAGGGTACAGAAGAGGGTAGGGATGGGGGTGGTGGAGAGGAGGTTAGATGGTACTGAAATGTGAAGGAATGGTGGGGGAAGAGTAGGGGAGATGAGCTTAGTAGTGGGTAGGAATAGGGGTGGGGGAGTAAGGGGTGGAAGTGGGTGGAGATGGGGGAGTAGGGGTGGTGGAGATGAGGTTTAGAGGGTACAGAAGTGGATGGGGGAGTAGGGGTGGTGATGAGGTTGGAGGGTACGGAAGTGGGTGGGGATGGGGGTGAGGGAGTAGGGATGGTGGAGAGGAGGTTAGAGGATACAGAAGTGGGTAGGGATTGAGATGGCGTCTCTTCCGTGGATTGACCTCTCTATTGCCAACCTAGAGGTTGGCAGACTGGGAGCCAAAGCGTCATATTTTTTCTTTGCCCCTCAACTTTCTCTTTATAATTGTTCAGGGGCACAGGGCCCTGGGTGGGGCTTTGGTGTCCTGGATATATATATACTGTATATATATATATATATGTATATATATATATTGTATATATATACAATATATATATTATATATATACAATATATATATTATATATTAAACATATTATATATATATATATTAATAAGGTATCTTTTAATCATTTCAACATATCAATCACCAACATCATGAGACTGTAATGATGATGATGGTGAGGTGGTGGAGCAGGAGGTGGTGGTGGAGAAGGAGTACAAAGGAGTACAAAGGAAATCAAGCAACAACAGATCTAGTGACCCTTCTAGGTTGCTTGTCCTCCAAAACACTGAGGATCAAGTGTCCAAACAGTGGTTTAGAGTGGGTAAGGGAACATTGGAAAGGGAACTACTGCCCTGCCACTAACATGGCAGGACTAGGAAGTTAGTAGGGGACAGATGGGTTAGTAACTGAGGGGAGGATAAAGTTATTCATTTACAAACGCAGTCAGTCGCGGGTTTGATGCGAGATATTTGTCTAGGCGGAATTTAAATGAATCAACGGTGCTGCAGTCTATAACGTCTCTGGGGAAGCCCATTCCACAAGTTGACAACTCGATTGAAGAAGAAATTCTTAGATTCGTGCGAGTTAAAAGATTTACCAATAATTTTGCAACCGTTTCCCCGCGTGTAATTAGATTGGTCGATAGTGAAGTACTTACTACAGTTCATATTGACCGATGCCTTTGATGATTTTGAACACTTGAATTAAGTCGCCTCTTAATCTGCGCTGGGTTAAAGGAAATAGATTTAATTCTCTAAGACGCTCTTCGTATGGTTTGTTCTTTAGGCTAGGTATCATTTTGGTAACTCTACGTTGAACTCGTTCTAGCTTGTTTATATCTTTTTGGTAATAAGGGCACCAGGATTGAACGCAGTATTCCAGAAGAGGGCGGACTAAAGGAATTGTAAAGGGTTAGGATAACTTCTTTGGATTTATGCTCAAATGACCTGCCTATAAAGCCAATTATTTTGTTTGCCTTCTTAACAACTTCTGAACATTGTTGACTCGGTTTTAGGTTACTCGATATTGTTACTCCCAGATCAGTTTCTCTGTTTACATTCTTAAGCGGAGTGCCATTCATCGAATAGTTTGCTTTATCATTTAGGTATCCGACATGTAGTACTTTACATTTATCCGCATTGAAACTCATTTGCCAAATTTGGGCCCAACATGACAATTTATCTAGATTGTGTTGCATATCGTCAACTTGTTCTTTTGAGAGTACGCTATTTGCAATTTTTGTATCGTCAGCAAATTTTGAGATTGTGCAGGTGAGACCCTCATCTATGTCGTTGATGTAAATTAGAAAGAGAATTGGTCCTAGTACCGATCCCTGGGGTACCCCGCTACTTACATTGGTCCATTTAGATGCCTTACCGTTTATGACTACCCTTTGCTTTCTGTTGCTGAGCCAATTTTCTATCCATTTCAACACACCGTCTTGTATTCCATGCGCTTTTAGTTTTAGCAGTAAACGTTTGTGGGGAACTTTGTCAAAGGCCTTTTGAAAATCAAGGTATATAATATCTACAGCTTTACTCTCATCGTAGAGGTTGAGGATATCGTGGAAGAAGTCTAAGAGGTTTGTTAAACAGGAACGTTTTTTACGAAAGCCGTGTTGAGTATCTTTAAGTATGTTATTTTCCTCCAAGTGATTTACGAGTCTGTCTCGTATGACCGTTTCTAGCATTTTACATACAACTGAGGTTAAGCTAATTGGACGATAGTTACTGGGTAGGGATTTGCTGCCTTTTTTGAATATCGGTGTTACGTTGGCTAGCTTCCACTGATCAGGCATAGTTCCAGACTGCAAGGATTTATTGAATAGTAATGTAAGTGGTTTGGAGAGCTCATTCTTAGCTTCCTTTAGAACTCTAGGCGAGATTGTATCAGGTCCAGGCGTTTTATTTACCTTGAGTTTATCTAAACAATTCAATACGACTCTCTCTGTAACGGTGATATTGCTTAGAACATCTGAAGTATCAATCTGAATCGGCGATGGTGTAGGGATATCACTGAGGTCTTCTGTTGTAAAAACTGATGCAAAGAAGATATTGAGGGCATTACTCATTTGTACTTCGTCTTTGGTGTATTCTCCTTTTTCATCGACTAACGGTCCAACAGTTGAAGTAACTACTTTTTTCTTTCTGATATAACTATAGAATTCTTTCGGGTTTGTTTTACTTTGATTCGCAATATGTAACTCTAAGGTCTTTTTACTTTGCTTAATTAACTTTTTGGCTTTGCGTCGTAGCTCTACAAATTTCACCCGTTCTTCGTCATTTTGTGAGGATTTTAATCTATCATTAGCAAATTTTTTAGCAAGCAGGCAGTTTGAAATATCTTTATTCCACCATTTGGGCTTATTATTATGGCCTGGACGCCGTATTTTCGATGGTATGCAGTCTTGCACTGCTTTTAGGTAAGTGGTTTCGAATAACTTCCAAGATGTATTTATGTCGTTATTGTTAATTAAAAAGCTCCAGTCAGTTTCTTTAAACATAGCTCTAAGTTTATGGAAGTTTGCTTTCTTGAAATTAGGGACTTTTTCGATGCTACTATTTGGTTCGTTACTAGTAAACTTTAAAGTGAAAGTTATCGTACGATGGTCGCTGTTACTGAATTCATCACCAACATTCAAATTCTCTATCAATTCTTCTTTTGTTGCAAGTACAACGTCAAGAGGAGGAGGAGGAGGAAGTTAAATAGAAGGAAGAGTGAATGGAAGTGGAAGATAAGGAGGTGGATTTGGTGGAGGAGCAAGTGGTGGGGGAAGATGTGGAGTTAGTGGAGGAAGGGACAGTGGAGGGAAGAGGAGGAGGAGGTGGAGAAGGAGGAGGAGGAAGAGGTAGTGGTGGAGGGGGGGGGAGGAGGAGGAGGTAGTGGTGGAGGAGGAGGAGGTAGAGGTGGAGGAGGTGGAGAAGAAGGAGGGGGAGGAGGAGGTAGTGGTGGAGGATGAGTAGGATAATGATGATACTAATTATAATAATAATAATAATAATGTTGTTGATGATGATGATTTAATAATGAAGATCAGAAAGATGAGAAGGCGAATATAATAACGATGGTGACAATGGCTATGGTGATGCCAGTACCTGTGATGGTGATAATGGCTATGGTGATGCCAGTACCTGTGATGGTGATAATGGCTATGGTGATGCCAGTACCTGTGATGGTGATAATGGCTATGGTGATGCCAGTACCTGTGATGGTGATAATGGCTATGGTGATGCCAGTACCTGTGATGGTGACAATGGCTATGGTGATGCCAGTACCTGTGATGGTGATAATGGCTATGGTGATGCCAGTACCTGTGATGGTGATAATGGCTATGGTGATGCCAGTACCTGTGATGGTGACAATGGCTATGGTGATGCCAGTACCTGTGATGGTGATAATGATGGTGATGCCAGTACCTGTGATGGTGATAATGGCTATGGTGATGCCAGTACCTGTGATGGTGATAATGGCTATGGTGATGCCAGTACCTGTGATGGTGACAATGGCTATGGTGATGCCAGTACCTGTGATGGTGATAATGGCTATGGTGATGCCAGTACCTGTGATGGTGACAATGGCTATGGTGATGCCAGTACCTGTGATGGTGATAATGGCTATGGTGATGCCAGTACCTGTGATGGTGACAATGGCTATGGTGATGCCAGTACCTGTGATGGTGATAATGGCTATGGTGATGCCAGTACCTGTGATGGTGATAATGGCTATGGTGATGCCAGTACCTGTGATGGTGACAATGGCTATGGTGATGCCAGTACCTGTGATGGTGATAATGGCTATGGTGATGCCAGTACCTGTGATGGTGACAATGGCTATGGTGATGCCAGTACCTGTAATGGTGACAATGGCTATGGTGATGCCAGTACCTGTGATGGTGATAATGGCTATGGTGATGCCAGTACCTGTGATGGTGACAATGGCTATGGTGATGCCAGTACCTGTGATGGTGACAATGGCTATGGTGATGCCAGTACCTGTGATGGTGACAATGGCTATGGTGATGCCAGTACCTGTGATGGTGACAATGGCTATGGTGATGCCAGTACCTGTAATGGTGACAATGGCTATGGTGATGCCAGTACCTGTGATGGTGATAATGGCTATGGTGATGCCAGTACCTGTGATGGTGATAATGGCTATGGTGATGCCAGTACCTGTGATGGTGACAATGGCTATGGTGATGCCAGTACCTGTGATGGTGACAATGGCTATGGTGATGCCAGTACCTGTGATGGTGATAATGGCTATGGTGATGCCAGTACCTGTGATGGTGATAATGATGAATAAGAAACTCAAGAACGATAATAACTATAATACCCTTTTAAGATCTGATTACGCATTGCTTTTGTGGTTTCGGGCTATTATTAGACGCTTTTCATTCATATTAGGAAGGGTATATGGAACTCAGAGGGTTATTTGAGATAGTCGTTACCTATATAATTCCCACAAATACTTCCTAAACTGTCTAAAAATCGTCTAATGATAGCCAAAATAAACTGTCAAAATGCGTCTGTATACTAGGATGCACTCTTTCATTATTGTCTGGCAAATTATTAGACGATTTTATTGATAGTAAGGAATTATCAATGGGAGTCGAAGGGTTAAGGGGAGATTTCCACTTGAGTTTTTTTTTTTCTGGACCCCTTTCTCCCTCATGTTTAGCCCCATTGCTTTTGAGATTTTAAGGCGTTCGCCCTAGAAGTTTGGACATTTTAAGACATTTTGCCCCATTTCTGTCAATTTTAAGACCTTTCGTGCCATTTAGGTGTCGATTTTTTCCTGGCGAGCGATAGCGAGCCTGTAATTTAAGAGCAACCGGCCTCCGGCCGGGAAATTTTTCTACTGAAAAATGTACAAATTTATCTTGAAAGGGGGTCTAGGGGGTGTAATTTTAAGCTTGATGAAAACGTAGGAACAAACTAAATACCTCCCCTTAATTGAGATCGTTCTTTACCCCTTATTTTACTAGAAGTCTTACTAAGTTGTATACCATCGTTTAGTAATAGCCAGAATAAAAGGAAGAGTCACGTCCCTCGAATACTGGAGTGATTCGATACAAGGGTGACAGTAAATAAACAAACGAGGGATTTAAAACAAGGGTGACAGTAAATAAACAAACGAGGGAATCAAAACAAGGGTGAAAGTAAATAAACAAACAAGGGAATCAAAACAAGGGTGAAAGTAAATAAACAAACAAGGGAATCAAAACAATGGTGAAATCAAATACACAAACAAGGGATTTAAAACAAGCGTCAAACTAAATAAACAAACAAGATTAAAAACAAGGATGAAAGTAAATAACCAAACAAGGGATTCAAAACAAGGGTGACAGTAAATACACAAACAAGGGAATCAAAACAAGGGTGAAAGATAAACAAACGAGGGAATCAAAACAAGGGAGAAAGTAAATAAACAAACAAGCGAATGAAAACAAGGATGAAATATAAACAAACGAGGGAATCAAAACAAGGATGAAAGCAAATATACAAACAAGGGAATAAAAACAAGGATGAAATATAAACAAACAAGGGAATAAAAAAAAGGGAGAAAGCAAATAAACAAACAAGGGAATCAAAACAAGGGTGAAAGTAAATGAACAAACAAGGGAATCAAAACAAGGATGAAATATAAACAAACGAGGGAATCAAAACAAGGATGAAATATAAACAAACAAGGGAATCAAAACAAGGGTGAAATATAAACAAACGAGGGAATCAAAACAAGGGTGAAAGCAAATAAACAAACAAGGGAATCAAAACAAGTGTGAAAGCAAATAAACAAACAAGGGAATCAAAACAAGGGTGAACAGTAAATAAACAAACAAGAGTGAAAGTAAATATACAAACAAGGGATTCAAAACAAGGCTGAAAGTAAAGAAACAAACTGCATCAAACCCTAAACACGAAAACAACAACTTTATTTTATTAGGAACTCGTGTTCCCATTATTTAGCCCGCCAATAAACTAGACAATCTCGATAATGATACAAACCTTTTTCCAGAATTTAAGGGGAGGCTGGCCGTTTGTTTGGTCTATTAATTCATTTATTCCTATATGTTTTTAGTTTCCTCCCTAGACCTCCATCAAGCTTAGAAAAATACCCCCCTTCAAGATAAATTTGTACATTTTTCGGTAGAAAAATGTCCCGGCCGAAGGCCGATTCCTCTTAAAAATTGCAAGCTCGCTTTCGCTCGCCAGGAAATAATCGATACCTAAATGGCACGAAAGGTCTTAAAATTGACAAACGAAATGGGGCGAAAGGTGTTAAAATCGCCAAACTAATGGGCCGAACGTCTTATAATCTCAAAAGTAGTGGGGCTAAAACATTAGGAAGAAGGGGGTCCAGAAAAACGGTCTTCCTCCCCTTAATTATCTCAATTGAAACTTCAGAGCGTGTGTGTGCGTGTGTGTGTGTGCGTGTATGTGTGTGTGTGAACAAAGACATCACACACACATATTTAATAAAGGGGAGAATCGTTTTTTAATGGGACCACTGCAGCGGTGCTCTTTATACCCGAAAATATACATCACAAGGAAATGATGTGATATTGTGAGTGTGTGGGGTTTTTTTTCCTTCTTCTTTTTAATTCACCCATAAAGAATTAGTACAAACCACAACTCTCAGAATATGTGTGTGTGTGTGTGTGTGTGTGTGTGTGTGTGTGTGTGTGTGTGTGTGTGTGTGTGTGTTTGTGTGTGTGTGTGTGTGTGTGTGTGAGAGAGAGAGTTCAATATGAAAAAGTGGTAAAAATTAAAGAGTAACATTCAGAAATCCAATATACAAGGGAGCCAACAGAAAACGTGAGTATTGAGAAGGGGAACTATGCAATCCTCCCCTTGCCTCCCCACATCAGCAATTATAATGATGACGATGGGGGGAGATGAAAGAGAGAGAAAGGGGGGGGGGGGGGAAAGGGGGGCAGTCCAGAGCCATCTTTAGGGAGCACCTTGTTAACCTCTTTACACCGCCGAAAGCCATACTGTCGTCCTTGGGATATACAGTAGGTTAAAAGATATATATGTGAGCTGAAATAAATATATATAAAGTTAGTCGTTGAAAATAGGTGCATGCTCTGTTCTTGGTGCTGGGCCCATTAATCTAGGCAGCTAGAATTCCTTGCCATGTGTAGGAGGCAGATTTTCAATGGCCTATATGCTTCTCTGCATTGGCGGTCGCGTATAGATCGTCACTGGACTGTAGGAAGACGATGATTCAGCAAAGAGTAACTTGGTGATACAGAGACAGTAGCTGATCTGTGTTGATGGAGATCAGGGAGGCATCATCACCAGACTTAGCTTGCCGCAACTTCCTAAGGCTCATAATGCTTTCTCTGTGTGTGACATGACAGTGCTGGTAGGTGACACTGCAGTGCTAGTTGGTGAGAAAGTGAGCCTGTCAGTGGGTGACATGAAATCTGGGGGCCCTACTTGCCAGGGCCTTGGTTAAGGGTTCTCTTTAGAATATAAAGTACAGAAAAGGCTATTGCTTACTGTTTTATGTAGTACTCATGGCAATTCACCATGAGTCAGAGTCCTCGGCTAGCAAGTTGTGGGCGAGAGGGTTGGCTGCACACATATGTAGCAGGAAGCTTAAATGCCTTTGTGGCCCGAAAGTGCATGCAGGCTGGAGGTCAGTTGGTGATCTCCCCGGTTCCTTTTTTTCAATTGTTAAGGCTAAGATGTTGTATCTTTATTCTATTGCATAATAGGCGCCACCTATGCAGCCATAATTAACCTTTTAATAATATAAGTATTATTAGAATATTGATATTGCTAATAGTAATTTTTTATGTAGTTTACGGCTGGATACGATATTAATCTGCTGCTGAATTTAGCTAGATGTTTACATTTGCAAATCATAATTTGTTCTGCTCATAATGGAAGTACAGTGCTGAAACTCAAACAGAACACAGTATGAAGGTCGTTGCACACTGACACGAAAGCCCCTCCAGGCAAGTTCCCGACTCGAAATTTCAGACTGATACGGCGAATCCGCAACATAATCGTGGATATCGGGAATTAGCCGTGGGTGACTCTTACGGTCCAAGCGACGTATCAGGGGGTCGATACGAGATTTTGAGCTGTTTAAAAGTTAGTGGGAATCCCCGTCAACTGTAAAAAATCGTCTGAATCTGGTCTCCATCACGAACTCGCCGTATCACAATCGTGTGGTCCGTATCAAAGACGTATGGTCCGTATCAAAGCCGTATGGCCCGTATCAACGTCGTCTGGTGCGTAAGCCTGCCGTGCGGACCGTATCTTTTCTGTGCGGAAAATTGGCAACGGTCGAGTTGGCAACCGTGCGTCTAGCCTCAATCCGGTTGCACGTCTCACGGCGTCGATACGATTCTTCTGAGTTGTATCGCAGTCTTTTGGGTCGTATTTTAGTATTTTATCCGTGGTGTTTTGTTTTGTTGTTTTTTTCTATGTGAATGAGGGAGACAAGAGGCATAACTGTCTGCAGTGAGTGCCTCCCCCAGATTTGAAAGAGTGACAGGGCCAAAATCAAGGGACGTTTGAGATAAAATGCCTGGACACACGGAGTTTGAAGCAATTTAAGTCATAGGAAGAGGGAAAGACTGATTCTAGGAGAGAGTTCCAAAGCTCAGCAGTTGAATAGAAGAAAGTCAGAGAATAGCATTTCACTCTTGGGATGGAGAGTTGCACATAGTAGGGGTGGGATTGTGTTGCAAGGCGGGTACTCCGTACCCTACGTAGAGGAGGTGGTATACACTGGGAAAGCTCCGAGGAACACTGATTATTGTAGTAGCGATAGACTAGTCATGTACCCTTTGCACGACTTTTCCTATCTTCTTCGTTAATTCGTTTCTCCACCGTATCGGCATCGCTAGAGTCTTATCAAGTCGTGCGGAAGAGATACGACTCTAACGATGCCAGCCATTTTCGCCACGATCTCTAGTAAATTCGGCAAGACACAGGATTTGTATGTGTCGTGGGTGTTTGTGCCAGTCTTGAAGGGGCTGTCGTGTCAGTGTGCAACGACCATAAGGTTTAACCCTTTCGCTGCGGGTGATGTTCTGGAACGTCCTGGCAAGTTACAGCAATTTCCAGGCTATAAAAGCCTGTAAAAACCGTAAAAATCGAGTGTCAGTGGGCGGGAGCGTGAGGGGCCCACCTCCGACCCTCAGAGCAGCGAGCGGCTCACTGAGGTAGACTGTGTCTCGCGCGGGTTTCTCTCTGTCTCTCACAACAGTGTAGCCAAGCGAGCGAGTGTTACCAAATAGCGGGTTTCCCGCGTTTCACTGGCACCGCTACGGGTGAACCAGACCACGTACGGGGCCCGTTCTGGTCTCATTTTGAAGCTATTTTCGCCTAGTTTTCGGCAAAATACAGTTCATTTAATGCAGATGCTTGATTTATAATTCAGGAGTGCCTGAATATGCCCTAAATAGCCCAAAACACCCCACAGAGAAAGGGTTAAGGCAAAGCATGTAGAATATAACACATGCTGGAAGTCACACTATAGAAGGTTTTGATCCCCTACCCTGCCCCCTCCAAACAAGGCCCCCCCATCCCCCCCACCCCACAGATCTGGAGCTAATGAGCTTTCTGTTAATGAAGGAAGCCCAGCCAACCCGGAGAGGAGCAGCAGCGGTATTATTATTATTATTATTATTATTATTATTATTATTATTGAAGCTCACTGTTACCCCGACCCTCTCACCTCCACCATAGCAGTTTTAGGGGTCAGGAATGGAAATCATGTAGCTTAGTTTAGCTTAACCCTTTCGGTTACTAGGTATCTCTTTTCACTTTACCCTTTTTGTAACAATTTGTTTTTGTTTTGTACCTTTCCAGTTATAGGGTGTGTTATAGATTATGTTCTTGCTATCATTACAGTATATTAAGGAAGGTTGTGTGTGTGTGTGTTTTTTTTTTTTTTTTTTTTTGAGCTCTCAGTTACCTCCGCCACCTCCCGACATGTCAGTTGTTAAGGGTCGTGAATATAATATAAGAAGTTTATTATCTTATATTTGCAATGATATCAAGATAATGTTGTAATTGCTATGCTATTCATTGTTTGAGGGGATTTATAGTTTGTTTTCCCAGTTCATGTCAGCCGCTCAACCCGCTTGGCATAATTTGACAGTTGAGCTCCTTTAACCACTTAGAGCAACATGAGCCCATCCCAAGTATTCCAATTTTGTGTGGAGACAGGGAAGGGAGGGTGAGAAGGGTTGGGAGTCGGGGCGGACAACTCAGGACCGAAGTGTTTGTTGATTTGCTATGCTTGATTTTCTTGTTCATAGCATTATCTACGCCTACTACAGTTTCAGCAGAGATTATATGATTGTTGTTGTCTCTGTTGGCCTTCTTGTTTCTCTGTCTGCCAGCCTGCCTACAGCATTTTGTTAGTATGATTTTGCAGAAGTTTAGAGCATATTTGTACGAATGTTGTTAAAACAAGAAAAATTGGGGAAGGTGCCAGAGTACATACATACATATATATAAAAAAAAAAATCTATGTGAGTGAGGGAGGCAA
The DNA here is from genome assembly GCA_032716605.1 of Paralithodes platypus. NCBI lineage: Eukaryota > Metazoa > Arthropoda > Malacostraca > Decapoda > Lithodidae > Paralithodes > Paralithodes platypus. The sequence goes on from CM064495.1 coordinate 40,818,578, forward strand.
AAGGCAGAACTGTCTATAGCGAGTGCCTCCCCCATAGTTGAAAGAGTGACAGGGCCAAAATCAAGGGACGTTCGAGCCAAAATGCCTGGACACACGGAGTTTGAAGCAATTTATGTCATAGGAAGAGGGAAAGACTGGTTCTGGGAGAGAGTTCCAGAGCTCAGCTGTTGAGTAGAAGAAAGTTTGAGAGTAACGTTTCACTTTTGGGTTGGAGAGTTGTACAGAGTAGTACAGAGACATCGTTTAACTTATATAGTACGTTCCTTTGCTATTTTAATTTCCTAAAGATAAACAAAAATAATTATATAAACAAAATATAATATAAAACAATGCCAGTTGTTGAATATTGAGTGTCTCTGTACTACGCTAAACATTGAATTAATACATCTTGAAGTATTACTCGAGTTATTTATTTATTTATTTTTTGTATGTCCGACTCGTGAGATTGAACGCTTTACTGGGGGCCATCCTATTTTACGAGCACGCCACATTCTCTCTCTCTCTCTCTCTCTCTCTCTCTCTCTCTCTCTCTCTCTCTCTCTCTCTCTCTCTCTCTCCCTACATTCACATTTATCTATTCCCCTCGAGTTCCATTTCCTTCATCTTATTTTCATCCATCTATCACATTTCCTCTTCCTCTTCCTGTTTTCCCTCATTTTCTTATTTATCTTTCTCCTTCTCCTCTCTCTCCTCTTTCCTTTCCTTCTCCTGTCTCTCCTCTTTCCTTTCCTTCTCCTCTCTCTCCTCCTTCCTTTCCTTCTCCTCTCTTTCTCCTCCTTCCTTTCCTTCTCTTCTCTTTCCCCTCCTTCCTTTCCTTCTCCTCTCTTTCTCCTTCCTTTCCTTCGCCTCTCTCTCCTCCTTCCTTTTCTTCTCCTCTATCTCCTCCTTCCTTTCCTTCTCCTCTCTCTCCTCCTTCCTTTCCTTCTCCTCTCTCCTTCCTTTCCTTCTCTTCTCTCTCCTCCTTCCTTTCCTCTCCTCTCTCTCCTCCTTCCTTTCCTCCTCGTCTACCTTCTCTCTTCCTTCCTTTCCTTCTCTTCTCTCTCTCCTTCCTTTCCTTCTCCTCTCTTTCTCCTCCTTCCTTTCCTTCTCCTCTCTCTCCTCCTTCCTTTCCTTCTCCTTTCTCTCTTCCTTCCTTTCCTTCTCTTCTCTCTCCTCCTTCCTTTCCTTCTCCTCTCTTTCTCCTCCTTCCTTTCCTTCTCCTCTCTTTCTCCTCCTTCCTTTCGTTCTCCTCTCTTTCTCCTCCTTCATTTCCTTCTACTCTCTTTCTCCTTCCTTTCCTTCTCCTCTCTCTCCTCCTTCCTTTCCTTCTCCTCTCTCTCCTCCTTCCTTTCCTTCTCCTCTCTCTCCTCCTTCCTTTCCTTCTCCTCTCTCTCCTCCTTCCTTTCCTTCTCCTCTCTCTCCTCCTTCCTTTCCTTCTCCTCTATCTCTACCTTCCCCTCCTTCATGATAAACCAATAATTAAGCGGAGTCACCGAATTTTTTCATCTTTCTCTCCTTTTCTCTCTTTCCCTGGCTTATATCCATTCGGCCCCATTCAGCCAACTGTTTAAGACGTTTAACCCCATCCAGGTGTCGATTTCTTCCTGGCGAGCGATAGCGAGCCAGCATTGTATGGAGAAATCCGGCTTCGCCGGACACAATTTTCTATCGAAAAATGTACAAATTTAGCTTGCTGTCAAAAACAAAAATATATACTGTATATGCTGGCTCGCTACCGCTCGCCAGGAAAATATTGACACCTGGATTTGGGTAAACGTCTTAAAACAGTAGGCTGAATGGGGCCGAATGGATACAAGCCAAAGAGAGGGAGAGAGAGAGGTGGGCCCCACTAACCTTATTCCCCTCGTTAGCGATAATGGCCAGCCCTCTCTACACCTTTGTTTATCACCATAATGATCCCAACACAGCCCACTACTAACATAGACTGTATCTTACACACCAGTACCGGTACAGTGCCACCTGGTGCCAATATTGTGACCACCATACCGGTCAGAGCCTTCCCTGGACAGTACTGATATTATGGTGCTAGACCCTCCCTATGGGTCCCAACACAGCCCACTACTAACATAGACTGTATCTTACACACCAGTACCGGTACAGTGCCACCTGGTGCCAATATTGTGAGCACCATACCGGTCAGAGCCTTCCCTGGACAGTACTGATATTATGGTGCTAGACCCTCCCCATGGGTCCCAACACAGCCCACTACTAACATAGACTGTATCTTACACACCAGTACCGGTACAGTGCCACCTGGTGCCAATATTGTGACCACCATACCGGTCAGAGCCTTTCCTGGACAGTACTGATATTATGGTGCTAGACCCTCCCCATGGGTCCCAACACAGCCCACTACTAACATAGACTGTATCTTACACACCAGTACCGGTACAGTGCCACCTGGTGCCAATATTGTGACCACCATTCCGGTCAGAGCCTTCCCTGGGCAGTACTGATATTATGGTGCTAGACCCTCCCCATGTTCAAACCCGTCATAATCTTCAAGGGGTTAATATGAAGCAGCGATGTAATATTTCCTTGGCTGTAATACTGTCAGGAGAAATCGACTGCTTGGTGGTCAATATATTCGCCTGATTAAGGGAGGTGACCTGTTTTTGTTCTGTCCTTTTCTATCTTTCTCTGGCTTGTATCCATTTGGCCCCATTCAGCCTACTGTTTTAAGATGTTTATCCCCATCCAGGTGTCAATTTTTTACAGGTGAGCGGTAGCGAGCCAGCATATTTTTTATTTTTGTTTGACAGCGGGCTAAATTTGTACATTTTTCGATAGAAAAATTTCTCCGGCGAAGCCGGATTTCTTCATATAATGCTGGCTCGCTATCGCTCGCCAGGAAGAAATCGACACCTAGATGGGGATAAACGTCTTAAAATAGTTGGCTGAATGGGGTCGAATGGATACAAGCCAGAGAAAGAGATAAAAGGACTTAGCTCTTCCCTTAAGGGAAGATGGGTTGTTTTTCTGTTCCCCTTTCTCCCTTGTGTTAAGCCCTATTTTGGGGGGGAGATTATAAGACGTTTGGTCCATTAGTTTGGCAATTTTATCACCTTTCGCCCCATTTCGTTGTCAATTTTAAGACCTTTCGTGCCATTTAGGTGTCGATTATTTCCTGGCGAGCGATAGCGAGTCTGTAATTTTAAGAGTAACCGACGTTTGGCCGGAACATTTTTCTACCGAAAAATGTACAAATTGATATTGAAGGGGGGTATAGGGGGGTGTTTTTCTAAGCTTGATGGAGGTCTAGCGAGGAAACTAAGAAATAAAGGAATACATGACTTAATAGGCCAAAACAACGGCTCTTCTCCCCTTAAGATAAACAGACTACAATTTGCGAGTTTCAGGCTATAAGGAAGTTGGAGCTGTGAACATCGATATTAAACAGAAATGCAATAATAAAATACGTTTCTGATGGATAAATGGTATGTTGAATTGGGTTATATGTATTTATAAATGTACTACAGCCATATTGTAGCTGGTAATTCTGCTAAGTATGGATGTCTACAGCTCCAACTTCCTTATAGAACGAAACTCGCAAGTCGGCAATTGGCAAAGCCCAGATTCTTCTTCCACCGCCTCCATTCATTCGTCTTACCTCCCCATGTCCCTCCTAATCCACCTTCCCTCATCCACATAGTCAGATTTTTTCCTCTTTCTCCTACCCCCTCCTTTCCTTCCGTACCACCTTCACCACCACCACCTCCTCCATCACCATCATTAACACTCCTCCACCTCCACCGTCCCCCTCCTCCTCCTCCTCCATCACCATTAACACCCCTCCTCCACCACCACCACCTCCATCACCATCACCACCATTAACACCCCTCCTTCACCACCACCACCTCCCCCTCCTCCGCCACCACCACCATCATTACCAACTCTCCTTCACCACCACCACCACCTCCTCCTCCTTCACCTCCACCACCACCACTTCCTCCTCAACCACCACCACCATTAACACCCCTCCTCCACCACCACCACTCACCTCCTATCACCACCACCTCCTCCTTCACCACCACCACTTCCTCCTCAACCACCACCACGATTAACACCCCTCCTCCACCACCACCACCACTCCCCTCCTATCACCACCACCTCCCCTTTCCTAACCCCCCCCCCCCACCACCCTCAGCTCTACCGTGTAACCACTTAGCAACCCTCATAACCAGTTCCACATATTCTACTTTACATCGTTCGTTTTCTCCTTTCCCACTTCCCACCTTTGCTTCCCTTCTTCCTTGCCGGTTATAACTTATACGAATTAATGTCTTGTTTTCCTTTCTCCTGTTTCTTCCTTCCTTGTATATTTGGTCTATCTTCCTTCTTCTTTTTCTACTTTACGCCTTTATTTTCTTCTTTCCCACTTCCCGCCTTTTCTCCCCTTCTTGGGTCATCGGATCTTGAAAGGGTTAAGACTCCTTCATCAGCGTTATCAACCTTCCCTCCACCCAATCCCCACCACTACACCACCTTCCCTCCACCCAATCCCCACCACTACCCCACCTCTCCACCCAATCACCACCACTACACCACCGTTCCTCCTTCATTTCACGACCAACACCCAATCTCCCTCACTTCACCTTCCCTCCACCACTTCACCCCCTCTCCACCACCCAATCTCCCCCACTTCACCCCTTCTCCACCACCCAATCTCCCCCAATTCTCCCTCTCCACCATCGTGACCATTTACGAGGCATAATAACTCACCCGTATAGTGCTACATCCCCCTCCCCTCCACCTCCCTCCTCTCTCTTCCCCCCACATCCTCCCTCCTCTCTCTTCCCCTCCTCCTCCACCCTCCCTCCTCTATTCCCCTCCCCTCCTTCTCAGTCCTTCCTCTCTCTTCCCCTCCCCTACTTTTCCTTCCTTCCTCTCTCTCATCGCTTCCTCCACTTCTTAATTTCCTCTCTCTCTTGCCTCCAATTTCCTTCCTTCCCCTCTCTCATCCACCCTCATATATTCTTCCTCTCTCCTCCCCTCTTTCATTCTCCTTTCCATTATTCTCCCTCCCCCTTTCTCTCTCTCCCCCCCCCTCTTCTCTACTCTCTCTCTCTCTCTCTCTCTCTCTCTCTCTCTCTCTCCCTCTCTCTCTCTCTCTCTCTCTCTCTCTCTCTCTCGCTCTTGAATCACTTGCCTAACCCTTCCCTTTATTTTTATCGCTCATTCCCATGACCTTAATGTGTTCCCATTCCATCTCCCTCTCTATCTCATCTCTCATTCCTTTTCCTTCCCCCCCCCCCCCCCCCCCCCCCTTTTCCTTCTTTTAATTTCCTTCCTCCCTATCCCTCTCACCTCTCTCATCCCCCCCCCTCCTCCCTCCCCCCCCCCCACCCCCCCCTCCCCCTCCTTTCCTCCCTTGCCCCTCCCACATCTGGCGTATTTCTGGACCCATCTTCCCTTTATGTGATTTAGTACGTGTATTTATGGTTTGTGTGTTTGTTTGTTTGTTGTCGTTTTTCCTCATCATTGTTTTCGTTGGTATTATTATTATTATTATTATTATTATTATTATTATTATTATTATTATTTTTAAGGTCGCTTGTTTCATTATGCTTTTGTTCATTATCCATGGTCTCTCTCTCTCTGTCTCTCTCTCTCTCTCTCTCTCTCTCTCTCTCTCTCTCTCTCTCTCTCTCTCATCTACGCCCCTTTATAGTTACCATTTCACCCACCATTTTCTTTCTTTTACATTTTTTTCTGGACTTTTCATTGTAAAGTTTATCGTGTTATTGCTCCTAAAGTTCCTCCAAAAAAATGCCTTCTCTATATTCCCTCCGCACCCTCGACACTATTTATGGACCTTCCCAGTGTGTATGTGTGTGTGTGTGTGTGTGTGTGTGTGTGTGTGTGTGTGGTGTTTTTACCTGGTAATCCCTCTAACGTAACAGAATCCCGTTTTTTTTTTTATTGTTTTTTCCTCATTAAGTATAATAATAACATAACACCCAGCTGTGTAATGGGTGAAGTGATGAAATATGCTTGAGATATACACATATAATATTAGAACAATACTGCCAGATATAATAGTTATGTACAGTTGGTCAAATAAGTTGTGTCGCCGCTGTCGCCGTTTTGTTATGTGTGTGCTGTATTAATGTCTATCGGATGTTGCCTAGGATGTGTGTTTTTTTTTTTTTTTTTTTTTTTTTTTTGTCTATGTGATTGAGGGAGGCAAAAGGCATAACTGCCTATAGCGAGTGCCTCCCCCATAGTTGAAAGAGTGACAGGACCAAAATCAAGGGACGTTCGAGCCAAAATCTCGATAGGGACATGTTTGTATATCTCACTCGAAACGATGAATTAAACCTTAGATAACGCTGATGCCAATTATTGATCGAAATATTCTTGGTGCCGCGACATCACTCATTTGGCCGACTGTACAAGACGAATTAGATAATTCGTGAAAGAATCAAAGGATCTGAAGTGGATTTTAGATCAGAAATATGCCAAGAAAAATCTGCAGAGTTTCAGATGGTCAAATATCCAATGTTTTCGCTGGAATGAAATTGTGTTGATTTTGCTCTTAGTCATTATTTGGTATTTTATGTTTCTGCAGTCCTACCTGAATTATGCTATTATATTTCAGTGTCTTTCCACTTTCAATTAATCCCCCCCCCCCCCTCTCTCTCTCTCTCTCTCTTCCACTTTCACGTCTTGGCCCTCATAAACTATATCGCTTTTTCATCCCCCCCCCCTCCTCCTACCCACCCACACACACACACCCACACACATTTTCAGCTCATGAGGCTGCCATTCTTTAATAAACCGTTTATTATTATTATTATTATTACACACACACACACACACACTTCCATATATCCTGATGCCCTCGCGTTCAGACCACAGCATTTGCTCTACTAAATTTACGTGGGCTTATTTATTTTTTCTGGACCCCCTTCTCCCTCGTGTTTAGCCACATTAGCTTTGAGATTTTAAGACGTTCGCCTCAATTCTTTGTCAATTATTAAAGACCTTTCGTACCATGTAAGTGTCGATTTTGTTACCTGCAATTTGGGAGGGTCTAGCCTTCAGCCGGGACATATTTATCTGTAAAGGAGGTCTTGGGGTATATTTTAAAGCTTGGTAGAGGTCTAAAGAGCAAATTAAATAACACAAATACAAACCACTCCCTTAATACAAACCACTCCCTTAATACAAACCACTCCCTTAATACAAACCACTCCCTTAATACAAACCACTCCCTTAATACAAACCACTCCCTTAATACAAACCACTCCCTTAATACAAACCACTCCCTTAATACAAAAACCACTACTCCCTTAATACAAACCACTTCCCTTAATACAAAAACCACTCCCTTAATACAAAACCACCTCCCTTAATACAAACCACTACCTTAATACAAACATACCCAACTCCCTTAATAACAAACCACGTTCCCCTTTAATACAAAAACCACGGGCCCTTAATACAAACCACGCCCTTAATACAAACCACTCCCATTAATACAACCACTCCCTTAATACAAACCACTAATCCTGTAATACAAACACTCCCTTACATACAAACCACTCCCTTAATACAAACCACTTACCTTAAGTACAAACCAACCCCCGTAATACAAACCACTCCCTTAATACAACCACACCCTTAATACAAAACCACTCCCTTAGTACAAACCACTCCCTTAATACAAACCACTCCCTTAATACAAACCACTCCCCTAACACAAACCACTCCCTTAATACAAACCACTATCCCTTTAATACAAAACCACTCCCTTAATTACAACACCACCCCTTAATACAAACCACTCCCGTTAATAAAAACCACTCCCTTAATACAAACACGCACCTTAATACAAACCACTCCCTTAATACAAACCACTCCCTTAATACAAACCACTCCCTTAATACAAACCACTCCTTTAATACAAACCACTCCCTTAATACAAACCACTCCCTTAATACAAACCACTCACTTAATACAAAACCACTCCCTTAATACAAACCACTCCCTTAATACAAACCACTCCCTTAATACAAACCACTCCCTTAATACAAACCACTCCCTTAATACAAACCACTCCCTTAATACAAACCACTCCCTTATACAAACACAATCCTCTTAATACAACCACTCCCCGTAATACAAACCCTCCTTAATACAAACCACTCCCTTAATACAAACCACGACCTTAATACAAACCACTTCCCTTAATACAAAACTCCCTATACAAACCATGCCCTTAATACAAACCACTTTTTCCCCCTTAATACAAACACTCCCTTAATACAAACCACTCCCTTAATACAAACACTCCCTTATACAAACCACGCCGTCCCGTAATACAAACCACGTCCTTAAATACAAACCACTTCCCTTAATACAAACCGACTCCCTTAATACAAAACCACTCCCTTAATACAACAAACCACTCCCTGAATACAACCACTCCCTTATACAAAACCACTCCCTTAATACAAACCACTCCCTTAATACAAACCACTCCCTTAATACAAACCACTCCCTTAATGCAAACCACTCCCTTAATACAAACCACTCCCTTAATACAAACCACTCCCTTAATACAAACCACTCCCTTAATACAAACCACTCCCTTAATACAAACCACTCCCTTATACAAAACCACTCCCTTAATAGCAAACCACTCCCTTAATACAAACCACTCCCTACCTCCGTAATACAAACCGCTCCCATTAATACAGACCATCCCTAATGACCCTCCCTTAATGTATTGCTGGTTAACATTGGACTAATATACGCAGCTTAGAAAGACCCGCTTTATATTCAAAGAGATCAAAACTCGATTAAGGGGAGATTTCCACTTGAGGGATTATTTTCTTTACCCCTTTCTCCCTCATGTGTAGCCCCATTGCTTTTGAGATGTTAAGACCTTTGCCCTAGTAGTTTGGATATTTTAAGACATTTTGCCCCATTTCTGTCAATTTTAACACCTTTCGTTCCGTTAAGGTGTCGATTTTTTCCTGGCGAGCGATAGCGAGCCTGTAATTTAAGAGTAACCGGCCTCCGGCCGGGATTTTTTTTTACCGAAAAATTTACAAATTTATCTAGAAAGGGGGTCTAGGGGATGTAATTTTAAGCTTGATGAAAAAGTAGGGAACAAACTAAATACCTTCCCTTAACCCTCATATACCATTGTGCGTCTCCATCCTCCCCACCTCCCCCTCCCGCGTTCCATAATCCATGAGCTCCCTCCACCCACCCCGACCACCCACCAACCCCCTCATTCGCCCACTCTTTTTTAGAAGTGATTTTCTTTGTGTGTTGTCAGTCTTCTTGCGTGTTGCCTTGCTGACATTTACTCGGTCCTTCAATTGGTTTCATTCAAGTTTCCGTATTTTTAAGAATTCCTCTACATTTCTCTTTCTTTTGTTCTTTTCACTGGTTCTTCCCTTCCCCCTGTTCTTCTTCGTGTTCATCATCTCTTCCCTTACCCCCGGTTCTTCTTCGTGTTCATCATCTCTTCCCTTCCCCCTGTTCTTCTTCGTGTTCATCATCTCTTCCCTTCCCCCTTTTCTTCTTCGTGTTCATCATCTCTTCCCTTCCCCCTGTTCTTCTTCGTGTTCATCATCTTGTGTTTCCTACTCCAAATAACCAAACAGCCTTAAGGGGGCTCACCTGTTTTGGTTCTGTCCTTTTCTATCTTTCTCTGGCTTGTATCCATTTGGCCCCATTCAGCCTACTGTTTTTAAGACCATTTATCCCCATCGACTGGTGGTCAATTTTTTACTGGTGAGCGGTAGCGAGCCAGCATATTTTTATTTTTGTTTGACAGCAGGGCTAAAAATTAGTACATTTTTCGATAGCAAAATGTCTCCGGCGAAGCCGGATTTCTTCAAATAATGCTGGCCCGCTATCGCTCGCCCCGGAAAAAACGACACCTAGATGGGGGATAAAAACGTCTTAAAATAGGTTGGCTGAATGGGGCAGAATGGATAAAGCAGCAGAGAAAGAGAGAAAAAAGGACAGAAAATAACAAAAAGCAAGGTTCACCCCCCTCCTAAATCAGGCGCTATTAATATTGGCACTTCAATATTATTTTTATAATTTTATCAGATTAATTTTCCTCCTCCTCTACGCATTCCTCTTCTTTCTCTCCCACCTCCTCCACCCTCTTCATATTCCTCCTCCTCCTGCTTCCTCCTCCACCCTTTTTATATGCCTCCTCCTTCTCCTCCTGCACCCTCGTCATATTCCTCCTCCTCCTCCTCCTGCTTCCTCCTTCACCCTCGTCATATTCCTCCTTCCCTGCTTCCTCTGGCACACCCATATGGTTCATACTCTCCTCCCCTCCTCCTCCTGCTTCCTACCTCATCACCCTCGTCATGATCCCATCCTGAACTGCGTCCTCCTGCACGCCTCGTCATACTCCTCCTCCTCCGCCCCTCATTGCGTCCTCCTCCTTCACCCTCGTCATATTCCTCCTTCCCTGCTTCCTCCTGCACCCTCGTCATACTCCTCCTCCTCCTCCTCCTGCTTCCTCCTTCACCCTCGTCATATTTTTCATCCTCTCCACCTGATAGTCCTCCTGCACCCTCGTCATACTCCTCCTCCTCCTCCTCCTGCTTCCTCCTTCACCCTCGTCATATTCCTCCTCTCCCTGCTTCCTCCTGCACCCTCGTCATACTCCTCCTCCTCCTCCTCCTGCTTCCTCCTTCACCCTCGTCATATTCCTCCTTCCCTGCTTCCTCCTGCACCCTCGTCATACTCCTCCTCCTCCTCCTCCTGCTTCCTTCTTCACCCTCGTCATATTCCTCCTTCCCTGCTTCCTCCTGCACCCTCGTCATACTCCTCCTCCTCCTCCTCCTGCTTCCTCCTGCTTTTCCACCTCGTCATATTTACTCCTCTCCCTGCTTCCTCCTGCACCTCGTCATCCTCCGCCTCCTCCTCCTCATGCTCCTTCCTTCTTCACAATCTCAAAAAAAAATATTCCTCCTTCCCCCGCTTCCTTCCTGCAACCCTTCGTTAATACTCCTCCTCCTCCTCCTCCTGCTTCCTCCTTCACCCTCGTCATATTCCTCCTCTCCCTGCTTCCTCCTGCACCCTCGTCATACTCCTTACTCCTTCCTCCGCCTCATGTCTTCCTTCTTCACCATCCCTCGTCATATTCCTCCTTAGCCCCTGCTTTCCTCCTGCACCCTCGTTCATACCTCCTCCATCCTCCTCCTCATCCTGCGTCATCCTTCACCCTCCCATATTCCTCATCTCCTCCCTGCTTGGCAACGGCGCTGCACCCTCGTCATACTCCTCCTACTTCCTCCCTCCTGCAACTCCTCGTTCATATTTTAATCCTCCTCCCCCTGCACCCTCGTCATACTAAACCCTCCTCCTCCTCCTGCGTCCTCCTACGACCCCGTAATTACTCCTCCTCCGTCCTCGCACTGCACCCTCGTCATATTAGTCCTCCTCTCGGCCCCTGCTTTCCCGTCCTGCACCCTATTCGTCATAATACTCCTCCTCCTCACCTCCTTTGCACCCCGTCCCATATTCCTCCTCCTCCCTCCCTGCTTCCTCCTACACCCTCGTCATACTCCTCCTCCTCCTCCTCCTGCACACCCTCGTCATACTCCTCCCTCCTCCTCCTCCTGCACCCTCGTCATATTCCTCCTCTCCCTGCTTCCTCCTGCACCCTCGTCATACTCCTCCTCCTCCTCCTCCTGCACCCTCGTCCATATTCCTCCTCTCCCTGCTTCCTCCTACACCCTCGTCATACTCCTCCTCCTCCTCCTCCTGCACCCTCGTCATATTCCTCCTCTCCCTGCTTCCTCCTACACCCTCGTCATACTCCTCCTCCTCCTCCTCCTGCACCCTCGTCATATTCCTCCTCTCCCTGCTTCCTCCTACACCCTCGTCATACTCCTCCTCCTCCTCCTCCTGCACCCTCGTCATATTCCTCCTCTCCCTGCTTCCTCCTACACCCTCGTCATACTCCTCCTCCTCCTCCTCCTGCACCCTCGTCATATTCCTCCTCTCCCTGCTTCCTCCTACACCCTCGTCATACTCCTCCTCCTCCTCCTCCTGCACCCTCGTCATATTCCTCCTCTCCCTGCTTCCTCCTGCACCCTCGTCATACTCCTCCTCTCCTCCTCCCTCTGCACCCTCGTCATATTCCTCCTCTCCCTGCTTCCTCCTACACCCTCGTCATACTCCTCCTCCTCCTCCTCCTGCACCCTCGTCATATTCCTCCTCTCCCTGCTTCCTCCTACACCCTCGTCATACTCCTCCTCCTCCTCCTCCTGCACCCTCGTCATATTCCTCCTCTCCCTGCTTCCTCCTACACCCTCGTCATACTCCTCCTCCTCCTCCTCCTGCACCCTCGTCATATTCCTCCTCTCCCTGCTTCCTCCTGCACCCTCGTCATACTCCTCCTCCTCCTCCTCCTGCACCCTCGTCATATTCCTCCTCTCCCTGCTTCCTCCTACACCCTCGTCATACTCCTCCTCCTCCTCCTCCTGCACCCTCGTCATATTCCTCCTCTCCCTGCTTCCTCCTGCACCCTCGTCATACTCCTCCTCCTCCTCCTCCTGCACCCTCGTCATATTCCTCCTCTCCCTGCTTCCTCCTGCACACCCTCGTCATACTCCTCCTCCTCCTCCTCCTGCACCCTCGTCATATTCCTCCTCTCCCTGCTTCCTCCTACACCCTCGTCATACTCCTCCTCCTCCTCCTCCTGCACCCTCGTCATATTCCTCCTCTCCCTGCTTCCTCCTGCACCCTCGTCATACTCCTCCTCCTCCTCCTCCTGCACCCTCGTCATATTCCTCCTCTCCCTGCTTCCTCCTACACCCTCGTCATACTCCTCCTCCTCCTCCTCCTGCACCCTCGTCATATTCCTCCTCTCCCTGCTTCCTCCTACACCCTCGTCATACTCCTCCTCCTCCTCCTCCTGCACCCTCGTCATATTCCTCCTCTCCCTGCTTCCTCCTACACCCTCGTCATACTCCTCCTCCTCCTCCTCCTGCACCCTCGTCATATTCCTCCTCTCCCTGCTTCCTCCTACACCCTCGTCATACTCCTCCTCCTCCTCCTCCTTCACCCTCGTCATATTCCTCCTCTCCCTGCTTCCTCCTACACCTCGTATTATTATTAAATAGCGTTCCGTGAGTTCTAAAATAATAAATTTAAAGGTTTTCTATGCAAACGCTCGTAGCATACGCAATAAATTTTCAGATTTAGAGGAGCTAGTGTTTACAGAAAATTATGATGTGATTGGCATAACAGAATCTTGGCTCAATACAGAAGATAGAGACTTTTTAGCAGAGTATTCACTTCCCGGTTATGTAATGTTTGAGAAAAGCCGAATAAATCGAAATGGAGGTGGCGTTTTACTTTATATCAAAGAAAGTCTTAACCCTACCCTCTTGTCAAAACCTCAAATTGTGAACGTCGACGCATCTTTTGTGCTAATAAAGAATAATAAAGGTACAAAAATAATACTCGCATTAATATACAGACCTCCAGCTCAATCAGTGCAAACTGACCGAGAAATTTATGAACAAATTGCAGATGTAAGTAACTCGCAAGATACAGTAATTTTTGGCGACTTTAATTTACCTGTGACCAAGTGGGGCGATACTCTTACTTCACACTCCGGACATGACTTGTATACGAACTTGCAAGAGAGTTCGCTTTATCAATTTGTTCGAATGCCGACCCGTGGTAATAACGTTCTTGACATTGTACTTGCAACAAAAGAAGAATTAATAGAGAATTTGAATGTTGGTGATGAATTCAGTAACAGCGACCATCGTACGATAACTTTCACTTTAAAGTTTACTAGTAACGAACCAAATAGTAGCATCGAAAAAGTCCCTAATTTCAAGAAAGCAAACTTCCATAAACTTAGAGCTATGTTTAAGAAACTGACTGGAGCTTTTTAATTAACAATAATGACATAAATACATCTTGGAAGTTATTCGAAACCACTTACCTAAAAGCAGTGCAAGACTGCATACCATCGAAAATACGGCGTCCAGGCCATAATAATAAGCCCAAATGGTGGAATAAAGATATTTCAAACTGCCTGCTTGCTAAAAAAAATTGCTAATGATAGATTAAAATCCTCACAAAATGACGAAGAACGGGTGAAATTTGTAGAGCTACGACGCAAAGCCAAAAAGTTAATTAAGCAAAGTAAAAAGACCTTAGAGTTACATATTGCGAATCAAAGTAAAACAAACCCGAAAGAATTCTATAGTTATATCAGAAAGAAAAAAGTAGTTACTTCAACTGTTTGGACCGTTAGTCGATGAAAATGGAGAATACACCAAAGACGAAGTACAAATGAGTAATGCTCTCAATACCTTCTTGCATCAGTTTTTACAACAGAAGACCTCAGTGATATCCCTACACCATCGCCGATTCAGATTGATAATTCAGATGTTCTAAGCAATATCACCGTTACAGAGAGAAGTATTGAATTGTTTAGATAAACTCAAGGTAAATAAAACGCCAGGACCTGATACAATCTCGCCTAGAGTTCTGAAGGAAGCTAAGGATGAGCTCTCCAAACCACTGACTTTACTATTCAATAAATCCTTGCAGTCTGGAACTATGCCTGATCAGTGGAAGCTAGCCAACGTAACACCGATATTCAAAAAAGGCAGCAAATCCCTACCCAGTAACTATCGTCCAATTAGCTTAACCTCAGTTGTATGTAAAATGCTAGAAACGGTCATACGAGACAGACTCGTAAATCACTTAGAGGAAAATAACATGCTTAAAGATACTCAACACGGCTTTCGTAAAAAACGTTCCTGTTTAACAAACCTCTTAGACTTCTTCCACGATATCCTCAACCTCTACGATGAGAGTAAAACTGTAGATATTATATACCTTGATTTTCAAAAGACTTTGACAAAGTTCCCCACAAACGTTTACTGCTAAAACTAAAAGCGCATGGAATACAAGACGGTGTGTTGAAATGGATAGAAAATTGGCTCAGTGACAGAAAGCAAAGAGTAGTCATAAACGGTAAGGCATCTAAATGGACCAATGTAAGTAGCGGGGTACCCCAGGGATCGGTACTAGGACCAATTCTCTTTCTAATTTACATCAACGACATAGATGAGGGCCTCACCTGTACAATCTCAAAATTTGCTGACGATACAAAAATTGCAAATAGCGTACTCTCAAAAGAACAAGTTGACGATATGCAACACAATCTAGATAAATTGTCATGTTGGGCCCAAATTTGGCAAATGAGTTTCAATGCGGATAAATGTAAAGTACTACATATCGGATACCTAAATGAGAAAGCAAACTATTCGATGAATGGCACTCAGCTTAAGAATGTAAACAGAGAAACCGATCTGGGAGTAACAATATCGAGTAACCTAAAACCGAGTCAACAATGTTCAGAAGTTGTTAAGAAGGCAAACAAAATAATTGGCTTTATAGGCAGGTCATTTGAGCATACATCCAAAGAAGTTATCCTAACCCTTTACAATTCCTTAGTCCGCCCTCTTCTGGAATACTGCGTTCAATCCTGGTGCCCTTATTACCAAAAAGATATAAACAAGGTAGAACGAGTTCAACGTAGAGTTACCAAAATTATACCTAGCCTAAAGAACAAACCATACGAAGAGCGTCTTAGAGAATTAAATCTATTTCCTTTAACCCAGCGCAGATTAAGAGGTGACTTAATTCAAGTGTTCAAAATCATCAAAGGCATCGACAATATGAACTGTAGTAAGTACTTCACTATCGACCAATCTAATTACACGCGGGGAAACGGTTGCAAAATTATTGGTAAATCTTTTAACTCACACGAATCTAAGAATTTCTTCTTCAATCGAGTTGTCAACTTGTGGAATGGGCTTCCCCGAAACGTTATAGACTGCATCACCGTTGATTCATTTAAACTCCGCCTAGACAAATATCTCGCTTCAAACCCGCGACTGACTGCGTTTGTAAATGAATAACTTTATTTTATCCCCCCCCTCAGTTACTAACCCATCTGTCCCCTACTAACTTCCTAATCCTGCCACGGACATTAGTTCCAGGGCAGTAATTCCCTTTCCAATGTTCCCTTACCCACTCTGAACCACTGTTTGGACACTTGATCCTCAGTGTTTTGGAGGACAAGCAACCTAGAAGGGTCACTAGATCTGTTGTTGCTTGATTTCCTTTGTACTCCTTTGTACACCCTCGTCATACTCCTCCTCCTCCTCCTCCTGCACCCTCGTCATATTCCTCCTCATCCTCCTCCTCCCTCGTCATATTCCTCCTCTCCCTGCTTCCTCCTTCACCCTCTCCATATTCCTCCTCCTCCTCCCTCCTCCTCTCTTCACTTCCACTCTTCCTCCTCATGAAAGTATAAATAAGACATAAGTGAAGATAAATTGAAATGGAAAGACGAGTGAATAAAGCAAGGGTCATAATATTCGAAAGACTGTATGTGTGTGTGTGTGTTTGTGTGTGTGTGTGAATGTTTGAGAGAGAGAGAGAGAGAGAGAGAGAGAGAGAGAGAGAATATCATAACACCTATAGGATAGACAGACATAAATTTCCTCCCTAGACCTCCATCAAGCTTAATCAAAAAAATAACCCCAGACCCTCTTTCGAGATCAATTGGTGTCTTTTTCGGCAGAAAAGTGCCCCAGCCGAAGACCGGTTCTTCCTAAAATCCCGATTGGCTATTGCTCGCCAGGAAAAAAATCGACACCTAAATAACACGCTCGCCAAGACGAAATCGACACCTAAATAAAACGAAAGGTCTTAAAATTGAGAAAAATAAATGGGGCGAAAGGTCTTAAAATAGCCAAACTTATGGGGAGAACGTCTTGGAATCTCAAAACTAATGGGGCTAAACATGACGGAGAAGGTAGTCCAGAAAAACACTCCCTCAATAACGAGACACACAAAGAGCGACGTACATCCAGGTAGGCAGACATACGAGAACACATAATTACAGTCATAGGTACAGTCGCGCTAATAAGTGATGGCTCGGAACCAAGTATGTTTTGATCAATAATTGGTATCAGCAATATCTAAGCTTCATTTCTTCATATCGAGTGAAATATACAAACATGTTCCTACACTTACCCACCCTATTCAACATCTGACAGACATTAATACAGCACAGAGCGAGCCAAACGTAATGACAGCTGGAAAATGACTTATTAGCGCGACCGTACACTCGGGTGCCATAGTCTATAGCCCACTCATGATAATTCCTTGACCACTCTATGTTTTTCTGTATGCAATTATAACTAACTGGATTTATTTTTGGATAGAACTTGCTTGTCAATAAATAGTATATATAGTTTTGTAGTTGATGTATAGAACATTATATTCATACATTCGTTTCCAGAGATATACTTCTATAATTAAAAATAGGTGAAGTCCACGAATGTTCATGAGTGTGCTTGAGACTATGGCATCCGAGAGTACGTACATGCATACAGACAGACAGACAAAGCCACACATGCATTCATAAATCCATTATGTATACAAATAGACAAATACATTTATACATACGATAGACAGACAGACACACAGATAGTTAGGCATGAGGATGTCATTTCTGGGGTGGGAGGAAAGACCAACCCGCAAAGATAGACACATTGACAAATAGATAGATAGATAGATAGATAAATAAATAGCTAAATAGATAGATAAATAGATAGATACTGTAAATAGATAAACAACCAGAGCGATAGACTGACTGACAGAGAGACAGACAGCCAGGAAAAAGGAGGACAAATCTGACATCTGGGAGTGATAGCAGTCTGGAGTGGAAGGGAAGAAGCACCCACGGAGATAGATACAGTGATCGATAGATAGAGAGAGAGACACGAATATATAGATAGATGTATAGACGGCCAGACAGACAGACAGACACGCACGGAGCCGTAATATCTGACATCTGGGAGTAATAGCAGTCTGGAGTGGGTAGGCAAGACGAACCCTAATAGATAGATAGATGGATGTATACTTTGAACGAGAGAGAGAGAGAGAGAGAGAGAGAGAGAGAGAGAGAGAGAGAGAGAGAGAGAGCAGGAGAGTAAGGCTGAAGACCAGATCATACTAATGAATGAAAGCTGAAATGGAGAAATAATAAAATAGAAAAGACTTCGAATGAGGAATAAACGAAATTGTACATAGATGTGGAGAGGGTAAGGCAAGGAGGAAGATACTAAGATAATGGAGGAACAAGACAGTGATTGTCATGAAAACAGATATAGCGTAATAAGAGTGAGTCAATAGGAGAAATAGGAAGACTATACGGGAGCAAAGAGAAGAGAGAGAGAGAGAGAGCGAGAGAGAGAGAGAGAGAGATAAGAAAGTCAATGAACAAAGTTGGAGCTAGCAGAAAAGGAGATTATAAGGGTATTAGTAGGAGACGAAGGATTGGATTGGGGGGGATGAAAGGTCAGAGAGAGAGAGAGAGAGAGAGAGAGAGAGAGAGAGAGAGAGAGAGTGTGAGTGTGTGTGTGTGTTGTGTGTGAGTGAGAGAGGGAAAGTATTCATAAATTCATGAATTCATAAATGCATTATACATACAAATAGACGAATCCATCATACGACAGGCAGACAGACAGACAGACAGACAGGCAAGAGGGGGTATTATATCTGACATCTGGGAGTGATAGCTGTCTGGCGTGAGAGGAAAGACCAACCCAGAGAGATAGAGTGATAGGTGGATAGATAAATATACACATGGATATATAGATGCATTGATAGATAACAAAAAAAGATACATAGAGAGATAGATACATAGACAGTTATAAATTATATATAGATAGATACATAGATAGTTAGATAGATGAGAGAGATATACTGTATATATATATATATATAGTGATTAGCTATCACTATTTATAGATGTAGAGATAAATTGAAATATAGAAAGTAAGAAACAAACATAAGCACATAAGAAAATGGGAGTCTGCAGAAAGCCGATCGGCCCACACAAGGCAGATCCCTGCTAGAGCGAAAACGAGAGAGAGAGAGAAAGAAAGAAAAAGTATGCGTATGTGTATGTGTGGAAGAGTAAATGGAATTGAGAGAGAGAGTGTGTGTGCATGTGAGAAAGAATGAGAGTGAGAGAAAGAAGTAAATGTATCAAGGAAGATAAGAAAGTAAATTAATATATATGGAGCTAGGAGAAGGCGATTATAAGGGGATTGGCGAGGGAGGAAGAATTGGATTGAGAGAGAGAGAGTGAGAGTGAGAGTGAGAGAAAGAAGTAAATGTATCAAGGAAGATAAGAAAGTAAATTAATATATATGGAGCTAGGAGAAGGCGATTATAAGGGGATTGGCGAGGGAGGAAGAATTGGATTGAGAGAGAGAGTGAGAGTGAGAGTGAGAGAAAGAGAGCGAGGGAGAGGGAGGGGGAGGATTATCCTAGGACAAAGGATAAGCTTCACAAATTTGGTACCATTTACATCTACATGTACATACATACATACTGTATATATATATATATATATATATATATATATATATATATATAGCTAGAGTATGACAAGCTAAGGAGTGACTGGTCTTCTCTTGATAAATCACCTGTGCTGTTCTAGACCTAGGCCATGATCCTCGTCTGATACAGATATAATATTGTGGGCACGAGTGTTGTTTACATAGGGGATACATGGATAACCAAGCCATTTCTAAAGTTAACAGCATTTTTCAAGTGAGTTCGTCCATTAACGGCGCTGTGAAGGGGACACAAGTGGTTGAGAATACCATCGTTAGCCTTTGATTCCGTCGTATATATATTACTTTGGTGTGAGATATGTGAAGACAGGTATATTATAAGGTCACATTCACAGCTATTTGGAGATCCGAGGCGAGATATTGTTGTTGGTGATTTATTAACCATTGGACGGCATCATTAAGTTGTTGTTTGTATCCCAAGAGCTTACCACTTCATGTGTGTGTGTGAGAGGGAACAGGTGGGATATGGAGAGAGAATAAGAGAGAGAGAGAGAGAGAGATAAAGAGAGAGAGAGGGAGAGAGACAGACAGAGAGACAGACAGAAAGAGAGAGAGAGAGAGGGAGAATGTGTAAAACAAGTGAAAGTAAGATAATGTGGTTTTGTGTGTGTGTATGTCTGTTTGTTAAAGAGAGAGAGAGAGTGTGTGACTCTGAGTTGTTAGTGTATCAAAGATCTTGCAGTTTATTCCGGGATGATACTCAAGGTGAAAAGAGAAAGATTGTGTAGCGTACTGCACCCATTGCACAGTATGCTAAATGTTGTCTACTCTCTTCTTCAACTGCTTTACCGAGGGAAGTTTGTGACTATATAGGCCTACTGTATAGTAAGTAGTAGTAGTAGTAGTAGTAGTAGTAGTAGCCTCTTCAACTCTTAACTTTCAATGAAAAGCATTTAAGGGGACATGGGCCGGTTTTCTGGACCACTTTCTCCCTCATGTTTAGCCCATTAGTTTTCAGATGTTAAGATGTTTGCCGCATTAGTTAGTCGATTTTAAGACCGTTCGCCCCATTTCGTCGTCAATATTTAGACCTTTCGTGCTATTTAGGTGTCGATGTTTTCCCTGGCGAACGATAGTGAACCTGTAATGTTGGAAGAATCGGCCTTCGGCCGGGACATTTTTCTACCGAAAAATGTAAAAATTAATCTAGAAGGGGGATCTAATAGATTTGTTTTTTAAATTTGATGGAGGTCTAGGGAGGAAACCAGAAAACTAATGAATACATGCAAAAATTGCCCAAAAATTTAAACATCCCCCCTTAAGCAAAATTAATAGGATGGGCGTTATTGGAGTCGCCTAATCCATGCTGGGAATCCATAATTACCTCCGTCGATGAAATTAGATGGAGACTGTGTTTTCGCCAGTTTGTTTGCCTGTCTGTATGTATGTATGTTTTTTCTGTAAGCAAGATATCACACTATGTTATTCATGATCCATATTCTTAAAGATTGGAGTTAACTTGAACAGCTTCAAGTTTATGGGAACCTCTCAGTATCTCAGGATACTCTTTAAATGGTCATTCTTGTAACACACTGAGTAGAAAACCAACCGGGCTAGACAAATTGGAGAGAGAGAGAGAGAGAGAGAGAGACGTGTGAGAGAGAGAGCAGGTGGTGTGGAGAGAGGGATCGAGACTCTGAATGATGATGGGGTTTGGGGTACGACAGATGATGAGTTAAGAGAGAGAGAGAGAGAGAGAGAGAGAGAGAGATAACACACTACTTACGCAGAGTTGATAAAAACAAAAATCCTTATCTGTTGTCACGATCAAATAATTAAAAAAAAAAATGCTCCATTTATTACATGTCAAGCAAACTGTTTATTAATAAGATGAAGAGGAGGGAGGGGGGTGGGGGGTGGAGGGGATTCCAATAAGCTACACAATCATTGTTGCACTGTGCACTGTGCACTGTAAATGTTGTGTGTATCCAAGTAGCCTATGCATAAAATAGTTGGGTCATTATTCCTCGTGCATGAGCCGACAGTGTAATAATAGGACTCATAACTCACATACCAGGTCAGGTGAAGATATTGAGGGATAAGCCTTTACAACGGCACCTGAGCACCTCGTATCTACACTCTACTTTTCCTATTTTTCCTGAAGAGTGCATGTAGAGAGGGGAAAAGGGGTGTTGGAGAGAGAGGAAGCTGTTGGAGTGGCTTTGTTATGTGTGTTATTAGTCTGTATACTACCTCCCCCCCCCCCCCCCACAAGTTATGTTAGCCATGATGCTCACCCACATCACTAGGCCTGTTGTTGCTTGATTTCCTTTGTACCATTCCCTCGTATAACCAACATCAATAGTTCACTGAAATCCCTTATGGTAATTTGTGTGGGCAATCTATAGAGAGGGTTGTTAAGGGGGATGACCTGCTTTTTTTCTATTCTTTTCTCTCTTTCTCTGGCTTGTATCCATTTGGCCCCATTCAGCCTACTGTTTTAAGACGCTTATCCCCATCCAGGTGTCAATTTTTTACTGGTGAGCGGTAGCGAGCCAGCATATTTTTAAAATGTTTTTG
This sequence comes from Paralithodes platypus, assembly GCA_032716605.1. NCBI lineage: Eukaryota > Metazoa > Arthropoda > Malacostraca > Decapoda > Lithodidae > Paralithodes > Paralithodes platypus. Next base: position 40,840,561 of record CM064495.1, read on the forward strand.
ACAGCAGGCTAAATTTGTACATTTTTCGATAGAAAAATTTCTCCGGCGAAGCCGGATTTCTTCATATGATGCTGGCTCGCTATCGCTCGCCAGGAAGAATTCGACACCTAGATGGGGATAAACGTCTTAAAATAGTTGGCTGAATGGGGCCGAATGGATACAAGCCAAAGAAAGATAGAAATAAAAAAGCAGGTAACCCCCCTTAGCTGAACCTATCTACTACACGAAGTATATATTGCTAATCACGGACCATTACAAACCCGTGAGGACTATTAACCCCTTGAAGCTCTGACGCGTTTTAGCAGTTTATTTTGGCTATCATTAGACGATTTTATGCAGCTTAGGAAGGATCTGTGGGTATTAAAAGGTTAAATACTATCTCAATCAACCCTCTGACTTCCGTATGACGTTACTAATCTGAATAATATCGTCTAACAGAACAGAAACGCGTATTGGAGCTTGAAAGGGTTAAGAAAAAGCCATAGCAGCCTAAATGTGTATATTAAAGTATATGATCAAGGTTTTCTAAATGTTTATATAATTTGTGAGTGAGGTTGTGGGCACAGACAGTATTGATGTTGGTTGTACCTTTGGTTGTCAATTGGCCACTTGCGAGTTTCGGTCTATAAGGAAGTTGGAGCCGTGAACACCGATATTAAACAGAAATGCAATAATAATGGACGTTTCTGATGGATAAATGGTTGTTTGAATTGGGTTTTATGTATATATAAATGTACTACGACCTTATTTTAGCTGTACATTCTGTAAAATATCTACAGCTCCAACTTCCTTATAGAACGAAACTCGCAAGTCGGCAATTGATGGTGCCGATGACGTAGAGGCTCGCATCTTTGAAACTCCTCTACCCCAGAATTTTATGCATGGGGGTTTTAGGATTGAGCAAAAGTTTTGAGTACGTACCTGATTTAGCTGCATGACGGAGCAGATACGGGTGTTGTTATAAAGCTAATGGTGTTGCTGGTCATGATCGTATACGTAATTTGATACTTTTAATCCAGTGATATCCAGGATTTAATTTCGTAACCGCCATACGATAAATACAGTTTATGAAAGACACAGTGTTATCAAGATGCTAAATTCTATCTAGTATCTGTGTTAACCCAATCAGTACCGATGACGTCCTTTTCATCGTATTCGGGCAACTATTAGACGATTGTATTCAACTTAGGAAGGATTTGTGGTACCTAAAAGGATAAATTAAGATAGTGTGTATCCTTTTAATTGTTGAATGTCCTTCCTAAGCTTACTAAGATCATCTAATGGTTGCCAGATTATATGGACAAGGACGTCACCGGTACTGAATGGGTTAGAGTTACTCTAACCCATTCAGTACCGTTAGACAAACAACTGAGGATTTAATTTGGAAGGAATGATCTCTTAATAAAGAGATTATATATGGCTTATCAATACACGGCTTCTAAGTAACATGGTAACTCACTGGCCAACATTATCATATCGAAAACACCTATCCACAATACGAAAAATGTCTTGTAGATTAGAATAATTCTATTCTACAAGACATCAGAGGGCTTTTAGCTACAATACATTTTGTAGCTAAAAGCCCCCTCTGATGGTCCCTGGCCCATTTACTATTAACATCACTAATCAGTACAAATAATGAACAAGACCGAAATCTTGACCCAGATTATACGCAGGTACTACCGGGACAAAAAGGATCTAGCCCTCGACTGGTATGATGTCATGCAAGAACTGAAGGAAAGGGCGGGCACGGAGGAGGAGGGGGCGCTCTAGGGACAGGGGGACGTCAAGAGAGAGGTGGAAGGGGCCTTGGAGAAGGGCGGCGTCAATAAGGTGGGGGCGGCGAAGGTAGAGGGGGACGAAAACAAGATGGGAGCGCCGAGGGTGGAGAGGGGCGAAGAGGAGGACCTCGGGAAGAAACTCGAGGATGTGGTCAAGGAGTTAGTGCGGGCGTTGTAGGAAAAGAACGCTGTGAGGGAGAAAACTGAGGATAGAGTCCTTGCAAATGCTAAGGGGAGTGAAGTTGAGAGGCGTACGAGTGGAGAGAATGCTGAAGGGTAGGGTGCGGTGGGATCGGGGACTTCTAAAGAGGGTTCTGCGGGATTTAGGACTTAAGGGGAGGGGGAGGACTCTGTGGGATTTAGGACTTAAGGGGAGGGTGCTGTGGGATTTAGGTCTTAAGGGGAGGGCGCTGTGGGATTTAGAACTTAGGGGGAGGGCACTGTAGTAGTATCGGGGTCTTAAGAGCAGGGCGGCGCTGTAGGATCATATCTTTCCGAATAGGGTGCTGCGGAGTAAGGGGTTAAACTGATGACTGTTATTGGACTGGGAACTGTGGGGCCTGACGTTGTAATGGTTGATGATAATTTAACCCCTTGAGGATCTAGACGCGCTTCTTTTATATGTTCTGGCTATTATTTGACGATTTTAGTCAGATTAGGAAGGTCAGGGGTTTAATTGAGATAGTCTTTACCTTTTAACTCCCCCCAGATCCTTCCTAAGCTGAATAAAATCGTCTAATGATAGCCAGAATAAAGGGTCAAATGCGTCATGATCCTCAAGAGGGGTTAAGAGATGGTCTGGTAGAAACGTGAGGGTGAAGGGGAAGACAGGGGATTGACTAGAGGTAGAGACTGTTCAAACCCATGATGACAATTGAACTGGGGGGACTCTATTAACCTTACATTGCTCTTCACCTGTGCGTTTTAGCTACCTGTCTCACTTCTTACACTTTACTAATCGCCCTCCACCCATTGTAAATCTCCCTGTCTCAATTTCCTATGTACTATTTTGTCTTCACTTCTCTTTCTTTACATGTCGAATAATACTTTTGAAATAATAGAACACCATTTCGTTATTGTTTTGCAGCTGAACATTAGGATCCGTGCTTATTTAGGTATATTAGGTTCTTTAGGTATATTATTTGAAGGTTTATTTTGTTCCTATGTATTATTTTCAGCCCAAAATGCAATACTGATAGAACTCTTATTAACATCCATGTTACGTTAGAAGTAAGGATTCTTGGTGTTAAATCCTATCATGTCTTCGAGCTAATCGTATTAACCCCTTCTGTACCGGCGGCGTCCTTTAAATGTTGTTCTAGCTATAAGTTGACGATTCTGTGCAGTCTGTGCCTCTGTGGTAGTAAAAAGGGTTAAGTGAGATAGTTCGAAGCTTGTTAGTCACTGGAGGACCTTGTAAAACTGAATAAAATCGTCTTGTAGTAGCCAGAATATAATAAAAAGGACGTCGCCGGTACAGAAGGGGTTAAAGTGGATATATTTAACATATTTAAGCATTAATGCATATTTTTCTTTGCATACCCAGCTACTTAGAACAGAATTCATGTAGCAATGTATGTGTCTGTCTGTAATGTCTACCTTTGTTGATACCTTTCGTACGATATACCAGCTTGTGTATTCATGATAAGGACAGTCAAACGAAACACCTTATTTGCATGATATATATACAGAGAGAGAGAGAGAGAGAGGCAATACAGATAGAAATATGACGAAAGGGGAGCACTTTATGGACAAGAAAAGGGTTAGGAAAAGACACAGGGCAATGTAATTAATTGAAAGCTGATCACACATATAAGAGGTCAAAGGGAGGCCAAGGAAATATGAGAGAGAGAGAGAGCTTGCGTGTATGCATGTGTCTGTAACCTCCTAACATACGGTGACCAAGTGAAACAGGTGGACCAATTACCATGCATCACCTGAGTCACGATACCCCCCCCCCCCCCCCCAGTAACCCCAGATAATATATACCCCCCCTCGCCTCCCCCCTCTCCTGTGCATGATCAGAATATAAACCTGCCCCAGTCTATCTAATCCCGGGGGGGGGGGGGGGGGGGGGGGGCTTTTTGGTGCCATTAGCTTGAATATTTTAAGACTTTTTTCCTTCCTGAGGTTGTCATTTATATAACGTTTCGCCCCATTCAGGTGTCGAAAAAACTAGACGAGCGATATTATTCCTGCAATTTAAGAGAAGCCGCCGGACGTATAAATTTAGCTTCAAGGAATGTCTCTGAGTAAGCGCTATTTCACTCTCTCTCTCTCTATCTCTCTTTTTTCTTAAGTTACAAAAAGGGCTCAAAGGTCAAAATACGAAGCAATGAATCCCCTGAGTAATGCTACCCCCCCCCCCCCCCACACACACACACACACACACACAACCACCCCCTCAGTCATCATGGTATATAACCCTCTCCACCGTCCACATGTTTATCACCATTAATCTGGTATATGATCTGTCCACCCACCAACAACATACACAACATATAATTATCTACCTCTATCGTCTTTAATGTCAGGGGCATATTTGGGCCCTCTGTTGAAGATTGTGAGACTTTTCGCTCCATCCATGTCTTGATAATATCCTGGCCAGCGTTAGCGAGCTAGAAAAACCGTAAACATTTTACTACCAAAAATATGTAAACATTTAACCTAAAGGAGGGTCTGGGGAGGCGGTTTTTTTTTAAAGGGTGGGGGGGGGGGCCTTGAAAGGGGTGTAGGGGAATGCGTCCTCCCCCCTCGCCCCCCAGGTATATATATATATACAACACGGCAGGGACCACCATAAAGTTACTCCAATAATCTCTACTACTACTACTGTTGTTAGGATCATCATGCATGCTGGAAGTAGATAGGGGGAGATGGGTCGTTTTTCTGGACCCCTTTCTCCCTTCTGTTTAGCTCCATTAGTTTTCAGATTTTAAGACGTTCGGCTCATTAGTTTGGCGATGTTAGCACCTTTCGCCCCATTTCGTTGTAAATGTTAAGACCTTTCGTGCCATTTAGGTGTCGATTTTTTACTGGCGAGCGATAGCGAGCCTGTAATTTTAAGAGAATCCGGCCTTCGGCCAGGAAATTTTTCTACCGAAAAATTTACAATTTTATCTTGTCTAGAGGGCGTTTTTATAAGCTTGATGGAGGTCTAGCAAAGAATCTAAAAAATAAATAAATATATGAATTAAGATAAAAAAAACACACACTGTCCTCTTAAAAGGGGAGGTTTTTAGTTGTGTCCTGCTCCTCCAGCAATCTTAAAATTTCACCCCCTTGACTCTCTTTCAAGATAAATTTGTACATTTTTCGGTAGAAAATGTCCCGGCCGAAGGCCGGTAACTCTTAAATTACAGGCTCGCTATCGCTCGCCAGGATAAAATCGACACCTAAATGAGACGAAAGGTCTTAAAAGTGACATAAATTGGGTGAAAGTTCTTAAAATCGACAAACTAATGGGGCGAACATCTTAAGATCTCAAAAGCAATGGGGCTAAACATGAGGGAGAAGGGGGTAAAGAAAAAAGTCCCATAAGTGGAAATCTCCCCGTTAAGTCACACCACCAGGAGTCTCTAGTGTCAACTCACGCGGGCTTTTATTACCCACCATGCACGCTACTGACTGTACATTCAGACACTCTCATGCATACTGATGAATTAAGGGGGTGACCCGTTTTGGTTCTGTCCTTTTCTATCTTTCTCTGGCTTGTATCCATTTGGCCCCATTCAGCCTACTGTTTTAAGACGTTTATCCCCATCCAGGTGCCAATTTTTTACTGGTGAGCGGTAGCGAGCCAGCATATTTTTTATTTTTGTTTGACAGCAGGCTAAATTTGTAAATTTTTCGATAGAAAAATTTCTCCGGCGAAGCCGGATTTCTTCATATAATGCTGGCTCGCTATCGCTCGCCAGGAAGAAATCGACACCTAGATGGGGATAAACGTCTTAAAATAGTTGGCTGAATGGGGCCGAATGGATACACGCCAGAGAAAGAGAGAAAAGGACAGAAATAACAAAAATCAGGTCACCCCCCTTAATGAATACATGCACAGTACGTAAGGTCGCGCTAATAAGTCATGTTCCAGCTGTCATTACGTTTGGCTTGCTCTGTCCTGTATTACGGTCGCGCTAATAAGTCATGTTCCAGCTGTCATTACGTTTGTCAGATGTTAAATAGGGTGGGTAAGTGTAGGAACATGTTTGTATACTTCACTCGATATGAAGAAATGAAGCTTAGATATTGCTGATACCAATTTTTTATCAATACATAATTGGTGCCGGGACATCACTTATTAGCGCGACTGTACCAGTATTTTATTATTCAATCTTTTAACCTCTTCAGGATTACGACGCGTTTTGAGAGTTTATTCTGGATATCATTCGACGATTTTAGGATGCTTGGGAAGGAGCTGTGGGAATTACAAGGGTTACGAATATTTCAATTAACCCTCTGACTCTAAAAAAATAAAAAAATAAATAAAAAAGATAAACAAGAAAATATATGGGGAAGGAAAAGTACCATACGTAATTGCTATAAGAAAGCAAAAGTATCAGCAGACATGTAAAGCAAAGCACATACTAGTGTTTTATCATAAGTATTAAGGGGGTAGTACTTGTTTTTTGGTCTATATATCTATTTATATATTTATTTTTGAGTTTCCTCGCTAGACCTCCATCAAGCTTCAAAAACATCCCCTAGACCCCCTTTCAAAATAACTTTGTACATTTTTCGATAGAAAAATTTCCTGGCCGAAGACCGGTTCTTTCTAAAATTACAGGCTCGTTCTCGGTTACCAGAAAAAATCGACACCGAAAGGGCCCGAAAGGTCTTAATATTGACAAATAAATGAGGCGAAAGGTCTTAAAATCCCCAAACTAACGGAACGAACGCCTTAAAATCTCAACACGAATATGCTAAACATGAGGAAGAAGGTGGTCCAGAAAAAGCGACTTCTACCCCCTTAACCAACATATGTATAAAGCGAGGAAAAACAATCAACACAGAATTAACCCTTTGAGTACAGTCGACCAAAAATGTGATGGCGCGGCACCTAGTATATTTCGATCAATAATTGGTATCGGCACTATCTAAGCATTAATTGATCGTTTCGAGTGAGATATACAAACATGTTCCTATCTTTACACACCCTATTCAACATTTTACATAATTAATACAGCACACCAGCTAGCTAAACGTAAAAACAGCGGCGACAAGACTTATTTGGCCAACTGTACCAGCGACGTGTTATATTTATTGTAGCTACTATAGGGCTTCCTGTAATTAAAAGGCTTCGAACTATATCACTTAACTCTTTTTACTACTGTAGCCCCTTCTTAAACTGCATAAAATCGTCTAAACATAGCTAGCATATAATACAAATGACGTCGCCGGTACAGAAGGAGTTACGAAATGGGTAGGATAATGCATAAATGGTATAAGATATATACAGTAATTAAGTGTTCTTTCAAAAATATCAATAGACATGTAGAGAAGAAAAGACAGATCAACACAAAAATAAGAAAGGGTGTGAGTGGGAGGCAGAATCATGGTTGAGGAGTGGAGGTCTGGCGAATCTCTTATGAATCGTCCCCTTTCCCCTCAGTTTGCATACCCAGACTACCTCTTAGAAACACTATCAACCATCAAGACTTTCTACCTCCAAGTCCCCATAGGATATCCCAACCCCATCACTACCCTCTCTTAAATTCCTCAATGCCTAGATCCTTCTCCTCGACTCTGTCACCACCGAGGCCCTCCTTATCGGCCCCCGGTTCCTCCATCACCACATCCTCGCCTCTTTCACCAGCCTAACCCTGTGAAGCTCCCATACCCTGGACGTCCCCCTTCTCCTCGTCCTTCATCGCCCCCACCTCCGACGCCAACGCCTCCTCCGAGACGCCCTCTTCGGTCCTCCCCGTCTCAAACACCTCCTCCCCCTTCGCCTTTGCCTTCGCCTTCAGTTCGCGCATAACATCGTACCAGTCTAGAGCCATGTCCGCCTGCTCCAGGTAGTAATCACAGATGATATTGGCCAGAATTTCGAACCTGTCCATTATAAAGTTAATTAATGATTAATGATTTGTCAATGTAATGGAATGTTTTGTTTATTGTACGAGGGCTTATCTAATCGCAAGTGGTCTTTTGGGATCCCTCCTGTTCCGTATCATTAGTTTGACGACTTTTGTATAAACCCCTTCTTTACCGGCGACATCTTTTAAATGTTATGTTAGATATATTTAGACAGTTTTGTGCAGTTTTAGGAAGGATCTGTGGTAGTAAAGTGAGATAGCTCGAAGCCTGTTAATTGCTGGAGGCCCTTTTTAAGCTAAATAATATCGTCTAATAGTAGCCAGAACAGTGTTAAATGGACGTCACCGATTCTGAAGGTGTTAATGTTAACCCCTTCACTACCGGCGACGTCTTTCTAATTATATTCTAGCTATATTTAGACGATGTTGTTAAGGGGAGGTATTTAGTTTGTTCCCTAGACTTACATCAAGCTTAAAATTACACCCCCTTGAGTCCCTTTCAAGATATATTTGTACATTTTTCGGTAGAAAAATTTCCCGGCCAAAGGCCGGTTCCTCTTAAATTACAGGCTCGCTATCGCTCGCCAGGATAAAATCGACACCTGAATGACACGAAAGGTCTTAATATGGGGTGAAAGTTCTTAAAATCGCTAAACTAATGGGGCAAACGTTTTATAATATCAAAAGCAATGGGGATAAACATGAGGGAGAAAGGGGTCAAGAAAAAAATCCCTCAAGTGGAGATCTCCCCTTAAGTTTAAGAAGGATCTGAGGTAAGAATAATGGTTAAATGAGACCGTTCGAAGCCTAGTAATTGTTAGAGGCTCTTTTTAAGCTGAGTAATATCGTCCAGAAAGGGTTAATGAAGACTTCGTAACCCTTTGTGTCGTGCAGGAGAGGTTACGATCCTTTAGTGTTAGTCGGCGCTATGCTTTGGTTTGGTTCTAAAGTCAGTCGGTTTCATGTCGGCTGATCGTAAATTGAATCTGTAAGCAACTGATTCCTCGATACTTAATGGAAAACTATGAATCTACTACGTCTCTGCGTCGTATGTGTGCCAATTGGTAATAATTAACACATTTAGCTACACTATCTGGTGACCGGTCAACTCAACCAGTAGACCATTTCAACCAGTAGCTCTCAACCAGTACCAAATCAACCAATACGGTTAGGTTAGGTTGGGTTAGTACTATATTTTGTCACTGGTTTGGTTGGTCTGGATTAATTTGGCACTGGTTGAGAGCTACTGGTTGAAATGGTTTACTGGTTTTGATGACATGGAACCACAATATCTACGTAATAGCCGAGTAACCAAGATAGTAACATAGCAATTTACCATCAGCTGGAATTTAATAGACTATCATTTTAAACAATAGATTATAATTATTTAGTATATATATAGAGAGAGAACGAACATCGGGGTGACTCAAATACTCTTTATAATCGAAAAATTGCGTGTATAGTTCATATCAGTATTGAGCAACACAAGTATGTATTTAATATATACGCATACCAGTTTAGGGGTAGTATTTTTTTTTCTTTTTTCTTTTTTTTAAACTTTCCTCGCCAAACCTCCATCATTTCTTAAATATAACACTCCTAGACCCCCTTTTAAGATTAATTTGAAACTACACTGAAACTAACCTGAAACTACACTGAAACTGAAAATACACTGAATCTAACCTGAATCCTACACTGAAACTGAAAATACACTGAAACTACACTGAATCTAAACTGAATCCTACACTGAAACTGAAACTAACCTGAATCCAACACTGAAACTGAAAATACACTGAAACTAACCTGAATCCTACACTGAAACTACCTTGAACCTACACTGAAACTGCACTGAAACTAGATCAATACCACTCGCGAAATTCTGATATAACTAGAAATTAGAGGGTGTTCGAGTAGAGTTGCCGAGGATAATTGCCATTACAGGGTGTGTGTGTGTGTGTGTGTGTGTGGGTCTGGGTCTGGGTCTGTGAGTGTGTGTGTGACGCCGGGTAGTCCTCAGTCGGCCCCCTCCTCCTCGCAGCAGTAAACGCAGCACTGTCGGCTTTTATTGTCGGCACCCCAACACCTGGTTATTGTGCTGTTACTGTGTGTGTGAGAGAGAGAGATAAGGAAAGAAAGAGATAGACAGATAAGGAGAGAGAGAGAGATGTGTAGATAGATCAGGAAAGAAAGAGATAGACAGATAAGGAGAGAGAGAGAGATGTGTAAATAGTTAAGAAAAGGAAGAGATAGATAGATAAGGAGAGAGAGATGTGTATATAGTTAAGAAAAGGAAGAGATAGATAGATAAGGAGAGAGAGAGAGAGAGAGAGAGAGAGAGAGAAACAAAAAGAAAGAGAGGAGGGGGGAGTAGAATAAATATGTGAGGGGCAAAATCAGTGGCATCGGTAAAGGGAAAAAAATCATATTACCTCATTATATATTCACGCTATTAAATTATGGCTAATGAGGGGCCTAGCATGGAATATATTTAGTTGTGTATATATTTGTCTTTACCTTTAACACACATATATCAACCATTATTATATAGCCTTTGAATTTCAGATAGGGGGTTAACGTATTGTGTGTGTGTGTGTGTGTTTCTGTATGTGTGTGAGAGAGAGAGAAAGGGTCACTGGGGATATCAAAATAGATTTCCTGGTGGCTTTTAGAACACACCACCACCACCACCAAAACCACCACACCACCACAACCACATTATACCACCACCACCACATCACACTACATTACTTACACACTGCAAACATCACTACATCATACCACCACCACCACAACACACTACATTACTTACACACTGCAAACATCACTACATCATACCACCACCACCACAACACACTACACTACTAACACACTGCAAACATCACTACATCATACCACCACCACCACAACACACTACATTACTTACACACTGCAAACATCACTACATCATACCACCACCACCACAACACACTACACTACTAATACACTGCAAACATCACTACATCATACCACCACCACCACAACACACTACATTACTTACACACTGCAAACATCACTACATCATACCACCACCACCACAACACACTACACTACTAACACACTGCAAACATCACTACATCATATCACCACCACCACAACACACTACATTACTTACACACTGCAAACATCACTACATCATACCACCACCACCACAACACACTACACTACTAACACACTGCAAACATCACTACATCATACCACCACCACCACAACACACTACACTACTAACACACTGCAAACATCACTACACCATACCACCACCACCACAACACACTACACTACTAACACACTGCAAACATCACTACATCATACCACCACCACCACAACACACTACATTACTTACACACTGCAAACATCACTACATCATACCACCACCACCACAACACACTACACTACTAACACACTGCAAACATCACTACATCATACCACCACCACCACAACACACTACACTACTAACACACTGCAAACATCACTACACCATACCACCACCACCACAACACACTACATTACTTACACACTGCAAACATCACTACACCATACCACCACCACCACAACACACTACATTACTTACACACTGCAAACATCACTACATCATACCACCACCACCACAACACACTACATTACTTACACACTGCAAACATCACTACATCATACCACCACCACCACAACACACTACACTACTAACACACTGCAAACATCACCACATCATACCACCACCACCACAACACACTACATTACTTACACACTGCAAATATCACTACATCATACCACCACCACCACAACACACTACACTACTAACACACTGCAAACATCACCACATCACATCACCAAATCACACCACACATTCACCATACACCACCACAACACATCACAAACATCATCACACTAAACTCATCACAAAAAATCTTCGTGACCTTTAAACGGTAACTATGGAGGTATGGTGACCTGTGACCCGAATGATCCTAGTGGCCTGTGACCTGTGCTTGGTAACTGTATGTTGGCGTGACCTGGGACCTCTATGACCTGCCCCTTCCTAATTGCGACCTGTGACCTTTTGCACGGTAACTGTATGGTGATGGAGTGACCTGGGACCTGTATGACCTGACCCTCCCTACCTGTGACCTGTGCACGGTAACTGTATGGTGATGGTGTGACCTGGGACCTGTATGACCTGACCCTCCATACCTGTGACCTGTGCACGGTAACTGTATGGTGATGGTGTGACCTGGGATATGTATGACCTGACCCTCCCTACCTGTGACCTGTGCATGGTAACAGTATGGTGAGGGAGTGACCTGGAACCTATATGACCTGACCTTCCATACCTGTGTGACCTGTGCGTGATAACTCTATGGTAATGGTGTGACCTGGAACCTGTATGACCTGACCCTCCCTGTGTGACCTGTGCGTGATAACTCTATGGTAATGGAGTGACCTGGAACCTGTATGACCTGACCCTCCCTGTGTGACCTGTGCGTGATAACTCTATGGTAATGGTGTGACCTGGAACCTGTATGACCTGACCCTCCCTGTGTGACCTGTGCGTGATAACTCTATGGTGGCGTGGACTGCACCCTACATGACCCGTGCTCACGCTACTCTCACTGTTATAGAGGTCATCAGGCGAGGATCAACATGACTTTATTATATATTATCGGCACGCCTTTCTTTAGCATGGTTATCCTTACACTATGTTTGTATTCATATTAGGAAGGACCTCTAGAAATTAAATGGGTACACACTATCGCAATCAACCCTACGATCCGAACACATCTCTCTTAAGCTGAATAGTATCGTGTAGCGCTAAACAGAATATCTTCATTAACATTAAGGTATACGTGACCGTACTGAAGGGGTTAAGCAGGTTAGCATTATACGAGACACAACATTACATCGTTATACCTTATCACTATATAGATTAGGCTACCATTACGCTAACTACTTCACCACAACACACGCACACACAAACACACACAGAGAGAGAGAGAGAGAGAGAGAGAGAGAGAGAGAGAGAGAATAAAGTCAGTAGATTGAAACCATGAAAACAATTGTAATAGAAAACTGAATGAGGCTGGTTCAAGAAACATGCAAGCCATTTTAAACGTCATGTCGTGAACGGAGTAAAGAAAGTGAATGCTGACATGTCCATTATTACATACCAATCATATGAAAACTACCGGTATTTATTATATCTTGTGTTTATTTGGCTCTGTCTCGAGTTGGCCACCCCTGCGTGCGACTTGCGCTTGGGAACATCCACTACTATTTTCTTTCCTTGCCATCAGACATATCTCTCACTCTCACTCTCACTCTCACTCTCTCTCTCTCTCTCTCTCTCTCTCTCTCTCTCTCACTCACTTACTCTCTCTCTCTCTCTCTCTCTGGTAATAATGAAGCTGCCTCGGGACTCTCTGGAAAGCATCTTAATCAAGCGAACTGATTCAAAAGAGATCCACCTGAAAAGTATTACCCAGAATACGAAAAAGATTAGGAAGATACTCTCATATTCGAGTGGTTACAAATATCCTGAATATTAAATTTGGCTAATGTGAAACTATATTTTTAGATATAATTATAATATAGCACTATACTTGTTTATAATATAACACTATACTTATTTATAATATAGCACTATACTTATTTATAATATAGCACTATACTTGTTTATAATATAGCACTATACTTGTGTATAATATAGCACTATACTTGTGTATAATATAGCACTATACTTATTTATAATATAGCACTATACTTATTTATAATATAGCACTATACTTATTTATAATATAGCACTATACTTGTTTATAATATAGCACTATACTTGTTTATAATATAGCACTATACTTGTTTATAATATAGCACTATACTTGTTTATAATATAGCACTATACTTATTTATAATATAGCACTATACTTATTTATAATATAGCACTATACTTGTTTATAATATAGCACTATACTTGTTTATAATATAGCACTATACTTGTTTATAATATAGCACTATACTTATTTATAATATACACTATACTTATTTATAATATAGCACTATACTTATTTATAATATAGCACTATACTTGTTTATAATATAGCACTATACTTGTTTATAATATAGCACTATACTTGTTTATAATATAGCACTATACTTGTTTATAATATAGCACTATACTTATTTATAATATAGCACTATACTTATTTATAATATAGCACTATACTTATTTATAATATAGCACTATACTTATTTATTTATCCTCATAGTAGACATTTACTATGCCAACTAATAACAACAGTAAAGTATACATACCAACATTTACTATGCCAACTAATGACAACAGTAAAGTATACATACCAACATTTACTATGCCAACTAATAACAACAGTAAAGTATACATACCAACATTTACTATGCCAACTAATAACAACAGTAAAGTATACATACCAACATTTACTATGCCAACTAATGACAACAGTAAAGTATACATACCAACATTTACTATGCCAACTAATAACAACAGTAAAGTATACATACCAACATTTGTCTATTTTAATGACCTGATTATTTGCTATTGTAATATTATGTAGTACATACTCAGTCGATCACGATAGTAACTTATTTTGCTATCGTAAAGCCGGTATCACACGAGAGCTTTTATAGTCAACATTCGCTGATCAACATTTTTCTGGCAACATTTCTAGAATATTTGATCTTGGTATCGGAAACTAGACTGATGATAGATGAATACAGGTAGCCGAAATATTATAAATGTTGGCCTCATCAGCTGCCAGACCAGTGTTGAGGATAAATGTTGAGGGAAAAAACGCTCGTGTGATATCAGCTTAATCCTATCCATGACTCCATATTCTTGGCTTTATCTTATTTCAACTTTGGCAAGCGAACGAGGGACACACAAAATAATGCTGTTAGGTGCCTTTGATGATCTACTTTGTTTAAGGAGAGGCAGACCGTTTTTCTGGACCCCCTTCTCCCTAATGTTTAGCCCCACTAGTTTTGAGATTTTAAGACGTTTGGCGATTTTAACACCTTTCGCCCCATTTCGTTGTCAATTTTAAGACCTTTCGTGCCATTTAGGTGTCGATTTTTTCCTGGCGAGCGTTAGCGAGCCTGCAATTTTAAGAGTAACCGGCCTTCGGCCGGGAAATTTTTCTACCGAAAAATGTACAAATTTATCTTGAATGGAGGTCTAGGGTGTGTTTTTCTAAGCTTGATGGAGGTCTAGGGAGGAAACTAAAAAAATATATGAATACATGAATTAATATACCAAACAAACGGCCAGTCTCCCCTTAAACTTGGACTATTTTCGTTGACTAGATGACTTCAAGTTGGCCCCTTACCGAAACTCATCTGAACATCATGTATCGAAAATGTCGCCTTTCTCGTATGCAGTTTTTACTTGCATATTTACGGGTTCGGAACTAAGAAAAGCCGTTCCCCCCTCCTTCCACCATATCCTCCTGTTCCTCCTCCCCACACCACACCATCCTCCCCCCTCCTCCCTCTCCCCACCACATCCTCCTCTTCCCTACCACATTCTCCTCCCCCCACACCAAATCCACCTCTCCCCTCCTCTCTCTCCCCACACCACATCCTCCTCTCCCCTGCTTTTCCCCTCCTCTTCCTACTCTCTCTCCCCCACAACACATCCTCCTGCCCCCTCCTCCCTCTCCCCCACAACACCATCCTCCCCTCCCCTTCATCATCTCTCCCCACATCATCATCCTCCCCTCCCCTTCCTCTCCCCCACAACATCATCCTCCCCCTCACTTCCTCTTCCCTCTCCCCATCGTATCCTCCTCCCCCCATGTCCCCATCTTGATTACTCAGCTATTACGAAGGTTTTGTAGTGAAATATGTTGTTAATTGTGAAAACATGGCATTACTATCGTGGAGAGACAGTGGTTATTATTTTCCACTAAGCAGCGATAAATCAAAAGCTACTGGATAAATATTTCCATTAGGTGAAATAAGACTAGCTTTTGAAACAGTGGAAACAATAAAAATTTCTTGACCTGAAAAAGAGGCAAAACACGTGACGAGGACAGAGATTCTATTGGAGATGTTTGGTGTTGGAGTGAAAACAAATAAAAACAATAATATATCATGTAATTGAGAGCCCACAACAGCGGTATATAAACACGAATTGTCCAACATAGTCTAAGCCTAAAATACGGGGTTATAGACTTGAAGATAAAGTACCCAGCGCTGGTAGTATCATTGCAGGTATATGGACATTATGCTTACTTCTTTAAAGTTGAAATTGCTCATACAATGGTCTATCTGAGGGACAACTAGGTGACTGACACACATGGGTACTACGATTATCACCAGTAGGTACTTTCTAAAAATAATTTAAGGCATAATAATGATATAGTCCATGAGCCAGGCCAGATATCGGTACCACCTGGGGTGACTAAACACGAATGGTACTAAAATGTTTATAGAGTGACTGTAAGTACATTAAGATATGATAGCCTTCTCGCACTGGTAGCTTAGTCTAATTTTTTTGATGCAATAGGGGCGCTACCCAAAAATAAAGATTTTTAGCGTGACGCTCGGCGTTTTCCTCATTTTCTTTAAAATCCATCACACAATCATCGCGAAACTTTGAACACCTATGTAGAATTATATTCTCTACCAGAGTTGTTCCTAGGTATTTTTCAAATTTCCTCATACTCTATATTTTGGGTATTTTCCTCTAAATCTAGAATAAATCCTTAAATATGGGGAACATTGAAAAATATATTCTAACAGCTCTTGTAGCTTATTTGATTCTCTACAAGAATTATTCCGATGTGTATTTCAAGTTTCTCCATATTTAGGGGTTTATTTCATATTTGGGGATTTTTTGTTATATTTTGGGGATAATTTATTATTGGAAGGAGCAAACATATGTAGAGTGGTTTCCATGTAATGTGTTTGTTTGTTCATGGTTTAATGGTGATATTTTTTGCAGGTGTGTGTCGACTGTTTGACGGCAGGATGGAACCATCTGCGAGGAAGAGAGCACGGATCGACTGTATCATCCACTGCTCTGATGATGACAGCGATGCTCTGGTGTCACCACAGGATTTGGACTCCTGGAACACATTGCTCAGGGCTGCAGAAATCAGGCAGCATGATCCAGTCCTGGAAGCAGCCAAGGGCCTTGAAGAAGGAGGAATACCACACATACATTATCACCGTAAATGTCGTAGTCTCTTTACAATGAAGAAGTCACTGGATTCTATCCTTGCCAAGGGTGTCAAGATAGAATCAGCAAGCGTCGACCCCAGGAGGAGGGCATCAAGGGATGCCCCTAGTATTAGCAGGGTGTATGCCAAAGTATGTATCTTCTGCGAGAAGTCAAGCAAGTACATAAAAACAACAAAGACAAGGGAGCCACTCATACAGTGTGTTGAGCTACGAGCAGATGAGAAGATTCGCAGAGCAGCAATAAGGAAACTCAACCAGAGAATCCTTGGTTTAGTTAGCAGAGACCTTGTTGCTGCAGAGGGTCACTACCACAAGTCGTGCTACAAACTCTTCACAGAAGATGGTTTCCCAGCGGCCGCCAGGTCGGGTGCAGGTGAAAATCAGGAAGAAAGCGAGGAAGCACGCTACGAAGAGGTTGAGACAGAAGCCCTCGAGGAACTCTGCTTGTATATAAGGACCAAATTATTCCCCAACCCAGAGGTACTGCCTATGACAAACCTCACATCTAGGCTTGAGAGATCCATGATGTCCCGTGGTATTATCCAACTGAAACCAGCGACAAAGAAACATGTTCGCCGAAAGATTGAAACCGAGTTTGGAGAATCACTACGCTTTGTCCCAGATGAGAAAGGAAAGCTTCTAATCTATCCACGCAGCCTCTCAATGGACGACCTTGCCCGGCAAGCACACAAAATGGCAAAAGACCTGCAAGAAGCAAGAGCAGCTAACTCTGAAGATGTCTTAACCAAAGCAGGAATGCAGCTGAGGAATGAGATCAATAAACAAGATGTGAGTCAGCCATGGCCTCCCGATACAGATCAGAATGTCATTCCTGCAGCAGTCACTCAATTCCTGCACACCCTGCTGACAGGAGAGTGTGAGTGTGAAACTCCCTCTGAAAGAGCTCAAACGTCTTGCCACTTCCTTTGGCAGTGACTTGGTCTTTGCTGTTACCAGTGGCAAGACAAAACCACCCAAGCACGTACTGCTGACCAATGCTGTAAAGTCTTTGACAGGAAACACAGAACTGATCCGAACTCTGAATCGTCTTGGTCACTGTGTGTCTTACTCAATGTTTGAGGAGATCGATACAGCCCTTTGTATCCAGAAGCTGGAATGCTCAAAGGATGACATTCCACTGCCAGCAAACATCTACCCTGGTGTGTTCACAACCCTGGCCTGGGATAACATTGACCGACTTGAAGAGACCCTAAGTGGAGCAGGTACTTCTCATAGAGTCAATGGCATTGCTGTCCAGTCCAAGGTTGCAGGCTCTGTGCCAGAGAAAGTCCTGCCAGAGATTACCAAGTCCAAGATAAGAAGCATCACTCAGACATCATCAATGCTGCCAATATACAATGTTGGGCGGCGGGCAGGGCCACCTAGGATTGAGACTGCGTATGTCGACACTACCAAGGAAGTCCAGGATTCAAAGACAAAGATCCTTGTTGCCGAGAACAGAAAGCTCAAAATGGTGAGATGTCTTGGCTCATCCCCTGGGGCCTTTGCCTTGGGCACTTGCCAGCGGTGATGGGTCTCTCCGCAAGACCAACAAGGCTGCCCTCGCAAAGGAGTTAGAGAGGAATGTTTCTCCTGCAGAAGTGATACCCGAGCCCTCTGCTACCATAATTGATGGGATGAGCCTGGTCCACAAACTGAAGGGAAACGACAAAACTTTTTCACAGCTTGCAGGTACAGCACTGAGTCACGCTGTTCATGAAGGTGCTAAGAGCAGGCGCATTGATGTTGTGTTTGATATCTACAAGGAGACATCCATCAAGGATGCAGAACGAGCCAAAAGAAGTGCAGGCACAGGAATTCATTTCAAGAACATTCAACCTGGGCACAACATCCAGCAGTGGAGAAAGTTACTCGGTAGTTCCTCCAACAAGGCAAGTCTTATCAAGTTCTTGGTAGAAGAATGGAAGGCACCACAGCACAGGGGGAAGCTCAAGGACAAGGAGCTGTATGTCACATGTGAGCAGCGCTGCTTCAAGATCACCAAAGAGCAGTGGGAAGAGGCTCCTGAGCTTAAGTCAACTCAAGAAGAAGCAGACACACGCCTTCTTCTCCATGCACTTCATGCAGCAGAATCTGGGAACAAGTCTGTCATCATCACTGCAGAAGATACAGACGTCATGGTATTGTGTCTTGGCATGTGCCACAAGATCCCATCCCATCTGTTCCAGAAGTGCGGGACGAAGAACCGGACAAGATTCCTGGATATCACCACACTGAGCCGCACACTGGGAGGCAGCGTGTGTGATTCATTGATTGGTATGCATGCCTTTACAGGCTGTGATACCGTCAGTGCATTCGCTGGCCGAGGGAAGATGACGACACTCAAGCAGGTGAAGATGGACAAGACATACCAGCATGCTTTTCACGAACTTGGACGCTCATGGGAAGTGTCTCCTGAACTCTTTGAGAAGCTACAGGAAATCACCTGCCACATGTACCTACCATCTACCCACACAACTAAGGTAAACAAGCTTCGGTATGAGCTGTTCTGTGCAAGACGTGGAGAGGTAGAGTCAAGTCAACTCCCTCCTTGTGAGGACTGCCTCTTCATGCATGCACTGCGTGCAAACTACCAGGCTGCGATCTGGAGGAGAAGTCTTCAGAGCCAGCCATTTGTTGCGAAACCCAACAGACTGCGGTTGGATGACAGATGAGGACGGTAAGCTTGCCGTCAACTGGATGCGAGGCTCACCAGCACCAGATGCTGTTATGCAGCTACTGTCTTGCAAGTGTGTGCGGTCATGCGAACTCCCTAAGTGTACTTGCCTCAGCAATGGTCTAAAATGCACGGACATGTGCAGGTTACAGACATGTCAGAACAAGGCTATTGAAGAAGAGCCGGTGGCACAACAGTCAGATTCCGAGTCTGACGTAGATGATATTTAGGAGTAGTAATTTGCCATAATAGTATGTACAAGCCCATGGCATGCTTAGTGTGTATTTACAGGACTTGTATTAAATGTGACAATTACTATATGCATTTTGTTGACATTTAGGCATTCCTGTCCCCAAATTTGACATTTTAAAAAATTTCGGAATTTTCGGTAGGGTATGTCTATTCAAGAAGTGATAACGACCATTAAGCTACCAATGTGCAAGGGCTATCATATCAAAACATAAACTAGAGACATGTAGCAAGCTAAAAACACCTAAGAGAATTAGTCACCCCGGGTGGTACCGATATCCCAAAATTCGGGTCTTGGCTCATGGACTAATATGACAGGCACCATGTTAAGCTATATTGGCATATACTGTAGTTGAGCTCCTTGAAATTGACTCAGGGCATACGTTGTCTCGGTAAGAATTATCGCCTGACTGGATAATCATAATCAACAAAGAAGAAATTCGATCCTTTATGACAAATGTAACTTGGGATGAGTAAAGCTGCAGCATGGGGACTTAGGATGAGTAAAGCTGCAGCATGGGGACTTAGGATGAGTAAAGCTGCAGCATGGGGACTTAGGATGAGTAAAGCTGCAGCATGGGGACTTAGGATGAGTAAAGCTGCAGCATGGGGACTTAGGATGAGTAAAGCTTCAGCATGGGGACTTAGGATGAGTAAAGCTGCAGCATGGGGACTTAGGATGAGTAAAGCTGCAGCATGGGGACTTAGGATGAGTAAAGCTGCAGCATGGGGACTTAGGATGAGTAAAGCTGCAGCATGGGGACTTAGGATGAGTAAAGCTGCAGCATGGGGACTTAGGATGAGTAAAGCTGCAGCATGGGGATTAGGATGAGTAAAACTGCAGCATGGGGACTTAGGATGAGTAAAGCTGCAGCATGGGGACTTAGGATGAGTAAAGCTGCAGCATGGGGACTTAGGATGAGTAAAGCTTCAGCATGGGGACTTAGGATGAGTAAAGCTTCAGCATGGGGACTTAGGATGAGTAAAGCTGCAGCATGGGGACTTAGGATGAGTAAAGCTGCAGCATGGGGACTTAGGATGAGTAAAGCTGCAGCATGGGGACTTAGGATGAGTAAAGCTGCAGCATGGGGACTTAGGATGAGTAAAACTGCAGCATGGGGACTTAGGATGAGTAAAGCTGCAGCATGGGGACTTAGGATGAGTAAAGCTGCAGCATGGGGACTTAGGATGAGTAAAGCTTCAGCATGGGGACTTAGGATGAGTAAAGCTGCAGCATGGGGACTTAGGATGAGTAAAGCTGCAGCATGGGGACTCACACAGAGGGACCTCGGGGTAGGGGTAGGAAGGCTGTCACTGCGTATGAAACCATTTATTAATCAACTAAAAAAACAAAGACATATGATCAACTTTACTAATACACTTTCGGGTCTCCCAAAACGTGCATACTGTTGACCCCCCCCCTCCCCCACGCATGTAGCCCCATAATATATAATGAAGGGAGGCCCCGGGGATGCTTATGGTGATGAAGGAGTGCCGCCACCGCCACCGTAATGCCTCCAAAACTTTCTCCGTCGCCCGCCAGGACAACAGCCTCGTACGGTGCCATCCGGGACACACCAGCGGGCCCTCACCCCCTTCATTATCTTCAACCCATTTCTGACCATTATAGTTTCACAAACGTCCCACTGTTACATTATACACACCTAGTTAGTAATGATATATAATATATATATATATATATATATATATATATATATATATATATATATATATATATATATATATATATATCTATATATATATATATATATATAAACTTTAATAGCAAAATCAATCAAGATGGTTTGCATTTCCATAACGAAAATCCCAAGCTGTCTGCGAACTTTAATAAGTGACTTTACGAATGACCAAAGCCGGGTTGAATATAATAACCACACGTCTCGTGATCGCGGCTTAGTTTACTATTTTTTCTCCTGGCATAAATTTAAACTTACGAGGCAGATCGAGTGGAATATGCCAGTTGGAATTTTTTTTGCGCGGGCATAAATTCCGATTTACGAGAGAGATTAGGAGAAAATGCGCGGGGTTTCTTGTCCGCTTTCGGCTATTAATTATGATCCCTGTGTCTCTCTGGCTCGCGGGGTATTCATTTCTGTCATAATAATAGGTCAGAGGTCGTATTTCCTCTTTAATATCGGTCGGAGGTCGTGACTAGGTCGTGTCGAGATATTATACGGTCCGGAAATGCCGTTGGTGTGACGCTTACGATACGATAATTAGGTCGAGTTGGTCATTAGAGCCGAAATAACTACCGTCTTGTTTTGATGACGACAGAGATCGGAAACCGTTTCACCATAACTGTGCCTTTTGGGGCTCGAAAGCATGTCATTAAAGATGATACAACTGATGGACTGGGTTCAAAATAATTGTACTGGTTGAAGCATAGCGTTTATTAGGACTAGAAGTTCTCTGGCCAATAACCCTTTTGGGTCCCATAGGGAAGCGAAACCCGGGATAATAAGGATAATCTCTTCGGGTATAAAATATTGTATCACAGATGAGAGAGAGAGAGAGAGAGAAAGAGAGAGAGAGAGAGAGAGAGAGAGAGAGAGAGAGAGAGAGAGAGAGAGAGAGAGAGAGAGAGAGAGAGAGAACCAAGCATCAACACTAACAGATCCAGAATATATAATTTACAGGATTAACTAGAGAGTGTTAAAGAGTAAGTATCCATAACCCTGTAATTTGAGATATATATATATATATAGTGTGTGTGTGTGTGAGTGAGTGAGAGAAAGTGTGTGTGTGTGTGAGAGAAAGTGTGTGTGTGTGTGTGTGAAAGAGAGTGAGAGTGCGATAAAGAGTGAGGGTGAGGGTGAGAATATATGCATACAAGTGTGTGAGTATAATAAACCAAGCCATAGTACACTACCCCAAACAAACCTGCGACTCCCAACACAACCAGAATCTGCCTCTTGTTTTGGGGTCTATATATTTATTTACTTATTTATTATTCAGTTTCCTCGCTAAACCTCCATCAAACTAAAACAGACACACACACACACACACACACACACACACACACACACACACATTCAGCTCTGTTATGGCACGTGAATTAATTAAGTGTGTAAAACAACTAGACATTCCATTTAACATATCCTCTAACAGTTTTGTCGGCACACCATTAGCATTCATCATAAAAGTTAATATAATATTCCAAACGGAGCCTAAATAACCACACTGTTATTTTATAGTTGCATGTGTCATTTGCATTCATAATAAACAGTCAGTCATTTTACACACAAGATAAGTGGTATTAACGTATATATATTCTAAAACACACACACACACACACACACACACACACACACACACACACACACACACACACATATAATGTATGTATTTGTGTGTGAGCATACTGTCAGTCAGTCAGTAGCCAAACACTTTTTCCCTTAAGGGGAGATTTCCACTAGAGGGATTTTTTTTCTGAACCCCTTTCTCCCTCATGTTTAGCCCCATTGCTTTTGATATTTTAAGACGTTCGCCCGATTAATTTAGCGATTATAAGAACTTTCTCCCCATTTTTGTCAATTTTAAGACCTTTCGTGCCATTTAGGTGTCTATTTTTTCCTGGCGAGCGATAGCGAGTCTGTAATTTAAGAGTAAGCGGCCTTCGGCCGGGAAATTTTTCTGCCGAAAAATTTAAAAATTTATCTTGAAAGGGGGTCTAGGGGGTGTTATTTTAATTTTGATGGAGGTCTAGAGAACATACTAAAAACCTCCCCTTGGTTCACTTTTGGGCGATTTTTGCATGTATTCATTATTTTTCTACTTTCCTCCCTAGACCTCCATCAAATTAAAAATTAAATAAAAACATTAGGTCCCACTTCTAGATTAATTTGTTCATGTTTCGGTAGAAAAAATTCCCGGACACATTACAGGCTCACTATCGTTCGCCAGGGAAAAAATCGACACCTAAATAGCACGAAAGGCCTAAATATTGACGAAGAAATGGGGCGAAAGGTCTTAAAATCGACAAACTCATGGGGCAAACATCTTAAAATCTGAAAACTAATGGAGCTAAACATGAGGGAGAAAGTGATCCAGAAAACCGGCCCATCTCCCCTTAAAGGGGTAGGGACGATCAGGCAAAACTGGGTCCTTTGCAGGCTTGCCGATCCATCAGTGGGTTAATTCTGGAGGTGGAATTCCCAGGCCCAACCTCCAGGGGCTATTCTGCGCCACACAAATGACAGGCGATGGGGTCGCCACATCCCTACGCCATACTGTATAATTATCTGTGTGCGAGTGTGGTGGTAGTTTGCGAGTGTGGGTAACGTGTGTGTGTGTGTGTGTGGGAAAGGGGGGTGGGGGTGGGGGAGGGGGTTGCATAATTTACCTCTAGGACTCAAAGAGGTGAATACGATCTCAACCAACCCTCTGAATGACATGGCTTCTTCTGCAACTGCATACAATCGTCTAACTTTACCCATAATAAAAGGCTAACAGACGTCATTGTGCTGAAAGGGTTAATATATTATTCTAATGCATTTTTCTAAGGCATAAGAGATGTTTATAATGATCAATGTTACCTAAATTCATCTGGTTGCAGGTCATAACTAGTACAGTAAATAATTATATATTTACTTATTATAAAGTGAAATTGTGAAGATATATTGCTTTACCCATTTCCACGAAACACTCTTCCATCAAGCTTTAAAAATACTCCCCCTTCGAGATAAATTTGTACATTTTTCGGTAGAAAAATATCCCGGCCCGGTTCCTCCTACAATTATAGGCTCGCTATCGCTCGTTAGGAATCAATCGACACCGAAATGGCACGAAAGGTCCTAATATTGTCGAAAAAATGGGTTGAAAGGTCTTAAAATCGCCAAACTAATTGGTTGAACTTCTTAAAATCTGAAAAATAATGGGGCTAAACATGAGGTAGAAGGGTGACCAAAAAAATAACTACCCATCTCCCCTTAACCTTGTATGTTGTATGTACAGTATCTATATGTAGTATATCTATATGTGGTATATCTTTGTGTAGTATATCTATTTGTAGTGAACTAATCCTCCTGACCTTCTGAAAGTCCCCGAGTATACCTTGTGTGTGTGTGTGTGTGTGTGTGTGTGTATGTGTGTATTTACCTAATTGTATTTACCTAATTGTAGGTAAATACATTTAGGTAAATACCTAATTGTGTGTGTGTGTGTGTGTGTGTGAACTAATCCCCCTGACCTCTGCAACACTCTGGAGTATATTACACCTTATGGCTTTCATTACCACAACCACACAGTCGTAATAATTAATATTGCAAATAACTGAAATTGTCCTACCACACACACACACACACACACACAAACACACACACACACACACACAAACACACACACACACACACTCACACACGCACTACTCTCCCCTCAGATTTGGTCGGGTTAAAAATAGCCACCCCAAAATACACACAAGTTACAAGGAGTTGCAAGGAGTCGTTAGTATCTCTTAAAATCTTTGTCGTAAATTCCGAGGAGATACTTTAGGGCCTAGGTGAAATAATGCAAACACGAGTGCAACACGTTCATTCCAAAGTTTGCAATATACTATCAATCATATTTTGTTTGTCCTGTTCGACTGATGAACTATTTACAACATCGGACGAAGCTTTATTATATTATTATTATTATTATTATTATTATTATTATTATGCTAAGCCTTTTCAGTTTTCAATACCAGCGATGAGTGTGTGTTTTTATTATGCCTTAGTTTGAGTAGCCATAGTGTGTGTGTCATAGGGGCCATCTTCGGGGACCTGTGGTGGGATTATAGTGTCAATATAATTATGTAACAATAGCATAATATTATGTCCATTGGTTGATTATTAAAAATTATAAACGAGTCTACCTACACCAGTATATTCAAGAGCCAGTTCATGGCATCTTCTTTAGTTGTATTCGTATGGAGAGAGAGAGAGAGAGAGAGAGAGAGAGAGAGAGAGAGAGAGAGAGAGAGAGAGAGAGAGAGAGAGAGAGAGAATGTGAATGTATGTGAGTGTGTGTGGGGAAGCAAAACCAGCAAGTGATGAGGCAAAACTAGACGGGGAATATGTTCCTCCAGACCCGGTGATATATGAGAATATAACTGGAGACCTCATATGGAGAAAGGCGCTGAAAACACAGGGAGGAGCAGGTCCATCAGGAGTAGATGCTAAGACTTGGAGGATCTTCCTAAGTCAAAACAAGTTTGGTTCAGCCGCGGGTGACCTTTGTGAAGCAATAGCAATGCTGGCAAAGAAACTTGCATCATCACCATGCGTGAACATAGAAGCTCTGACAGCATGTCGCCTGATACCTTTAAATAAGAATCCAGGAGTTAGACCAGTAGGCGTTGGGGAAGTTCTTAGAAGGATTATAGGAAAAGCAATCATGTCCGTATTTGGAAAAGATGTACAAAGAGCAGTGGGCAACTTACAAGTATGTGCAGGACAGCAAGCCGGAGGAGAAGCAGCAATACATGCAATGGGGAAGGTGTATCATGAGGAAGATTGTGAAGCGGTACTGCTAGTGGATGCAACAAATGCCTTGAACACCATTAATAGGGAGGCAGCTATTCACAACATCAAGATCAAATGCCCGAGCATCGCAAAGTACATAGAAAATACTTATAAGGAGCCAGCTAACCTGTATATAGTTGGAAGCACAAAGAAGGAAGAAATGAAAATTCTCAAATCAAATGAAGGAACAACGCAAGGAGATCCAGTGGCAATGGCAATGTACGCACTGGCACTATCAATTCTGCAGCAGAAAATAAAACATGAGGTAACCCGAATGAAACAAGTGGCGTATGCAGATGACCTCACAGGTGCAGGAAAAATAGGGGATCTCAAAGAATGGTGGCGGAGAGTACAATCGGTAGGCGAAGTCATTGGGTACCATCCGAATGCTAGTAAATCTGTACTAATAGTGAAAGAAAACAAGTATGAAGAAGCGGTGCGGACTTTTGATGGGACAGGAGTGAAGATTACAAAGGAGGGTCAACGCCATTTGGGAGCAGTAATAGGCACAGAAGAATGCAAGAGAGACTATGTGCGAAAAAAGGTAGCGGAGTGGGTAAAGGAAATGAAAACCCTGGCAGACATTGCGAAATCTGAATCACATGCTGCATATACTGCCTTCACATATGGTGTTAAGCACAGATGGCCCTTTCTTATGAGAACAGTGCCTGGCATTAGACAGATGCTCCAACCGCTGGAAGAAGCAATCAGAGGAACATTCATACCGGCCTTAACAGAGATGGAAGGCTTAGCAAGAGCTAAGAGATCTATTAGCTCTTCCGCCAAGGTTCGGAGGTATGGGGATCATAAACCCAGTGGAGGCGGCACCACATGAGTACCAAAATTCCCTTAAACTTACGACGTCTCTGACAGAAAAAATACGGGAGCAAAATGAAAATGATGAGGTGGACGAAGAGGAACAACGAAATGCAAGACAGGAAATTACAAAGAGCAGAGAAGAGAGACAGAAACATAGCCTAGAACAAATTAAGACCAGATGTAGGGAAGAACTGAAAATGAGAGTTGAGATGGCACAAGACACGGGGGCTTTTCAAATTGGCTCACATCATTACCAATAAAGGAGAAAGGCTTCAGCTTAAATAAACAAGAATTCAATGATGCCATAGCCTTGAGGTATGGGTGGCCAGTTTCGAACCTGCCGCTGAAATGTGCATGCGGTGAAATAAACAACCCAGACCACCGTATGACCTGTAAGAAAGGAGGATTCATCTGTGTCCGACATGATGAAGTACGAGACATCACTGCACAAATGCTGGACGAGGTGTGCCATGATGTCAGAATCGAACCGGAACTTCTGCCTATGGACGGACAGCGCTTGGCCCACAATACTGCAAATACTTCAAATGAAGCAAGAGTGGATGTAAGTGCTCGAGGTTTTTGGACGAGGGGACAACGGGCTTTTTTCGACATCAGAATCTTCAACCCAAGAGCACAAACATATCGTGAGCGAGGACACAAGGCGGTCATACTTGAGAAACGAAAGTGAGAAAAAAACGCGCTTATGAAGAAAGAATTTTGAACAGGGATCAAGGAAGCTTTACTCCTCTGGTCTTCTCATCGTCGGGAGGTATGGGACCTTCTGCAATTGTCTTCTATGCCAGATTAGCTGAACCTAATATCGGAGAAAAAGCGCCAGCATAGAAGCCAAGTCATAACTTGGATGAGATGCCGGCTCTCTTTCTCTCTTCTCAGGTCTGCACTCCTATGTCTCAGGGGTACAAGGTCCTCCCCGCTACAGAGGACAAGAGTAAGAGACTTGGACTTTGAAATGGTCGTGGCGGAGGGATGAATTGGGGAACAACTAGGTTGATTGTAGGGAGGTACTGGTACAATAAGATAAACAACAATGTAACTAGAATAAGATAGATTGTACACCACTTTGTAATTGTCACCTTAATACAAAAAAAAAAAAAAAATGTGTGTGGTGATTGTGTGTTTTCTGAGAGTGTGAGGCTGTATCTTTAGCACTGAATTCAATTAAAGAAGATGTAGAGAAGCAAATAAATAATCCTCTTTCTCTTGCAAACACACACATGCAAGGATGAGAGGGAAAGAATTGACTTGACTGTATAACCTCTATTTACCGACACACGCACACACACACACACACACACACACACACACGCAGAGAGAGAGAGAGAGAGAGAGAGAGAGAGAGAGAGAGAGAGAGAGAGAGAGAGAGAGAGAGAGAGAGAATACATCCCGTCCGAGAGTTCCTTGTTATTTTGGTCTTTGCCTAAATCCCACATTCTCATTTTCTTGTTGTGTCTGTTTTGTTACCCCGTTTTTTGTTTGCAGTTATATTTTTCTCCATTATGCTTATTATTTATGTCGTTACTTACTTAATGGGTGATTTATTTATACATTTAACACTTTATTCTGGTTACCAATAGGCGATTTTGTGCAATTAATGAAGGATCTCTTGTAATCAAAGGGGAAACTACTATCTCAATTACCTCTCTCGCTCCCACACGTCCTTCCTAAGCTGAATAAAAGCGTCTAAGGATAGCCAAATCAAGGGGTTAAGCCAGCCACATGATTTGAAACTATACTCTGTTTCATTTCATCTGGCGATAAATTTAATCCCTTAGCAGCTAATTAATCGATACGTGATGGAACAATATGAAACCACTATGTCTCTGCATCATATTAAGACCAAGTGTATGTAATTAGCACCCTATATAACTACAAAATCTTCATATTAACTGAGAAATGTCGATGAGAACTTTGCAATTTACCGTCAGTTGAAAAGAAACAGAGTATTGGAGGGCGGCCGATCAGAAAAGAAACTAGAAATAATCGTATTACTGGTTATAAAAGTATAATAAATGGAACGAAACTTGGAAGTGTGGCAGAACAATAAAACAATAAAGAGAGAGAGAGAGAGAGAGAGAGAGAGAGAGAGAGAGAGAGAGAGAGAGAGAGAGAGAGAGAGAGAGAGAGAGAGAGAGAAAAGCATAGTAATTGGAACGCACCTTGGAAGTGTGGCAGAACAATAAAACAATAAAAGAGAGAGAGAGAGAGAGAGAGAGAGAGAGAGAGAGAGAGAGAGAGAGAGCGAGAGCGAGAGAGAGAGAAAAGCATAGTAATTGGAACGAACCTTGGAAGTGTGTGTGGCAACTCTATATAAGAGAGAGTGAGAATGTGTGTGTGTGTGTGTGTATTAGAAAAGCATAGTTATTTGAATGAACCTTTTAAGTGTGGCAAACTTATATAAGAGGGAGAGAGAGAGAGAGAGAGAGAGAGAGAGAGAGAGAGCGAGAGAAAGAGCGAAAAAGAAGGAGGATGAGGGAGAGAGAGAGAGACAGGAAGCAAAACGGGTGAATCCAATTGCACCCGATGTAAAAAGTCCCTAGCCTCGAGAGCGCTTCCTATGACCTTATATTCGCTCAAAGGGAAGAAAAAATAAACCTTGGACCTCGCAAATGAAAGGCTAAATTAAAAAAATATAAAATCTCATCTCCCTCCAGCCACTGAATTTGGTAATAGAAAAAGGTAAACGTGTGATATTATCTAAATGAGTTATTCTTGAAATTGAAAAGAAGACGCTGAACATTGTATCTGTGTGTGTGTGAGAGAGAGAGAAAGAGAGAGAGAGATAGAGAGAGAGCGAGAGCGAGAGAGAGAGAGAGAGAGTGGGAGAGAGAGAAAAAAAAGAGTAATCAGATTAACAAGCATTGCAATTATAATCTGATCAAAGGCAGAGAAGACAGACAAAAAATACGTAATTGAAATAAACCGATGGATAAAATACCTCCTCCAATGATAAAGGGAGGGGTGGGAAAATACTGTACATTCGCGCTAATAAGTGATGTCTCGACACCAAGTATGTTTTGATCAATAATTGGTATCGGCAATATCTAAGCTTCGTTTCTTCATATCGAGTGGAATATACAAACATGTTCCTACACTTACCCCCCCTATTCAAAATCTGACGGACATTAATACAGCATAGAGAAAGCCAAACGTAATGATAGCTGGGTCATGACTTATTAGCGCGACCGTACAGCCAGGGCCAAACGTTTCAAGGTTATTTTGCCGACGTGTAGCAGGACTAGAGGAGACACGCTGTTGATTGGGGATTAGCAACATTATAGCACTGGCCGCTGAAGGGGACATGGGAACGTGTTTTCTGGACCACTTTTCCCTCATGTTAGCCCCATTAGTTTTCACAGGTTAAGATGTTTCCCCATTACTATTTTAAGACCTTTCGCCCCATTTCTTCGTCCATATTCGACCTTTCGTGCTATTTAGGTGTCTATTTTTTCCCTGGCGAACGATAGTGAGCCTGTAATGTTGGAAGAACCGGCCTTCGGCCGGGACATTTTTCTACCGAAAAATGTACAAATTAATCTAGAAGGGGATCTAATGGATGTTTTTTAAAAATGTTATGGAGGTCTAGGGAGGAAACTAGAAAAAATAAAATACATGCAACAATCGCCCAAAACGTGAACCATCCCCCTTAATCTAAATACAATAATACATACTGTATTGTTTGTTTACAAGTTCCCCCCCCCCCCCCCCCCCCCGCCCCGGCGCCACCTGCCGGTAAACATCTTGGTAACCCTGCGATCACATAGTTAGTTATGGTGGGAGTTTTGTGTTGTTGTTGTTGTTGTTGGGCCTGCTGCTTCTCCACCTTAAGGAGGTAGTGCTTGTTTTTTTTGGTATATATTATGGTGTTATGTATAAGTGAGAAGGTCCCTAATTCTCCCTCTAAGGTGACGTCCTAACCCCCTTCTACCGCTAATTAAGTATGCAACATGGTACTAAAGATAAAGAGGATGGGTATAATTCTCCCCTAAGCGACGGTTGCCCCTTCCCTCCCCCCCCCCCCCCCGGCAATATTTCCAAGCTGTGGGGCCGTGGGGGGAATGGGAAGAGGGTCGGTCCATTTTAACCGGGGGGGGGGTGTAAGTCTTCATCATAACTTCGATAAACGGGTATTAAGGGGAGGTTTTCACTTTAGAAGGTTTTTCTGGATCCCCTTCTCCCACATATTATTTAGCTCCATTAGTTTTGATATTAGATGTTTGCCTCATTAGTTTGGCAATGTTAAGATCTTCCGCCGGATCCTGTACTGTACAGAAACAAGAAGCCTGTGCTAGGTGTAAATGAAACTCCTTGAGGCGGTGAGCCACACCAACTTCTGGGAC
Source organism: Paralithodes platypus (assembly GCA_032716605.1). NCBI lineage: Eukaryota > Metazoa > Arthropoda > Malacostraca > Decapoda > Lithodidae > Paralithodes > Paralithodes platypus. Next base: position 40,872,244 of record CM064495.1, read on the forward strand.
AGCCGTTTTAGCATTGCAAGGGTTACAAACCTTGGAGGAAGGAATACTATAGGAGTGAGTGGTCAGCCTGCGAAAACAGTTGAAGCCAACCTCCTGCGCTTCTATCTTCGAGTACCTTAATTAAATATGATTTAAATTAAAAGAGTAGTTGGGCTTAAAGCATTCCACAAAGATATATATATACCTGTATTATGTATTACCATATTGAATATAGCCTATCATTATATTTGCTTATAATGTTAATGCGAGACACTATGGACCAGTGCCAGCAGATTCGCCCATACCTGTCTTTTAATCGTTTCACACCTGACTATCCCTCCCCTCATAAATCCTCCTTACTTAAAAATTTAGCCTTGCCCATCATTAAGGAAATAAAACCCGTTCATAACATTAATCCTCCATTATAACCCCCAATGCACTTGACTCAATTAATGAAAGCATATGGTCCTCCCGGGATTCGAACTCGGAGCATTATTAGCCAGAAATACTTCATTATGTAAACCTGATCTTATAGCTATCCTAACATAATTCTGCAAAAAAACACAATATATCAATTTATAATTACATTTTAATACATGCACAGGTTAGAAGCCGTTTGTAATTACTTCTAACACAGTGCTAAAAGGTATTATAACCCTTTTAGTTGATGACGTCATTTTGTTTTATTCGGGCTGACTTGCACTTTTATTGAGCTTAAGGGGAGACGTTATTATTTGACTTAAAGGGGGGTGACCTGTGTTTTGTTATTTCTGTCCTTTTTCTCTCTTTCTCTGGTTTTGTATCCATCTCGGCCCCATTCAGCCAAACTAGTTTTAAGAGGTTTATCCTAATCTAGGTGTCGATTTCTCCTGGCGGAGCGATTAGCGAGTCAGCCTTATATGAAGAAATCCGGCTTCGCCGGAGACATTTTTCTATTCCGAAAAATGTAACAAACTCTAGCCTGCATGTCAAACAAAAATAAAAAATATGCTGGCTCGCTAC
>CM064495.1:40873324-40963991 GCA_032716605.1 Paralithodes platypus
GAATACATCCCGGTCCGAGAGTTCCTTGTTTATTTTTGGTCTTTGCCTAAATCCCCACATTCTCATTTTCCCCCTTGTTGTGTCCGGTTTTGTTACCCACCACCCCCCGCCCCGTTTTTTGTTTGCTGTTATATTTTTCTCCATTATGCTTATTATTTATGTCGTTACTTACTTAATGGGTGATTTATTTATACATTTAACACTTTATTCTGGTTACCAATAGCGCCGATTTTTGTGCAATTAATTAAGGATCTCTTGTAATCAAGAGGGAAACTACTATCGTCGATTACCTCTCTCGCTCCCACACGTCCTTCCTAAGTTGAATTAAAGCGTCTAAGGTTAGGCAAATCAAGGGGTTTAAGCCCACACATGATTTGGAAACTATACTCTGTTTCCTTTCAGCTGGCTATAAATTTTAATCCCTTAGCAGCTAATTAATCGCCACTTTTATGGAACCATATGAAACCACTATGTCTATGCATCATATTACGACCAAGTGTATGTAATTTAGCACCCTATATAACTACAAAAATCTTAATATTAACTGAGAAATGGCGAGGAGAACTTTGCAATTTACCTTCTGTTGAAAAGAAACAGAGCATTGGAGGGCGGCCGATCAGAAAAGAAACTAGAAATAATCGTATTACTGGTTATAAAAGTATAATAAATGGAACGAATTTGGAAGTGTGGGCAGAACACTAAAACATAAAAGAGAGAGATAGAAGTTGAAGAGCGAGAGAGAGAAGAGAGAGAGAGAAGAGAGAGAGAGAGAGAGAGAGAGAGAGAGCGATAGAGAAAAGCATATTCAATTGTAACTGCACCTTGGAAGTGTGGCAGAACAATAAAGCCAATAAAAAGAGAGAGGGAGAGGAGAGAGAGAGATAGAGAGAGAGAGAGAGAGAGAGAGAGAAGCGAGAGAGAGAGGAGAAAAGCATAGTAATTGGAACGAACCTTGGAAGTGTGTGTGTGGCAACTCTATATAAGAGAGAGTGAGAATGTGTGTGTGTGTGTGTGTATTAGAAAAGCATAGTTATTTGAATGAACCTTTTAAGTGTGGCAAACTTATATAGAGGGGAGAGAGAGAGAGAGAGAGAGAGAGAGAGAGCGAGAGCGAGAGAAAGAGCGAAAAAGAAGGAGGATGAGGGAGAGAGAGAGAGACAGGAAGCAAAACGGGTGAATCCAATTGCACCCGATGTAAAAAGTCCCTAGCCTCGAGAGCGCTTCCTATGACCTTATATTCGCTCAAAGGGAAGGAAAAATAAACCTTGGACCTCGCAAATGAAAGGCTAAATTAAAAAAATATAAAATCTCATCTCCCTCCAGCCACTGATTTTGGTAATAGAAAAAGGTAAACGTGTGATATTATCTAAATGAGTTATTCTTAAAATTGAAAAGAAGACGCTGAACATTGTATCTGTGTGAGAGAGAGAGAGAGAGAGAGAGAGAGAGAGAGAGAGAGAGAGAGAGAGAGAGAGAGAGAGAGAGAGAGAAAAGAGTAATCAGATTAACAAGCATTGCAATTATAATCTGATCAAAGGCAGAGAAGACAGACAAAAAATACGTAATTGAAATAAACCGATGGATAAAATACCTCATCCAATGATAAAGGGAGGGGTGGGAAAATACTGTACATTCGCGCTAATAAGTGATGTCTCGGCACCAAGTATGTTTTGATCAATAATTGGTATCGGCAATATCTAAGCTTCGTTTCTTCATATCGAGTGGAATATACAAACATGTTCCTACACTTACCCACCCTATTCAACATCTGACGGACATTAATACAGCATAGAGAAAGCCAAACGTAATGATAGCTGTGTCATGACTTATTAGCGCGACCGTACATCCAGGACCAAACGCTTCAAGGTTATTTTGCCGACGTGTAGCAGGACTAGAGGAGACACGCTGTTGATTGGGGATTATGCAACATTATAGCACTGGCCGCTGAAGGGGACATGGGAACGTTTTTCTGGACCACTTTTTCCCTCATGTTTAGCCCCATTAGTTTTCACAGGTTAAGATGTTTCCCCATTACTTAGTCAATTTTAAGACCTTTCGCCCCATTTCTTCGTCAATATTTCGACCTTTCGTGCTATTTAGGTGTCTATTTTTTCCCTGGCGAACGATAGTGAGCCTGTAATGTTGGAAGAACCGGCCTTCGGCCGGGACATTTTTCTACCGAAAAATGTACAAATTAATCTAGAAGGGGGATCTAATGGATGTTTTTTTAAATGTGATGGAGGTCTAGGGAGGAAACTAGAAAAAATAAAATACATGCAACAATCGCCCAAAACGTGAACCATCCCCCCTTAATCTAAATACAATAATACATACTGTATTGTTTGTTTACAAGTTCCCCCCCCCCCCCCCACCCCCGGCGCCACCTGCCGGTAAACTTTGGTAACCCTGCGATCACATAGTTAGTTATGGTGGGAGTTGTGTTGTTGTTGTTGTTGTTGGGCCTGCTGCTTCTCCAGCCTTAAGGAGGTAGTGCTTGGTTTTTGGTATATATTATGGTGTTATGTATAAGGAGATGGGTCTAATTCTCCCTCTAAATGACCGTCCTAACCCCCTTCTACCGCTAATTAAGTATGCAACATGGTACTAAATATAAAGATGATGGGTATAATTCTCCCACTAAGCGACCCTTCCCCCCCCCCCCCCCCGGCAATATTTCCAAGCTGGGGCCGTGGGGGGAATGGGAAGAGGGTCGGTCCATTTTAACCGGGGGGGGGGTGAAGTCTTCATCATTAACTTCGATAAACGGGTATTAAGGGGAGGTTTTCACTTTAGAAGGTTTTTTCTGGATCCCCTTCTCCCACATATTATTTAGCTCCATTAGTTTTGATATTAGATGTTTGCCTCATTAGTTTGGCAATGTTAAGAACTTCCGCCGGATCCTTTCCTGTACAGAACAAGAAGCTGTGCTAGGGTAAAGAACTCCTTGAGGCGGTTGAGCACACCCAACTTCTGGGAAGCCGTTTTAGCATTGCAAGGGTTACAACCTTGGAGGAAGAATACTATAGGAGTGAGTGTCAGCGCGAAAACAGTGAAGCCAACCTCCTGCGCTTCTATCTTCGAGTACCTTAATAAATATGATTTAAATAAAAGAGTTTGGGCTACAGATCACAAAGATATATATATACCTGTATTATGTATTACCATATTAATATAGCCTATCATTATATTTGCTTATAATGTAATGCGAGACACTATGGACAGTGCCAGCCAGATTCGCCAATACCTGTCTTTTTACTCGTTTCACACCTGACTATCCCTCCCCTCATAAATCCTCCTTACTTAAATTTAGCCTTGCCCATCATTAAGGAATAACCCTTTCTTAACATTAATCCTCCATTATAAACCCCAATGCACTTGAATAAATTAATGAAAGCATATGATCCTCCCGGGATTCGAACTCGGAGCATTATTAGCCAGAAATATCATTATGTAACCTGATCTTATAGCTATCCTACACATAATTATGCAAAAAAAAACAATATATCAATTTATAATTACATTTTAATACATGCACAGGTAGAGCCGTTGTAATTACTATAACACAGTGCTAAAGGTATTATAACCCTTTTAGTTTGATGACGTCATTTTGTTTTTATTCGGGCTGACTTGACTTTTATTGAGCTTAAGGGGAGACGTTATTTGACTTAAGGGGGTGACCTGTGTTTTGTTATTTCTGTCCTTTTCTCTCTTTCTCTGGTTTGTATCCATTCGGCCCCATTCAGCCAACTATTTTAAGAGGTTTATCCTCATCTAGGTGTCGATTTCTTCCTGGCGAGCGATAGCGAGTCAGCATTATATGAAGAAATCCGGCTTCGCCGGAGACATTTTTCTATCGAAAAATGTACAAACTTAGCCTGCTGTCAAACAAAAATAAAAAATATGCTGGCTCGCTACCGCTCACCAGTAAAAAATTGACACCTGGATGGGGATAAACGTCTTAAAACAGTAGGCTGAATGGGGCCAAATGGATACAAGCCAGAGAAAGATAGAAAAGGACAGAACAAAAACAGGTCACCCCCTTAATTGGTTACTATATGCAAGAACAAAGCCACGTATCTCTCCTTAACTACACAAAATCGTCTAAAGGTAGCCAATAGAAAATGAAGGAATGCCGTTATTATACCAAAACAGTTGCTAAAAACGGAAACCGATCAGTTGTAATAAGTCTTTGTTCTACCTCCCCTTCTACGAATTCTTGGAAAGTCTCTGGTGTTTGTTATGGAAGTATTACTATTTATTTATGCTGTTGGGATTTCTTAGAGCCGCTTTCTGTGAAGTTGGTGCGAGGTATTGTTTTTGTTGTTGCTCTCTCTCTCTCTCTCTCTCTCTCTCTCTCTCTCTCTCTCTCTCTCTCTCTCTCTTGTATAATTATGTATGTGAGAAAATTAGGGTGTACTCGCTGAGGTCCCCGGCGTTGCCTGGGGGAAAATCGACCGGCTTAAAACCTATTCTGGCACCCCTTTAGTATGCATGCCAAGTATGGACTCTCCATCTTGAAAACTGAGAGAGTTGGGCCCATCTCCCCGCTTAAAACCTATGCTGGCACCCCCTTAGTATGCATGCCAAGTATGGGCTCTCCATCTTGAAAACTGAGGGAAGATAATAACCACATGATAACCACAATAAAGTGAAAAGGGTGTCCAGGTAAAGTATAAAAGTGTCTAATGATAAGCACAATAAAGTGAAAAGTGTGTCTTAGTGTACTAAACATAATAGGGAGGGGGTTCTCATGTTTAGCCCCATTAATTTTGATCATTTAACATAAATGGCGTACATATTATTTAGTTTAAAGCAAATTCCATATATTGAAGAACCTAAAAGACGATCGCCCAATTAGTTTGACGACCATTTACCTCCATTCCTTTGTCAATTAGTTTGACGACCATTTACCTCCATTCCTTTGTCAATTAGTTTGACGACCATTTACCTCCATTCCTTTGTCAATTTGATGACCTTTTGTGCCATTTAGGTTTCGATATTTTTCTTGGCGAGCGATTGCAAGCCTACAACTAATGAGGAACCGGCCTAAGGCCAGGACATTTTTCGGTAGAAAAATGTACAATATCATCTCGAAGATGGGTCCTATTTATTCATTTATTATATTTATTTTATTTTATTTTTTTATTTTATTTTTTATTGACGGAGGTCTATGGGAAAAAATAATTCCCTTAATTAAGTAAACCAAAACAAATAACACAAAGATGGGAAAATATATATATATATTGGAAGAATAGAGCAATTATGGTGAGAAAATAATGTACTAGTGGAGAAAGAGAGTAATGGTGGTGAGCAAAAAGGTCAAGGTTTTTGGAAAAGGTCGAGTGGAAATGTCTGCAGGTGATTGGTTTAAATATTTATGAGAGAGGTAGCTTAAGGGGAGACTGACCGTTTGTTTGAACCGGCCAAAGGCAGGTTCCTCTTAAAATTGCAGGCTCGCTTTCGCTCGCCAGGAAATAATCGACACCTAAATGGCACGAAAGGTCTTAAAACTGACAACGAAATGGGGCAATAGGTGTTAAAATCGCCAAACTAATGGGCCGAACGTCTTATAATATCAAAACTAGTGTGGCTAAACATTAGGGAGAAGGGGGTCCAGAAAAACGGTCTGCCTCCCCTTAAAACCTTTAAATATGTTATGGTGTATTCGTTTGCTGAAGGCAGGGTATTTTATTGAAGGGAATGAAGAGAGAGAGAGAGAGAGAGAGAGTGTGTGTGTGTGTGTGTGTGTGTGTGTGTGTGTGTGTGTGAGAGAGAGAGAGAGTGAGAGAGTGTGAGAATGAGTTATCGAGTGTGTGTTTAGGAGATATAAAGAGAGAGAGAGGGAGCGCGCACATTCTCAAACTGAATAAAACTGTCTGGCAAAATCTAAACTAAAATAGAAAGGACGTCATCGGATTTAATAATAATAATAGAACATCAGATTAACCGTTTGTATCATTTGTTCTTCAGTGAGTCCTACAACACCAATAACCACAAGATAAATGGGTGCATTTTTTGGTAGAAATCTACCCTGTTCCTCTTGTATTGCAGGCTTGCAATCGCTCGCCAGGAAATTATCGACACCTAAAGGCCACGAAAGGTCTTAAAATTGACAAAGAAATAGGGTCTTAAAATCACCTAAGTAATGGGGCGAACGTCAAAAAGTCTCCAAAGCAATGGGGCTAAACATGAGGGAGAAGGGAATCCAGAAAAAAAACTCCCTAATTAGTCAAGCAAAGTAATTTTTCATTCATCTGACTGACATAATTTCTGGACAGTCACGAGTGCCATCCTCAGCTTGTTGACAAACTTATAATGAGCTCTGGAAGTCTGTGAGTCTGGCCAGCTGTTATGTTATTACTGGAGGTGTGTTTTATTAGTTGGGAAGTTGTCCATAACTCTTTAGTTTAGTAGTGTTTTGTGGCATTATATGTTTGCATGGCGAGAGAGAGAGAGAGAGAGAGAGAGAGAGAGAGAGAGAGAGAGAGAAAGAGAATGTGTGTGAGAGTGAGTTAATGTGTGTGTGTGTGTGTGTACAAAGGAGATATAGTTTTTTGCTGCATGTTTTGTTCTACAAGCTATTATAACGCCTTGGCAAAAGTGGAATACACACACTGTGTGTGTGTGTGTGTACGAGAGAAAGAGTATCTGTGTGTGTGAAAGAGAGAGAAGCAGACTGAGTTTGTGTGCGTGTGAGAGGGGCGGAATGTGTGTGTGTGCGTGTGTGTGTGTGTGTGTAAGAATGATGAGAGATTCACGAGGAGAGTGGGGAAGACAGGGAAATGAGGAGATTATAAAGTTTTGAGGGAGAGAGAAGAGCCTTAATGCTGGGACTAGAGGACTTTAATGAGAGAGAGATGACTTGGAGAGAAAGTGAGTTTCCAGAGTTACAAGGAATAGTCCATCATCATCATCATCAAATCTGACGCCTTGCTTCCAGAGGAAGCGCCCCAAAAGGGATGGCCATGGCAGAAACTGCCTCCAAGCTCCCAGACATGCCCCGACTGACCCACTCCACAGTGCCATTTCCACTAAGTGGATTATAACCATGAACACTGAAGGAGCAGACCCAAAGCAGTCCCTCACCCGGATGGCAGTTCCACCACTGTTTTGCTATTTTATTACCCCAGTGGGGCCCTGGCTGGAAGCATACCAAGCACAGGAATTTTCTGGAAATAGGAACCAGTGGTCCACTGCTCCAGAGGCTGATTGCACCACCAAAGTGGCGGGCGGTGGGGTCGCCGCATCCCTACGCCAGAGAGAGAAAGGCCAACTTGTGCCAGTGGGCTGTGAGAGTAAGACACTAGGGAAACATGGGGCACACCATTATGGCCCCACTGCCTTCACCACTCTCAAGAAATAAGTTAGAAATAAGAATTATGATAAAGGTATAGTCAGAAAACGGCTATGGGAAGTAGAGGACACCAACCCTCACTCTGATAGATCCAGCCCACCACCATTTGGTCTAATAGTGTCCAGAATATAATGAAAAAAACATCACCGGTACTGTATGGGTTAACATTATCAACTAAAAACATCACCGGTACTGTATGGGTTAACATTATCAACTAAAAACATCACCGGTACTGTATGGGTTAACATTATCAACTAAAAACATCACCGGTACTGTATGGGTTAACATTATCAACTAAAAACATCACCGGTACTGTATGGGTTAACATTATCAACTAAAAACATCACCGGTACTGTATGGGTTAACATTATCAACTAAAAACATCACCGGTACTGTATGGGTTAACATTATCAACTAAAAACATCACCGGTACTGTATGGGTTAACATTATCAACTAAAAACATCACCGGTACTGTATGGGTTAACATTATCAACTAAAAACATCACCGGTACTGTATGGGTTAACATTATCAACTAAAAACATCACCGGTACTGTATGGGTTAACATTATCAACTAAAGTCACTACTGATCATCACACTACAGGCAGCGCCAACAAACTTGACAATAATCTTGATCCCTGACCTCTCTGTAACTCAAAAAGGGCCTAGAGCAAACTGGCTGTACATATCTACACCTATTTCCTGGTGGACTCTTCCTAAATGATAGAACCGTCAGCCCGATTGCTTTCATTCATTTCGAGTTATAAGAAGTTAAGGGGTCAAGATAATCGTCCAAGTTCGCTGGTGCTACCTATAGTATGGTTAACTCTTTAAACCAGATGATGTTTAGTATTTCAAAAGACCTCCCGGTATATTCGAGGGGGATATTCCAATATTTACAACTGAAGTATGTTTAAAATACAACTTACTATTCATGAGATAATATTTTCACTTATACAAAATTAATGGTTTCGTGTTATATTCAAATTGAGGCTAAGTATTATGTTATTAATATCCGCATTGTCAAACCATCTAGTATTTTTTATACATCAACGGGTTGATTTCGCTGTCTCTTCGTCTTCAAAGAAATGAGACTGACTGGTCCATATATTTTGACCTGGATTGATGAAGAAAACAAAAAAAAACAATTGTAGCCGTAACTTGGAATTTTTCTAATCTCTCTATATCTTGCTGATATTAGAGGTGATTGCAATTGGTCGGTAGTCAGATGGATCAGATATACTTACTTTTGGGGGAATGTTCTATTTATTTATTAGTAACTCAAAAGAGATGGGAAACAAGAGGAGCGAACGCATTGATAAAAGAGTTTGGCCAGTAGAGGACCAAATTTGGTAGATTTTTATTTATTAGTAGTATTCATTTATTTATTTTTTATTGTTTTAATCTATTGATAGTTCGTCTAAACTTGGTTTGACGTATCTTGCATGTATTTTTACTCAGTGTTGGAGGACTTATTAATACCATTTATTCTGGTTATCATTACGACGATTTTAGGCAATTTAGGAAGAATATGTAAGAATCAAAGGGGTATGAAATATCTCGATGAACTCTCTAACTCCCAAAAGTTCTTCCTAAGCTGAATAAAATCGGCTAATAATAACTAGAATAAACTGTCAAAACGCGTCATAATCCTCAAGGGGTTAAATGGAAGGATATTAGGAGACACGACATCCAGCAAAGGGACATCTTAACCAATATCTTCTAATGCTGAGTTACTGTACCGGTGATGTCCTTTTCATTGTATTCTGGTAACTATTACATGATTTTATTGAGCTTAGGAAGACCCTTAACAATTAAAAGGCAACATACTATCTCAATTAATCCTTTAGGCTACCACAGATGTTTCCTAAGTTGCATTAAATCATTTAATAGTTGCCAGAATATGATGAAAAGGACGTCCCCGGTACTGAATGGGTTAAAGGTTTGAGCGAGAGTATTAAGGGGAGGTTTTAGTTTGGCCCGTAGATATCCTTCAAGCTTTAGATTACACCCCCTTGAGCCCCTTTCAAGATAAATTTGTACATTTTTCGGTAGAAAAATGTCCCGGCTGAAAGCCGGTTCCTCTTAAATTACAGGCTCGCTATCGCTCGCCAGGATAAAATCGACACTTAAATGGCACGAAAGGTCTTAAAATTGACAGAAATGAGTTTAAAGTTCTCAAAATCGTCAAAATAATGGGGCAAACGTCTTAAAATTAGAAAAATAATGGGGCTAAACATGAGGGAGAAAGGAGTCCAGAAAAAAATCCCTCAAGTAGATATCTCCCCTTAAGAATTCGTGGACCCCCTTTGTTTTCTGTATGCAATTATAACTCTCTGGATTGATTTTTGGATAGAACTTGCTTTTCAATATATAGTATACACAGTTTTGTAGTTGATGCATAGACAATTATATTCATAAATTTGTTACCAGAGATATGCTTCCATAACTAGAAATGGGTCAAGTCCACGAATATTTATGAGTGGGCAAGAGACTATGGCACCCGAGTGTACAATTAGATTACTATTATAGGATTTACACTATCTGATCCGACATCTTCTGGGTTATTATGATCCTATAATGAATTAGTACTGACAATTTTGGTTATGTTTGCCATTTTCGAGCAATGTATTTTAGTTTGGCCACTACGCTAACAAAAACGCCTTCCCAGACTTCCTTTAAACTTGAAAATGACAACCCAGACCCTCTTCTAACTATATTTGGCGATAGTAATCAGTTTTAGAAGGTCCTCGGGGAATCAGGGGAGTAAAATGTTGTCTCTATTAACCCTCTGATTCCCATAATTCCTTTTAATCTGAAAAAATCGTTTACCAATACCCATAATATAAAGAAGACATGCGTCTTCGTACCTTGGAAAATAGTCCTCCAATACCGAAAGTGTTAAGTCTCGCAAATTTAGTGTAAGTGTGTGTGTGTGCATGTAAATGATGTACGTATGAGTGTTGTAGGTTATGAGTGGTCAATAAATAACATAGTTAGTGTTAAACTTCCATTTTCTTTTTATCTAGCTATATCATAGAAAACATTATATCCAGGGTGACTAAAACAAATTGTATAGCTCGTACAGTATATGTTGCTTCTTGTTCTTGTTCTTGTTAGGGGGACCCGCAGAGGGCTGCTCTCGGGCAGCATGATATGCGGGGGTTGTGCAGGGGAATTATGAGAGGGATAGGATCGGGTCAAGGATTAGGGAGATAATGAGTAGTGAATCTATTTCTAAAGGAATGAAGCGTGGGGCTATTAACTATGTGAGATGGGAGGTGATTCCACTCTTGGATGCTTCAACATGCAATTTATCTGTTTTCTGTAGTATTTGAAATACATTAGTTGAATAAACATTAAATGTAATTATCTAAGCACCTTTTCATAAGCAATCAAGTAAAGAGTTATATAGTTATTGATAATCAGAAAACATTCTAAAAACTCGCATTACATTTTGTCATTGTTATTCTTGCGATGGTCGCTAGTATTTTGTTTAGTAAGTGCTCGTTTTAAACATTCCTAAACGGTGTAAAGTTATCAACGTAATACATCATTAGTGTTGATACATTCAAAGTAAATGGGCTCCCCCCGAAAATCTAGCACTTTCTGATCAAATAACATCGTATCACGGCAAGACCACGTTTTCGTCAACCGACAACGAAAAAATGTACTCCAAAATCCATATTGGGACTATTTTAAATGTCCTTGTAGCATTGCTTGGCTTTTTGGCTTTTGTACTGTGAGTTTGTATAGCTTTGTGGCAGTATCTACCTGCAGCTGTATTTTGTCCACTAGGTACCCGAGGACATCACCGGGGAACTTGCTGTAATGGTCAAGCATGGCGCTCCCGTTGAGGACTTTCTAGGTGTAAAGGGGAGACTGGTCGTTTTTCTGGACCCCTTTCTCTCTAATGTGTAGCCCCACTAGTTTTGAGATTATAAAAACGTTCTGCCCATTAGTTTGGCGTTTTTAAGACTTTTCGCCCCATTTTTTCGTCAATATTTAGACCTTTCGTGCTATTTAAGTGTCGATATTTTTCCCTGGAGAACGATAGTGAGCCTGTGATGGTCTACTGTAAATGTGAGCATTTCGTCAGTTGAAGTTAAAAGTTATTGAATGTAGTGTTCCTTACGAGCAGAAAAGTGATAGTAACCTTCTGTTAACTTAAACTCACATATTGAACAAATTCTGTATTGTAAAAATACATTAATTATTTGTGGTTCTTTTGGGTTTTAAATAATCGTGTTTTAAATGACCCGCTCGTGATCAGCTGATGTCTCTTTAACACTGACCAATCACAAGCCAGCTTACAATATGACAGCCAATCACAAGACCGCTATCATTTATTATTGGCTGTCATGTCAACAAACGTGGGGATTTGGCAGGTATTTTTATATGAATATTCCTCGTTTATATGGTCAAAATTAATATATATGTGACTATTCTGGCACACATGAGACTATATGGAATTTCAATATAGCCTATGTGGTTTAGTGTTTACTTAGATGTGTAGCTTGGTATAGATGCATATAGGCCTAGGCCTAGGCCTATATAGCCTAGCTTAGCCTAGGCCTAGTGATGTTCTAATAATTTTTGGATAACTCAATATTTTCACAATAGGCTATCTAGGCTGTGTAATATCAGCAAAGTTATCTAAAGTTCCTAACCCTGACGTAGACAACCTTTTTGGATTAGCCTAGGCCTATTGTTCAATTAATAAAATGTAGGCTATAGGCCTAGGCTAGGCTAGGCCTAGACTATTAGGCTAATGCCTAGGTAACCGGTAATCCTTTACTTACCGTACTTTACTTTGTTTACTTTGTAGAATTCCGCCCTCTGATGGTGCAGCTAAGGTGGACCTCCGCAGCGGCCAGGCAGCTCTGCTTCTCTGGAACTTGGGTGATCTGCCAAGGAGTTGCTTGCAGCGCTGGTGTATCCTGGTGTTGGGGGCTCGTCTTGTATACTTGCCAACCATTTGTCTAGTTGGAGCTTAAAGGATTCCGTTGAGACCCCTCTTAGCTCCCTGATTGACTTTGGACCCACATTAAAAAGACGAGCTCCATTTTTTGTGAACGAGTTATGTAGGACTGTTGCCGCTCTCTGTGTTGTGGCCTCTGTCCTCTTGATATAACAGAGTCTACCTCTTCTTGGGTGGTTATTCAGCTGGAGCCCCACATCCGGTACAAGCCCCTCAAAGGTCTTCCAAACATAGATTACTAGGTACCGCTCGCGTCTTCTTTGTAATGAGTATAGTTTCAGCTCCTTCTGCCTCTCCCAGTAATTCATATGTTGGAGACCAGTTATCCTACTTGTAATCTAGAACCATCCAGGGTAAGGGTTGTGTTAGTTTTTTTTTTTTTTTTTTTTTTTTTTTTTTTTTTTTAAAGAGACAATGAACGGAGGAAGGAAAAACACAGATAAAACAAAAAGGTCCATGTGCCTAAAGGCATCCTCCATTCATAAAATGTGGGTGCACAGTCGCTCTGTTTACATAAGTCATACACTCACAGTTACATTTGCGTCTAATTTTACTGAATTATCCCACTGCCTGGCCTAGCCTATAATTTTATGATAATGACAATAAATCATGAGGGTACAAAGGAGTACAAAGGAAATCAAGCAACAACATATATAGTGACCCTTCTAGGTTGCTTGTCCTCCAAAACACTGAGGATCAAGTGTCCAAACAGTGGTTTAGAGTGGGTAAGGGAACATTGGAAAGGGAAATACTGCCCTAGAACTAATGTCCGTGGCAGGATTAGGAAGTTAGTAGGGGACAGATGGGTTAGTAACTGAGGGGGGGATAAAATAAAGTTATTCATTTACAAACGCAGTCAGTCGCGGGTTTGATGCGAGATATTTGTCTAGGCGGAGTTTAAATGAATCAACGGTGATGCAGTCTATAACGTTTCGGGGAAGCCCATTCCACAAGTTGACAACTCGATTGAAGAAGAAATTCTTAGATTCGTGTGAGTTCAAAGATTTACCAATAATTTTGCAACCGTTTCCCCGCGTGTAATTAGATTGGTCTATAGTGAAGTACTTACTACAGTTCATATTGTCGATGCCTTTGATGATTTTGAACACTTGAATTAAGTCACCTCTTAATCTGCGCTGGGTTAAAGGAAATAGATTTAATTCTCTAAGACGCTCTTCGTATGGTTTGTTCTTTAGGCTAGGTATCATTTTGGTAACTCTACGTTGAACTCGTTCTTGCTTGTTTACATATTTTTGGTAATAAGGGCACCAGGATTGAACGCAGTATTCCAGAAGAGGGCGGACTAAGGAATTGTAAAGGGTTAGGATAACTTCTTTGGATTTATGCTCAAATGACCTGCCTATAAAGCCAATTATTTTGTTTGCCTTCTTAACAACTTCTGAACATTGTTGACTCGGTTTTAGGTTACTCGATATTGTTACTCCCAGATCGGTTTCTTTGTTTACATTCTTAAGCTGAGTGCCATTCATCGAATAGTTTGCTTTCTCGTTTAGGTATCCGATATGTAGTAATTTACATTTATCCGCATTGAAACTCATTTGCCAAATTTGGGCCCAACATGACAATTTATCTAGATTGTGTTGCATATCGTCAACTTGTTCTTTTGAGAGTAGGCTATTTGCAATTTTTGTATCGTCAGCAAATTTTGAGATTGTACAGGTGAGACCCTCATCTATGTCGTTGATGTAAATTAGAAAGAGAATTGGTCCTAGTACCGATCCCTGGGGTACCCCGCTACTTACATTGGTCCATTTAGATACCTTACCGTTTATGACTACTCTTTGCTTTCTGTCGCTGAGCCAATTTTCTATCCATTTCAACACACCGTCTTGTATTCCATGCGCTTTTAGTTTTAGCAGTAAACGTTTGTGGGGAACTTTGTCAAAGGCCTTTTGAAAATCAAGGTATATAATATCTACAGCTTTACTCTCATCGTAGAGGTTGAGGATATCGTGGAAGAAGTCTAAGAGGTTTGTTAAACAGGAACGTTTTTACGAAAGCCGTGTTGAGTATCTTTAAGTAAGTTATTTGCCTCTAAGTGATTTACGAGTCTGTCTCTTATGACAGTTTCTAGCATTTTACATACAATTGAGGTTAAGCTAATTGGACGATAGTTACTAGGTAGGGATTTGCTGCCTTTTTTGAATATCGGTGTTACGTTGGCTAGCTTCCACTGATCAGGCATAGTCCCAGACTGCAAGGATTCATTGAATAGCAATGTCAGTGGTTTGGAGAGCTCATCCTTAGCTTCCTTTAGAACTCTAGGTGAGATTGTATCAGGTCCAGGCGTTTTATTTACCTTGAGTTTATCTAAACAATTAAATACTTCTCTCTCTGTAACGGTGATATTGCTTAGAAAATCTGAATTATCAATCTGAATCGGCGATGGTGTAGGGATATCACTGAGGTCTTCGGTTGTAAAAACTGATGCAAAGAAGGTATTGAGGGCATTACTCATTTGTACTTCGTCTTTGGTGTATTCTCCATTTTCATCGACTAACGGTCCAACAGTTGAAGTAACTACTTTTTTCTTTCTGATATAACTATAGAATTCTTTCGGATTTGTTTTACTTTGATTCGCAACATGTAACTCCAGGGTCTTTTTACTTTGCTTAATTAACTTTTTGGCTTTGCGTCGTAGCTCTACAAATTTCACCCGTTCTTCGTCATTTTGTGAGGATTTTAATCTATCATTAGCAAAATTTTTAGCAAGCAGACAGTCTGAAATATCTTTATTCCACCATTTGGGCTTATCATTATGGCCTGGACAACAAGGGGACAACAAGGGAAGAAGGTTGTAGGAACACTGAAAGCAGCAACAAGGAAATATACTTGAGCCGACCAGGCCAAGTGAGATATCTCTATTGGTCTAACTGGTAAGGTGTCTGCCTCGTAACCCAAGGGTCCTGGGTCGATTCCTGCCCTGGATATATTTTCGGGAGGCTATTTTCGCATCAAACGAAGTTTAGGTGTGTTGGTAAAATTGTCAAGATGGTTGAAAGTAAGATCAGAGTTCCATAACCCCTCTTTCGGGCATGGTGTAAAAACCTAAATCCTACACATACCCCTACCTATGGGGAGGTATATGAATATCTCAATTACTCTAGTCGTTTTTGAGTTACAGAGGATAGAGGTCATGATTTATCGCCTACTTACAACGAATAGACTATAGTATGTAATTGTCAGTGATTCATGTGTATGACGAGTAACTGAAGGGTACTTACGGGGAGATGACCGAATATATTTGATCATTTATGTATCTTTTTATGATTATATTAGTTTCCTCCCTAGACCTCAATCAAGCTTAAAACAAACCCGCCCAAGACCTTCCTATAAGATAAATTTGTATTCCTCTAAAATTACAGGCTCGCTATGCAAAAATATGACACCTAAGCGACATAGAAAGTCTCAATCTTGACAAAGAAATGGGGCGAAAGGTCTTAAATTCGCCAAACTAGTGGGCCGAACGTTATATAATCAGAAAACTAATGGGGCTAATCATGAAGGAGGACCAGAAAAACGGCCTATCTCCCCTTAATATATTGTTTATGGGCAAGCAGTGGCATTTTTCCTGCTATAAATAGGATTGTAGTTGACCAAGCTTACATACAAATATATCTATGCGCTAAACATAATACAGTCAAGCTATTTAACACACACACACACACACACACACATACAGGGTGTTTTAGTTGAAGTTTTCATAATTGCCTGACGAATTCATCATGTTATTTATGAAAACATCAACTGAAATACCCTGTATACATACATACACACACACACACGAGGGGTCGGGGGTTCAATCCCCGGCCGGGCGGAGACAAATTGGGCTTGTCTCCTTTCATGTGTTAGCCTCAGTTCACCTAGCTGTAAATAGGTACCTGGAATAAGTGGACGACGTTGGGACGTCCCATCTGGGGTTGGCAAAAATGGTACAAGGCGAGATGGGTATCATATGGTTCACCTAAGCTGATGGCTACCTAAGCCTTCGGGTGATACGGTACCGTCTATAGTGAGAATGGTACCATACAGATCCACCCTAAGCCTTCGTTTCCGATGTCGCCAATTGGCTAAATACAGACTACACACACATCCACAGCCATTCCATCAGTACATAAAACACTTAACATGCATTTCACGCAATACATTCCCAGTTAAGGAGGCGCGATAATAATGAGCTTAGCTCGCATTGCGTGGATTCCCCTTGACGAACAAGTAACTGAGTAACAACCTCATTAATTACAAGGTATTACTTACTATACTCTGTAGTCTATTCGCTGTAAGTAGGCGAGAAATGATGACCTCTATCCTCTGTAACTACAGAACAACTAGAGTAATCGAGCTAATATTTCTACCATTTGGGAAGAGTCAGTCAAGGAATAGAGTGGTAATTTACAGCCAATTTGTTTAAGCCCTTTTTGAGTTACAGAGGATAGAGGTAATGATTTCTCGCCTGCTTACAGCGAATTGACTGTAACACCCTGGTCTTGTCATCAGCACGAAATAATACCTCAAAATACTATTATCGCCGCAGCTGTAGGTCATTTGCTGATGAGATGTCAGGAAAATTAGAAGCATTGGAATGCGATGAAGTACAGTATAATGGGTATTGTATTGTAGGAGACTGATATGTCCTTTATTGATAATTATGTGCCGAGTTAATTTCAGTTAAACCCTTTCACTATGCGATGACATATTTTAACTTTCTCTTAGTTTGTTTAGTTTATTCGCTGTAAGTAGGCGAGAAATCATGACCTAACCTCTGTAACTTGAAAACGACTAGAGTAATCGAGCTAATATGTCTTACCATTTAGGAACAGATGTGGAAATTTACAGCCAATTTTCTCTAGCCCTTATTGATTTACAGAGGTTAGAGGTCATGATTTCTCGCCTACTTACAGCGAATAGACTATAGTACCGGATTTTATTTAACTCGGAAAGGACCTTTGGGAGATATGGATTAATTGAGATAGTATTTACCCATTGTTTTCAGGAGACCCTTGCTAAGGTTATTATAAAGAATAATAAGCGTATAATGATTAATATGTATAAACATCAGTTTTTTTTTATTTACCTTGCAACTGCAATTAGTGATATATGTCCATGATCAACAGTAGATTGCAAGAATTGCTAGTTCTTTCTCCATTTGGCTTTTGATAAACTGGTGTCAACTCCCTGGCAAACAATGTCCTCCCCTGGCATTGGTCTGTTGATCTGCCTGGACGTGTGTTGTTCACCCTTCACCAGCCCTCCTTAATTGAGTTACCTGCCATCCTCCCTCGCTGTCTCACCTGTTAATGGCTCGTACGTATTAGTGGTAGGATGAGGAGGAAAACACAGACAAATTACAAAGGAGGAGGAAATGAAGAACAAGGTGCATGAAGCAGTAGGAAGAGGAGGAGGCAGAGGCAAAAGAGAAGGGGAAAAACTTTCAGATGGATATCTAGAAATTCATAAAGTCAGTAGCCAATCCTGGAACGTCTAATTACGAGTTTAAAGCACCTTCACTACAGCTGGCGTATCCATATGCGTCTTATATAAAAAAAAGTGCATACTGCTGGGATGTACCCATACATATTCGTATAACCGTTTAGTTGGTTGGACCAACCTGCTGTGAGATGCTTCCATGAGATTCTAAGTTTTCCACCCATAGTAATATCAGTGTTAGGAGGAGGTTGTAGACGACAGCCGAACAGGGTGGTACTCCCGGGGAGTGCTAGGTGACTGATAAGGACCGCTGGAATTCCTGTTTCACCACCTGGCCTCCCTAGCTGATCCTTTGTGTCTCACCGATATTGAGGGCAACCCCAGCCTGCCCTCCAAAACACCTTTTCCTCCTATCAATACATTATACTACAAACATCTTACATAATACACTAACTTTTCCATAGAAAATAAAAAAATTACGAAACGTCAACCCGCCTCGGAGTCCCCGGGAAGGGGGGGGGGGACCAGAAATTCCCCCATCAGTCTGTCCCCTGGTAACGACTCACCAAAATGCTCTGGACCACCACCTTCTACTCTTACTATTAATTTCTGTAACATTCGTGGCCTTTCCTCTAACTTCCACTCAGTGGAACACCACCTCTCCTCTGCCAACCCTGATCTTCTCTTTCTCACTGAGACACAGTTGTCTTGGACTACTGACAGCAAACCTTTCTCTGTATCCTCTTAATATCTCTATCCTCATTTTCGAGCCAAAGGTGGATGTTGCGTCTATGTATGCAACAATCTTGCTTTCTCTTGTGTTCCCAACTTAAATTCTTCTGAATTCTCAACTCTGGCTAAAGCTTTCTTATTACTCTCAAACTAAATATTTCTGCGCTGTCTATCTCTCGCCTAATTCTACTGACTATCCAAAATTCTTTGACTATCTAACTTATAAAGTGGAACACATTCTATCCATCTCTCCTTTTGCAGAAATCTCCATCTTAGGAGATTTCAATGTTCACCACCAATGGTTCTCCTCTGTTTCCACTGACCAACCTGGTGGACAAGCCTACAGCTTTTCTATCTTAAACAACCTAGAGCAGTTAGTCCAGCAACCCCCCCATATCCCGGATCGCTTCGGAAATCGGCCCAACATTCTTGACTTATTTCTAACCTCTAACCCTTCTGCTTATACTGTAAATCTTTTCTCTCCTTTGGGCTCCTCCAACCATAAACTAATATCAGTCAACTGTCCTATCTCTCCAGTACGGCCACCCGATCCTCCCAACTGGTGGTGCCTGTGGCACTTTGGCGCTGCCGACTAGGAGGCTCCCTTGGAATGACTTTTGCTTCCGTGGCCGGGGACTCTCGGAGAGTGCTGAACGCATTACCGAGGTAGTCCTCTCGGGCTTAGAAGCATACATTCCATTTTCTTTCAGTCTAATGCAAAAAAATCTTGGTTTACTCACGCTTGTTCTACTGCTGTCCGCAACAAGGAGGAAGCTTTCAAACGGTACCGACGCCTTAAGTCTCAAGAATCTCATCTTTCCTATGTTTCTGCCCTGAATCAAGCCAAATCTGTTCTTCGACTTGACAAACACTTTCATCAATAAAAATGCACTGAACTATCCAACTCTAGCTCTTCCCAATCTTTCTGGTATCTAGCCAAAAACCTCTCCAACAATTTTTCTTTCTCGTCTTTCCCTCTCCTTTTCCACTCTGATGGCACAACCATCACTTCTTCCTCTGACAAAGCTGAACTCTTCGCTCAAACTGCAAGAAACTCCCCCTTGGATGATTCCGGTGCTATTGCTCCCTCTCCACCCCCCTCTCTCCTACTTATGCCTCTTATCCTAATCTCTTCTAAAGATGTATTTTCTACCCTCTCTGGGCTGACTACTTAAAAGGCATACGGTGTTCCTCCTGTTGTACTTAAAGACTGTGCTTCCGTGCTGACTCCCTGCCTAGGCAAACTCTTTCGTCTCTGTCTCTCCTCTAAAGTCTTTCCTTCTTGCTGGAACTTTGCTCTCCTTCAACCTGTCCCAAAGAAGGGTGACCGCTCTCAACCCTCCAACTATCGTCCAATTGCTCTCATCTTTTGTATCTCTAAAGTTTTTGAAACCATTCTTGCTTCCAAATTTCTTAAGTATTTCTCTTCTCATAATCTACTCTCAGATCGCCAGTATGGCTTCCTTAACCTAACAAGTGCGCATGGGGGTAATTAGAAACGTCCCGCTATGCTGACGTATTTGAGCCGTTTCCATCACTAAAATATTAATTTTACCATAAATAGCATTAATACTTATCCATACACGCCTATTATGGGTTGATTATAAAGGTATTAACCTGAAACAATAAAACTAGTGAAAACAGCGTTTGGATGGTCAAAATCGGAGATATAGGCCGCGAGTTATATAATGTATGGGTGAGGCAACCTGCTTTCCCACCAATTTCCCCCAAGGCCACTGAAACACAGTCGATCGATATTCTCTCTCTCTCTTTTGCACTCGCTTGCTAACACTGATGACAATGCCTTGCTTGCAACTCGCTAATGTTAGCACAAAAATATACCTCGGAATAAGGGAATAACAGGGAAAATAGGTGATAACTGAAGGAGGGGAGGTAGAGGAGTGATATTTTGCATGGCCCAGGGGCCCCGAAAAAAATAAAAATAAATAAAATAAAAATAAAAAATAAAATAGTTTTTCGATGTTTAAAGTTGATTTTTTTTTTCTCCGACTCTTAAGAGTCTCCCGCAGTTCCCGGGTTAAAGGTTACTCTACTGGTGATCTTCTTTCGTATCTCACTAACTCTTGGTCATCCTCCTTTCAGGACTTCGGTGGGACCTTTTCTATTGCACTAGACATGTCGAAGGTCTTCGATAGAGTCTGGCACAAATCTTTAATTTCTAAACTACCTTCCTTCGGTTTCTATCCCTCCATCTGTGCCTTTGTCTCCAATTTCCTTTCCGGCCGTTCCAAAGCTACGGTTGTGGACGGCCATTGCTCACTTCTTCATCCTATCAACTCCGGTGTTCCTTAGGGCTCTGTCCTATCTCCCATTCTCTTTCTGATTTTCATAAATGATCTTCTCAACTATACCTCCAGAGCCAGAATCAAAGGTAATAAGGCATCATGGTACTGAAGGAGTTAAGTGCTGTTGGCCAGAATCAAAGGTAATAAGGCGTCATGGTACTGAAGGGGTTAAGTGCTGTTGGCCAGAATCAAAGGTAATAAGGCGTCATGGTACTGAAGGGGTTAAGTGCTGTTGGCCATAATCAAAGGTAATAAGGCATCATGGTACTGAAGGGGTTAAGTGCTGTTGGCCAGAATCAAAGGTAATAAGGCATCAAAGTACTGAAGGGGTTAAGTGCCGTTAGCCAGAATCAAAGGTAATAAGGCATCATGGTACTGAAGGGGTAAGTGCTGTTGGCCAGAATCAAAGGTAATAAGGCGTCATGGTACTGAAGGGGTTAAGTGCTGTTGGCCATATTCAAAGGTAATAAGGCGTCATGGTACTGAATGGGTTAGGTGTTGTTGGCCAGAATCAAAGGTAACAAGGGGTCATGGTACTGAAGGGGTTAAGTGCTGTTGGCCAGAATCAAAGGTAATAAGGTGTCATGGTACTGAAGGGGTTAAGTGCTGTTGGCCAGAATCAAAGGTAATAAGGCATCATGGTACTGAAGGGGTTAAGTGCTGTTGGCCAGAATCAAAGGTAATAAGGTGTCATGGTACTGAAGGGGTTAAGTGCTGTTGGCCAGAATCAAAGGTAATAAGGTGTCATGGTACTGAAGGGGTTAAGTGCTGTTGGCCAGAATCAAAAGTAATAAGGTGTCATGGTACTGAAGGGGTAAGTGCTGTTGGCCAGAATCAAAGGTAATAAGGCGTCATGGTACTGAAGGGGTAAGTGCTGTTGGCCAGAATCAAAGGTAATAAGGCGTCATGGTACTGAAGGGGTTAAGTGCTGTTGGCCAGAATCAAAGGTAATAAGGCATCATGGTACTGAAGGGGTTAAGTGCTGTTGGCCAGAATCAAAGGTAATAAGGCATCATGGTACTGAAGGGGTTAAGTGCTGTTGGCCAGAATCAAAGGTAATAAGGCGTCATGGTACTGAAGGGGTTAAGTGCTGTTGGCCAGAATCAAAGGTAATAAGGCATCATGGTAATGAAGGGGTTAAGTGCTGTTGGCCAGAATCAAAGGTAATAAGGCATCATGGTACTGAAGGGGTTAAGTGCTGTTGGCCAGAATCAAAGGTAATAAGGCGTCATGGTACTGAAGGGGTTAAGTGCTGTTAGCCAGAATCAAAGGTAATAAGGTGTCATGGTACTGAAGGGGTTAAGTGCTGTTGGCCAGAATCAAAGGTAATATATATTTTTTTAAGGCATCATGGTACTGAAGGGGTTAAGTGCTGTTAGCCAGAATCAAAGGTAATAAAGGTGTCATGGTACTGAAGGGGTTAAGTGCTGTTGGCCAGAATCAAAGGTAATAAGGCATCATGGTACTGAAGGGGTTAAGTGCTGTTGGCCAGAATCAAAGGTAATAAGGCGTCATGGTACTGAAGGGGTTAAGTGCGGTTAGCCAGAATCAAAGGTAATAAGGCATCATGGTACTGAAGGGGTTAAGTGCTGTTGGCCAGAATCAAAGGTAATATATATTTTTTTAAGGCATCATGGTACTGAAGGGGTTAAGTGCTGTTAGCCAGAATCAAAGGTAATAAAGGTGTCATGGTACTGAAGGGGTTAAGTGCTGTTGGCCAGAATCAAAGGTAATAAGGCATCATGGTACTGAAGGGGTTGAGTGCTGTTAGCGAGAATCAAAGGTAATAAGGGGTCATGATACTGAAGGGGTTAAATGCAGAAAAGGATATAGGAGTAGTGATAGACAATAAGTTTTATTTCTCAGAACATTTAGCGGAAAAGATAAACAAAGCCAATAGAATTATTGTAGGGCTGATAAGGACATTTGTGTCACTTGACGAAGAAATCTTCAGAAATCTCTATACAGCGCTGGTTAGGCCGCACCTGGAATATGCGAACCAGGTGTGGGCTCCATATATGGTAAAGGATATAGAAGCAGTGGAGAAAGTGCAGAGGAGAGCTAGCAAGCTAGTACCAACGTTGAAAAATGCGGGCTATGAGCAGAGGTTGAGGACACTGGGGCTTCAGACACTGGCATATAGGAGAAAGAGAGGGGATATGATAGAGACTTTTAAGATAGTGTCAGGAATGTATGATGAGGATGTGTGTGAAGGTATTTTCTTGATGCGGGAGGGAACAAGAACGAGAGGACACTCTAAGAAAATTTACAAAGAAAGAAATAGGCTTGAGAAGGCAAAGAACTCATTTTGTGATAGAGTGGTAAATGAGTGGAACGCACTGCCCCAGTATGTAGTCGATTCCGAATCAATAAGGGAGTTTGAAAGTAATCTTGATAAAGCATGGGGAAGACAAGATTTGAAGTTTGATTATAAAGCAAAAATACAGAATAGTACAAATGTTGCGTCTGCTACCGCCGCCGCCAACACCGTGAACGACCGCAGCAGTGCAAGTACTGGTACTGAGCTGGATACACAGGCGGTCGCGGTGTGGTTCTTGGAGAGTGTGGACGTGCCTACTCTCTTTCCTGTCCACTCTCGGTTTTTCCTTTGTGTGTGGGTGTGTGCTTGGTTGGCTGGGGCCTCGTAGAGGTTCTAGCCATGTCCACTGTTGTGGAGGGTGGTGGGGTGGCCACTACAGTTTCTCAGATGGATGCTTCGGCTTCGGCTGGGGAAAAGCGGACCAGGGATCACTCGCCGGATTGTGGTGGTGAGCAGGTTAGTACGGTGAAGCAGCACAAGGCCTCTGACGTGCCGGGTGCCGGTGCCCCCCCCCACCCCCCCAAGGTGAGTCTCCCCCGCTTGTTAAGTTTCTTATCGATGCTGTCTCTGGGGTCGCCGCATTTTGCAATCCGTCTAAGGTTTCCCGGGCCGTGGATGCTTCTCGTTTCGGGCGCTTCTGCAGGGATGGACAGGGGGTTGTGGAATGTAGGGGTGGTGGGAAGACGCTGGTGGTGCGTCTCGGGAAGGCCGATGTCCCCCGGTATCACTCTCCATGGAGGCGCTGACGGCCCTGGGTGAGTGGGACGTCCGGTGTCGCCGGGTCCGCGATCTCCAAGATTCCTCAGTCTCCTATGGTACAATTGGGCCTGTGGACCGGGTTATTACATCGGCGGAATTGTTGATTGGCCTACGGGTCCTTGAGGGCTTGGGGGAAGGAGCCCCCTGTTCCCTCCTGGAGGCTCATCGCCTTCCCGCTAGCTTCACGGGCCCTGATGATCCCCCCAAATCCCTCACAGTCCGCCACACTCAGCAAGTGTCACTCCAAGGAGAGTTGTCCGACCCTAGCCAGGTTTTGAGCGGAGTTCCGCAGGGATCCGTACTTGGCCCACTTCTCTTCATAATACACATAAATAACATAGACACGAACCTGGAGCACTCCGAAGCAACCTCATTTGCAGATGACACCAGGATAAAGAAGCAAATTACACAAATTGAAGATTCAAACAATCTCCAAGATGACCTAAATAAAGTACTAAACTGGGCAACAACAAATAATATGGTCCTTAATGGGGACAAATTTGAACTAATACAGTACGGAACAAACGAAGCCCTGAAACAACAAAGCACCTACTTCTACAACGACCAGCCAATCATAGCCGAAGACCACGTAAAAGATCTGGGAGTCCAAATGAGTAGCGACGCAACCTTCACACACCATGTCACCAAAACAGTCGAAACAGCCAGAATAATGAGTGGATGGATACTAAGAACCTTCACAACACGGGAAGAACTTTGTATGAAGATCCTGTGGAAGTCCCTTGTGCTCCTAAGACTGGAGTACTGCTGCCAGCTATGGTCTCCACACAAATTACAGGAAATAGCTGCCCTAGAAGCCCTTCAAAGATCATTCACCAACAAAATCCAGGGAGTACAGCACCTCAACTATTGGGAAAGACTAACCCAGCTAAAACTGTACTCTCTGCAGAGGAGGAGGGAGCGCTACGGTACATAGTCATATATGTGTGGAAGATCCTAGAGGGCATAGTACCAAACGCATGGATCACAGTTAACCACCATCCAAGAAGAGGGAGGCTCTGCTACATCAGAGGGACCCAAGGCAACATACAGTGTGTGAAGACTCAAATCCACAACTCCTTCACTCGCAATGGACCTCAATTGTTCAACTGCCTCCCCAGTGAACTCCGGGACCTCAGTGGAACCAACCCTGAGAATTTCAAGACAAAATTGGACAGGTGGCTGGGTGGATTACCTGACCACCCACCAATACTAGGTAACCCCAGCCATCACCACAACACCCTGCCTGAAGTCATCCAGGAGGGGGAGTCGGATCAAGGACAACCCGGTATGAGCGGAAGTCTACTTCAGCTTCACCGGTAACAGGCGGAATCAACGAAAGTATATGTTTTGGTGACCTGATGGCCACTATGCTGCACAATCCCCTGCAGCGTCCCTGTTAAGGCCCCAAGACCCTGAGAGGCTGAAACCCTCTAAGGATCAAGGGCCAGGGCTGAGTTTGTGTACAGTACGTTAAGCAAGGCAGCGAATTGCTTGGTAAAAATTGTCAGCGCCCGCACCAGGCCAGAAGAACTTCTGGTACACCTTCCCAGCAGTTTTCCGGTGAGAAAAGTGTCCAGCCAGCAAACCATCATGGGCTAGATGTAAGACTTTATTTCTGTACACCTTTGGAACAACAAGTTGTTTATTCCCTTTTTCTTCAGGACTTTTACTCTCCAAGCAGACTCTGTAAAGCAATTTATCTATTACCTCATACCTGACTGCCCTACCTCTGTGGCTAATCTTCTTCTCAGCTTCCGCGTTCTGCCACAGCGGTTTCAGCGTCTTACATTCTGCCTGGGCTTTCAGAAAAGATCCTGGATCAACATTGAAGTCTATGTTAGTAGCTAAAGGTCTATGTGACTTACCTACCTCTCTCTTGGCTCCAGCCCTGGTAGTAACTGCAGCAACCTCTGCACGAGCTTTCTCTCTCTCCTCACTCTCTCGCTCCTCCTTCTCTCAGTCTCTCTTAGCTGCTCTCTCATCCCTCTCATCTGCTAGAGTTATAAGTTTAAAAATAGCATCCTCTCCAGTCACACCCAATGATTTAGCCTCCTTAAGTATATCCGATATTCCACTCATGGCTAGAAAGGATAATATTAATCACAAAGAAACTCAAACTCATTCAGCAAGACACCCCCATCACATCGATGGGACAACAGCTCCTAAAAAAGAAGAAGACATAGTTAAACACCAACCAGAGCTCTTAACATACAATATACTAATCCCAGGATAATAGAAAGAGTATCCTACACACTGCGCCACTGTAAAGGAAATCACTTGATATTCTAGGTAGGTTCCGTGATTTCAGAGCAACTTGATATACACTCGATAAATTAACAACTCATTCTCTTAGCCTACATAAGATAAGGATTAGTGATAGAAAATACATAACCTCAAAAGTATATTATAAAATATATATATTACAAGTAATGAAAAAAGAAACCCATAACATTTACACACATTCACACCATTCATCCAAATTCACCCTACAAGGCATTCACATTATAAAGAAGGGTGCAGTGGTGAATATCTTAGGGTTAATTAGTTTGTGGTCAATTAATTAACTTTCAAATAAGAATGACAACTTGAATGACAACTTTAAGTAGACTACGAGAGGGTCCTAAAGTAGGCCATTACTGCTAAGGTCTCCAGAGGGAATGCAAGGTAATGATGAATATAGAAGTCCCCCCACCCTCCCCTCTTCACTGGTTGACTTGAACTCTTGGCTGTCCTAAGGTAGGCTAATACGGCTTAGGTCTCCAGAGGGAATGCAAGGGAATGATGATTATAGAAGTCCCCCTCCTCTTCACTGGTTGACTTGAACTCCTGGCTGTCCGGGCACACACAGGCTGAGAAACTGCAGTACAGCCCCGAGAACTATACGTGAGGGCTCACACAAGGCAACCTGGGGTCACCACACTGTACTTGTATGCCGATCCTGGACCAGTCAACAGCTGCAGGGCTCGAAGTGTAACCCAACGCTCTCCCTCATCCAAGTCCTACACTCGCCTCAGGCCAAACAGAACCAGCCCACACTCGCACACGGATGGGTCCACTCGGTTAAAGCACCAGGTAGATGAAACGGCCACATCAGGACCGGACTAAGGTTAGATTCTTGGTATATATCATGGGCAAGATCCTGGTCAAAATTCATAAGTAAGAGCTCTGGTGGCAGACCCCCAGCACACACACACTACACCGCTAGGAAGCAAAGAGAGAAAACACTTAGGATTTTACACCGTAAAGACGTAAAGTATTATGATACTGACAAATACAATCACAGAAGAAAATCATCACTGTCAGACACCATCACTAATACTTCACTCTTAAGCAATTCACTATATGTAGCACCAACACTCACTAGTAGCTGAAGAGATTGTAATCCTCGTGTGCTGGGAATGTACTGACTGACTGAATTAAGTCCTCTACCAAATCACCTCTCAATAATTCATAAAAGTCAAAACACATACTG
Organism: Paralithodes platypus; assembly: GCA_032716605.1. NCBI lineage: Eukaryota > Metazoa > Arthropoda > Malacostraca > Decapoda > Lithodidae > Paralithodes > Paralithodes platypus. The sequence goes on from CM064495.1 coordinate 40,900,697, forward strand.
AATCAACATTCGATACCCCGAACACCCACCTCAAAGAAAATAAGAAATGAATTATACAACTATCACTTACACTAACAAACCATCTGAAACTCAAATGAATCGATCTACACTAGCGCGCATACCTGTACAGTATCACATAGTCTCGTAAAGCATCGAATCCAAAATTGAAACTCACCAACGCATACACACAACACTCGCTCTCATGAACGACGCCATCTATGATCAGACAGCCTAACCAGATTATTCACACCTATCAAAGCAATATGACACAATATTCCTGACACACATAATAAATTTGACTGGTAAATTAGAAAAACAGAAAACACAACAAAAGGGAGGCGCCGTTGCAAAGGCATAGCTTCCCGACCAGCAACTGAACTGAACTAATTATTTAACCTATTTCTGTCCCTCAATACATTCACCTTCACGTATTCGATGAGTCTGCTTTATGTAACTTTCTTTAGTATTATTTGTGATAATATGACTTCATATCTAGTAGTAGTAGTTGTAGGTCGGAAAGATTTTGCCTTTACAACCGCACTTTCCTAGGTTTTATGATTTTATAACTACTGTATTGCAATTACAATTTCAATTTGTGTCTATTTGTGTCGTGCTCATATTTCCTTTAATATATCACTTGATTTTCTTTACGCTTCTATACATACTGTATTATTTAAATGTTACAATAACTTGATTTGGCATCCTGCGTTTTCTGGATGGATCTGGCAACACTGTCATTCGAGTCTAGAAAAGAAGAAGCGGCTCTTTACTCCCACACAAAACTTGAAGACGTTGACGAGAGTAGTTGACTGAAAACGACCGGCCTAGTGCATTGCATGTGAAGACTACTGCCACACAAGAGACAGGGCAATTAACGGACGGGATTCTTATTCTGATCGCCCTTAAAAGCCACCAAGAAGAGTAGTTGAGACTGTGTTAGTTTTACTTAGACCATAGGCTTAGACCATAGCCTAGGCTATTGTGGTTCTTTTGAGTAATTTAAAGCTAGGCCTACTCGTGAGTATTTTATCGTGTTTACTGTAGGTAAAAGTATATTAGGCTAAACAAATATAGACCTATTAAAATGTCTATGCCTAAAGTGTTGAAAACACTACGCCTTCATTGGAGGGAGGATGGCCTGTTATATGTACGCGCAAATCTATTTGGTCATAAAATAACCTTGTTGCTTGATTCGCAATGCCCATTTATGATGCTTTCCGTCAGGTGCGTTAGAAAATTTAACCTGCAGAATAAATTTAAAAAGTTAAAATGTTCGATTATGCCTACCTTGATTGGTGTTTTGGGAAATTTACCAGTTGACTTTAGTGATTTAACACTAAATTGCTTTGTTGGAGTCTCCAAAAACCTCTCGTCTTTTGGTTTTGAGGATGATCTGGATTATGGTATACTAGGATGTGATATACTGTTAGGTCATCATTGTAGTATAGTCATGAATCCCATAAACCCTAAATTAATAGTACGGGACTCCAAAACACAACCTATCCCACGCTGTGCCTCGGATCTTCCCATTTATATTAATGATATATCGTTTAATGCAATTTTAGATACAGGAAGTACCGATTGTATTCTTGGTGAATCAGATGTTAAAAATATCGGTTTAAAAAGCATTGCATACTCTGAGGCTATTATACCATATAGTATTCTCGGTTACACATTTGGTGCATATGTACCCCGAATTTTAATTTCCATTGGGTCATTTAAGAAACATGTCACTGCTGTGACTGCCAAGGTTAATCCCGAAAAACAATCCGGCAGAGCAGTAATTGGCATGTCATTTCTCAAACACTTGAGTGCAATAAACTTTAATCTGCATGGTCATGGGCTGGGGGAAGAAAAGGACCAAGAACAAATTCGGATCCAAGGTGAAAAGGAATTCGTGATTCGCAAAGTAATAGGGGTAGATGTAAGTAATAGTATTTACACCAGTAGTACTAGTACATTACCTAGTCATTGTCGTAAAATAATTGGTAAGACTTTTATAAATAATAAAAATTACTATCATAAACTTTGTATCGAAAATGCCCCCCAAAAAATTTATTTGCCAATACCGCTCCCTTATAAATTTGACGAACTTTATAATAAAGCAATTAGGCCTAACATAAAAAGCAATAAAAGAAAATCTGAAGGATGTATTGGCAATGCAAGTAAAAAACCTTGTATAGATAAGCATAAGCTCCATCAATCTTCCAGCAAAAAACGAAAAGCTGAAGAGGATATTGGAAACTTAAGTAAAAAAAATTTGTTTACCTTACCAGTAGGCTAGGCCTACATGAAGTTAGGAGGCCTATTGTTAGCAGAAAACTTAGGAGTAGAATTACTCTGACAGGTCATTCCCATGTTACTTACTTACTTACTTGGTCATACTTGGTAGAATTCCGTCCTCTGTGGATGCAGCTAAAGTGGACCTCCGCTGCAGCCAGGCAGCTCCGCAACTCCCTCGTTCCGTCTATTTACTAACGAGTTGGATGCGGTGCTGGGATATCCTGGTATTGGGGGCTCGTCTGGTACTGTAGCCAGCCATCGGTCCAGCTGACGCTTGAAGGAGTCTGTCGTGACTCCCGTCAGGTCGGACATGGAGGGGAGGTCCCACTAGCTTCTCCCGCTACTAACACCTCTTCTACCTCACCTATCATGCATGTAACCCCCCCAAATTACCCCACAAACTCTGACTGCCCCACAGACAACGATCAATGGTTAGATAGTGCCTTCCATTCTCGTAATAACGCAAAATCATCCAAAATACATAGGCGGCATGGTGACCAACAAACCCCAGCGGTAAGCCCAAACATCGCTGGTAAGTACCCCTCACAAACTTTTCATACCATACTAGTCAAACCCAAAGATGCAGCATTCTTCTCCAAGGACACAAAGTACCTCGAGTTCTTCAAAAACATTGAACAACATCTCCACATTACTGCCCTGAACGTACGATTAAACAAAGATAAGGGCATACTGGCAGTGAACACTGACACTGAACTTAGCACCTCAGTAATAGACAATGCTTTACAAACCACCAACATCGGACAATGGGAAGTTACAGTGTCCTTACCTAGGGATAACCAGCAACTTTCCCACAGTATCATAAGCATCCCCACCTACATAACTGTAGAGGAAATCACCAGCAGTCTACTAGAAACAGAAATAGGCCTAGATAGCAATATAGTCAATGTCATTAGATTTACGGATAAAAATTATACTACTGTACTGGGGAGCTGTGCCCCTCAAAAAGAGTGCGGATCACTTCTCGATCCCCCCCTCCCCACAATGATCAAAGTTGCCACTTTCCAGTGCACTGTCACCCCCTACACCCAACCGCCCCTCAGCTGCAGGAAGTGCAAAAGATGGGGCCACATGACCAAAAACTGCCGAGCAACATCGATCCGTTGCGCCAAATGCGCTCAACTACATCCAACCAGTGAATGCACGAGCACAGAATTCAGATGTCCAAACTGCGGCGGAGACCACCCATCCACCTCAAACACCTGCCCAGAATTTGTAAAGGCAAAACACCAAAATAACCCTCAGGGAGCCAGTACTACGAATAAAATCCAGGAACAAGTTGCATCAGTACCGGTACCACTAGCAAGGCAACAAGGTGCATCAGTGCAAACTGTGCAACCAGAATACCGTCCGCTAGTGGGCAACAAGCCTAGCCCTCACCCCACCACATCATACTCTCATGTCTTACAGAATCAGAACCCCACAACTAGGACATCCCACAATTATCTAACAAACTTTCCCACCCACCCACAACACAACTCAAAAACACTAGGCCACAAGCACCAAACCCCAAAGACCAAGGCAAGCACATAAACATAATTAACACCATAACATCATTGCCAATGGAGGAGCAGCTACACATAATGGCCTCCATCATCAGCAACCTCCAACATGCTGTACAAACAAAAAATAATCGCACTGATACAGATGGTGGACCATCTTCCACCAACATAACCATACCGCCACCCTCACAACAACCAGACCCCCCACATATGCCTTGCCAAGTCCCTCCACCAGGCCCAAAACCCCCCCTACCACACTCATCACATACTACAGCCATAACTATAACAACATCATCAACACCAACACCACCTGCAACCACAACTATCACAACACCTACAGTACCAGTAGCTACAACAGTCACAGCACCATCAATACTGGAGGCTACAACTGCAACCGCCACAACACCACCAGCACCAGTAGCTACAGCTATCACAACACCACCAGTAACGGTAGATGCAACTAGCACAAGTTGCACAACACCTCCAGTACCGGTAGATACAACTACCGATACCACAGCACCACCAGTACTGGCACCAAATACATCAGCCCATACAGCTTCACCCACCCCACAACCATCACCAGAGTCACCAGAGTGCACGATGACCCAAGTCAACTCAACAGAGCAACAGCCCATGGAACAACAAAAAATAATAACTGATACTGGTACCAGTACTGGGAATACCAGCCAACTCAAGAGCATCCCAACCGAAAGTAGCCTAAATGAAAGTAACAAAACACACACAAATACAAGCGACAGTAAAAGCCAAGGCCAACCAAACCCCACCATCAAAACGGCAGATTTTCAGCACCCCAAAAAAAAAAAAAACAACACCACCCATACCCAGACCAAACATCCATCATCACCACCTCAGGATAACCGCTACAGAAACCTCAGAAACACCAACAAAAAATGTTAGTAACTATGGCTCCACTCCAAGTAATGACATGGAACACCAAGTGCCTTAAAACATCATTGTCAGAACTAAAAAACTACTTAAGAACAAAATCCCCACATGTAGCAATTATAACAGAAACCTGGCTAACTGACAAGTATAAACCCAACCTTAAACCCTACATCAGCATAAGGAAAGACAGAGTAGGGAGACCAGGAGGAGGAATCTTGCTGCTAACCAAACACGAACTCTCCGCAAAAGAAATAAAACTCAGGCCATTCCCTAATGGAACACTAGAAATCCTAGCTGTCTCATTCCCATATAAAAAAACACAACTATCCATCATTGGAACATATAATCCAGGGGGTTCTATATCACATCAGGAGCGGACTCATTATATCCAACAAGTACCCACACCCTTCATGGTGATAGGCGACCTAAATGCCAACCACCCCTCCTGGAGCAGAGGCACAGCCAATACAGCAGGGAACGACATATTTAGCTACATCCAAAACAGTAACTATAGCCTACTATCAGAACCTTTCATCCCAACATACTTCAACCTACAAACGAACTACAGCTCCACCATCGACATATGCCTTGGCTCGGGAATCCTTTCCCCAGAGGTAAGATCCAAAGTAGGGCCAGACCTGGGCACAGACCACTGGCCCCTACACATAGAGTTCACAAACTTCAGCCCACCTATATACCCCATTACCCTACCCAAATGGCGTATCCCCCCAAAGTTCAACTGGAAGACCTGGGAAAATACTGTACAAAATCCAGATGGCAACCATACAGACCCCAACGTCATGCATACAAAAATGACCGAAGCAATAGATACAGCAGCCTCACAACACTTCAAACTCACGTCAGGACTCCCATCCAACAAAATTCTGAGACCCTGGTGGACCGAGGAATGCTCCAGAGCTGTAGCGACACGAAGAAGGGCTATCCAAAAACAACGAAGGTCTAAATCACTGCTGAATTGGATTCAAGTTAAAAAAACTACAGCTTTTGCCACAAAAACAATCTGATCAACCTGCAAATCCTCCTGGAGAGAATACTGTAGCAACATAAACCATGACACCCCAATTTCAGAAGTCTGGAATAGATTCTGCAGCATCACAGGATGACCCTCCTTCCCATCATTCCCCTTCACAATAGATGGAGAGATGTGCCTTTTACCCAAAGACAGAGCCGATGCAATAGCTACCCGCATACAAAATAACCAACACCAGGAACCCCCAGATGACCAAGAAGAAGCCAACAGGATCAGTAATGAGATCACCATAGCTATACATCGTCCTACACAAATTAACAAGCCCTTCACCACTTCTGAAATGCAAACCGCAATAGCCCACCTCCCAACAGGCAAAACAGCAGGACATGACCGCATACCATACGAGCTTATCAAATACCTACCACCAACAATGCACACCCAACTGCTTCACCTTATCAACACAACATGGACACAAGGCAACGTCCCCAAGGACTGGAAAAACGGTATCATCCTGCCCTTCATTAAACCAGGAAAGGACCCCTGCCTGTCATCATCGTACTGACCAATCAGCCTCCTGCCTAGCATAAGCAAGCTGGCAGAAAGAATGGTCCAGACAAGACTCTCCTGGCACCTTGAAAACAATAACCTCATCCCCTCCTCACAAGCCGGCTTCAGACCTACCTGTTCTACATTAGACCAGGTACTTAACCTGGAACAGGTAATACTATCAGCCCTTTCAAGCCAAAAGACCTGTATCGTAGTATATTTAGATCTCTCCTCTGCTTTCGACACCGTTCCCCACGATCTCTTACTGCTGAAACTATCCAGAATGGGAATAAAAGGACACATGCTGCAATGGTTAAAGTCTTCCCTCTCCAACAGAACAAACCAAGTATTCATCCAAGGCCAGATGTCTAATACCATAACAACAAAAAAAGGATTACCACAAGGATCCTCACTCAGCCCCCCCTTATTCGACGCGTACCTGTCGGACATGCCAAACATAAACCCAGCAAAAACAATACAATACGCCGACGACATAACAATATACGCCTCAGACCATAATCCCCAAATAGCCGAACAAAGGATTCAGGACGCCCTCAACATCCTAGGGAACTGGACTAATGAATCAAAACTAAGTATCAACCCAACCAAATCGCTATACCAGATCTTCACGAGAAAGAAAAACTACAGACCTCCAAGATTCACGCTTAATGGAGAAGATTTGCTTCCTACACAGAGACACAGATATCTCGGAGTAATTTTTGATGCTCCACTCCTCACTTGGAAAGACCACATAGACTACCTGATATACACCAACCAAAGACTGAACATCATGAAAGCAATCGCAGGCACAACATGGGGTGCAGACGCCACAACCCTCCGAACATTCTACATAGCATACATCAGAAGTAAACTTGACTACTGTGCCCAAGCATTCGCCTCAGCCGCACCGACCCATCTTCATAAACTGGAGGTGGTACAGAATTCAGCAATGAGGATCATAATGGGGGCCCTTAAATCAACCCCGGTGGCCAGCCTTCAGTGTGAAGCAAATCTAATCCCACTCCACACCAGAAGGGATATACAGTGTGCCACCTACTTCTCAAAAATCTATGCTGCCCCACCTTCCCACCCATTCTCTGCATCTCTCCGCAATGTACCAGTACAGCCTCAAAGAGCTCCCATCCATAAAGCACCCTTCCGAGAGCGCGTAGGGCAAATTATACATAGAAAATCACGCATATTCCTTGGTTGCCACTCAACCCCCATGGTACCACCAGTCCCACCATGGGAATACATCCCACCCACAGTCCACACAGACCTCATCAACTCAACAACCAAGAAAAACAACACGGCTGAGCTCAAGCAAGAGTTCCTCGAAGTCCTCCACACCCAGCACCAAAATTCCACCCACGTATACACAGATGGATCACGCATCAGTACCAGTAATAACAACAGCAAATCTGTGACTTCAGCATTATGGATCCCAAAATTTCACCTTACCATGGGATGGAAGCTACCCAAACAAACCACAGTGTTTACAGCAGAGCTCTATGGACTCCTCCGTGCACTTGAGATCATCAACACCCTCCCAGTAAGTGCCTACACCATTTGCTGTGACTCCAAAAGTGCCATACAAGCCATCAACTATAACACCAAGACAAACAAGGAAATAGTATACCCTATGATCCAACTCCTCACCACCCTCCACTCTCAAGGATATACAATATCCCTCCAATGGGTACCCAGCCACATTGACATCCTCCATAATGAAATAGTGGATGGACTAGCCAAAGGGATTCACTCCTTCCACCTAACAACAGTCATACCCTACACCACAACCGACCGGACAAACATCCTCAGAGAAGACGTCCTCCAAGACTTCAAGGAAGAGTGGAAAATAACCATAGCTGGCACACAATACAGTAACATCAAGTCAGAGTGGTCAGTGTGGAAACACTCCATCTACAAGAACAAAGTCTTAAACACCGCGGCTCTCCGCCTCAGAACAGGACACACCAGACTGGGAGGGTATATGTACAGGATGGGACTGCAAGCAAATGAAAATTGCCCGTACTGCCTCACACCTGAGACAGTGGAGCATTATCTACTCCACTGCCACAGACATTACGGTGCCCGCACCCACCTCAGAAGTGTAGTAACCCAACAAGGAGGAACATTCAACATCAAGCATATCCTAGGTGGAGGAGACCTACCACAGCACAGTAAACATGTCATCGCATCAGCCCTAGGAACCTACATCAGAACAACAAACAAAATCACAAGCATATAAAATTACCATCCAACTGAATCTGTACTATACCACCACTGATCATCATCATCATCTCTGACCTCACCCTCACCTTGACTTAAATCACACAGTACACATAGAGCAGTACTGTACTGTATCACCACTGATCATCATCATCTCTGACCTCACCCTCACCTTGACTTGAATCACACAGTACACATAGAGCAGTACTGTACTACAACTGATCATCATCATCATCTCTGACCTCACCCTCACCTAGACTTAAATCACCCTGACCTCAAAAGACAACGACAAACTTACCCCCCATATACAGTACAGTAGTATAAAATCCACCTTTACTATCTCTCCTAACCCCTATTATACTAACAATTGTTCTTTTCATCCCTCCTAAAACACCTGTGCAGTAATCTGGAGACACCACAACCCTCCAAGCAAACTGCACATTTAAACAATAAGAAGAATAAGAAGAAGAACACAGGCCTAGTTTGCCTTTTTCCAGAGGATCTACTGTAAGAAACTGTAAGTATGTCGGTATTGGTACCGTCTGGTACGCCCGATAACACAACTCTTACCGGGTAATTCTACAGAACTAGGCAACGGCTAACTAATAGGCCTACTCCTAACCGCTACTCTTGAAAGTGGTGTAGAAGACGTCAAATTGCTATAATAGGGACAGCAGGCTAACACAATCGTGGGTGCGTTTTCAAAGTTTAGTATAGACCTATCCAAATCCTATGATGTGAGTGTGACTTGTCACAATTTTTGGTAATTATAGCCTAGGGAATAGGCTCGCACCCTTATTTTTCATGTTTTTTCCTCCAGATTTTGAAAAATTAGGCTAGTGTTTTCATGGTCTTAGTTATAATTCCAATGTGGGATACACGATAGGTTGATGGGGGACTTTGCCCCCTTCACCCCACCCCACCCCCCATGAATTATTGAAATCGTCATCTATGTTGCCAGCAGGGGGTAAATATCGATTAGGCTATAGGCTACTGCATAAAGAAGGTGTTTGTAAACAGTGATTAACAAGAGTACAGTATAAGGATTCCATAGACCTACATTGTCCCTAATAAATTATGTATAATAAGGCTGCGAGCCTAGGCTATTCGGATAATTCGGTATAGGCCTAGGCCTATATCAAGGAAACCGACTATCCTACCGGTACCTTTTATTTCGTGATTTTTTTTTTTTTTTTAGCCTAGCTAGTTTTCATCATTAGGTCTAATTAGAATCTCCGGAAAAATTGTTTTCAATTACTTTGAAAAAGTTAATATTTACCGCGTTGATAGTTCGCGTTCGCGTTAAAGCTGAAGATTGCGGAGTAAATACCGTAGACTTCATTCAAGTTTTTTTGGCGACCGTCAACCTTTTATTAATCAAACACCAAACCAGCGGGGGTGTGGGTGGCGGCAGCCCCCACTTAGGTTAGGTAAGGTTGTTAGGTTAGGCTAATATTACCCCTTATTTTCGTCTTTTACCCCTCAATTTCCCTGTACTTCATAGCCCTCCCCACTATCGGGGTCTGTATCTTAAGATTGTTGGATAATGGGGGAAAAAAAAAAAATCTGGAGATTCTAATTAATGACAACCACTGTATAATGATGAAAACTAGCTAAAACCAAAACACAAAATCACGAAATAAAAGGTGGTCGGTTTCCTTGATATTTTCCGGCTATTCCCTGTTTAAAATATTTGAAGGACAAATATGGAATCTATAGGCCTATGCTCTAATGATCATATGAAAATGTGTTTTAACCCTCGGCAAAACCTAATAAAAAAGTATGGTACCGGTACTAAAATGCCTGGGATGGATGTAGGCTAGTGTCCGAGCCGCCGAGCGTACGGTTGTCATGTTTTCATAGGCTAGGTTGATAGTTCGCGTCTATTTTGATGGCGATTTTTTTTCTCGGTTATTTGCCCCCTGCTGGCAATATATATGATGATGTCAATATGTCATAGGGGGGGTGAGGGGGGGCAAAGTCTCCCAACATACTATTATATCCAACGGCAGTCAAAATAGGCGGGAACATGATGGTAAGCGTCCGCCGCCGCTCCGCATAGTGTAAACAAGGCAGGCGTTATGCCCGAACACTACATTCTTGCCAAATGGCTTTTTCGTAACAAGGTTGTCAATCCTCTTCGCTGTCCTATAGACGGCACCAATTATTATGCTCGCCATTTTCCTTCGTCTCCCAAGGTACTAGGGTCATATACTAGCCTAGGTGTTAAGCGAAAGCTAGTTTTGTATCCCACGTACTGGGTACTAGGGACATAAAGTATAGTTACAGTAGGTGTTTGTGTTAGGTGAGGGTTAGTTTTGTATCCCACATACTAGGGACATATACTAGGTGTTAGGTGAGGGTTAGTTTTGTATCCCACTGTCCCACATACTAGGTACTAGGGAGATATACTAGGTGTTAGGTGAGGGCTAGTTTTGTATCCCACATACTGGGTACAGTACTAGGAACATATACTAGGTGTTAGGTGATGGTTCGTTTTGTATCACACGTACTGGGTCTAGGATAGATTAGGTTAACCCTCTCCGACATATGACACAGTTTTGAGCCTATTAGGGATACTTTAAAGCCTTTGTTACTATCAGGGGTATTTAGAAACCTTTAGTTTAGTTACTTCAACCTTTCCAGTTGTCTTTGAGTTAGCTGTGGGCAGAAAACTAATTTTGGAGAGGTAATTATAAGAGTGAGAGAACTCTATTTCTTATTGCTAATCTGGCAACCTCTGCATCATATGAGTCTGAAGGGGTTAATGACAAATGATCAGGACATCAGGTGGAGGTGGTAGGTATGGAATACCTAGGCTAGGAACTGTACTAGGAACACTTATTACCTGGTACAGTATCCTGGTAGGTAAGTTTTAAAAACTACTAAAGTTTTTATAAACAGGTTTTATGAGTCTATAAATCGAGAAAACCCGAGCCAAATATCGAAATTAGGCTGCTGTCTTTTTGCACTCTTAAAACTCGCAAAATCCGAGCCAACTTTGCAAAAACTTGGCTCGGGTTTTATGGGTTTGTCTATCTATCTATTGCCTGACGCCGTGATCCCCGAAGGGGTGGCCACGAACGAACCGCCCCCGGTCAGTCGACGCCCCTCCCCCCAACCAGCACCGCCTTCATTCATATACTTCCTCACTCCATCCTTCCACCTCTCTTTCGGTCTACCTCTCCCTCGCTCCACCTCGCTCTCGTACACCCTCTTAGTCATTCTCTCGCTTTCCATACGTTCCATATGGCCGAACCATCTCAAGTTGTTCCTTTTCACACTTTCCAGCACATCTACCTCCACACCACACCTCCTTCTTACTTCCTCATTAGTCTGTGTATCCTTCCATGTAACTCCGCACGCACTTCTTAGGTAATTCATTTCCACTGCTCTCACTCTTGGTCTGAGTCTCTCAACCAACGTCCATGCTTCGCTTCCGTAAGTCAGTGTCGGGATTACCACACTGTCATGCAAGGACTTCTTCACTTCCATACTGACCACCCTATTTCTTGTTACTGCTTTCAGCGTTCCTACAACCCTCTTCCCCTGTTGTACCCTCTCCTGCACTTCTTCATCCATAGTCCCATCTTTACTCAACACACTGCCCAGATACTTAAAAGAGTTGACGATCTCCATAGCCTGACTGTTCAGCTTCACCTCACACTGTGACTTCACCCCTTTCGAAGACCATAACCTTGCTCTTCCCCGCATTTACCTTCAAATTCCGTTTTTTGCACACTGTTCCAAACTCATTTACCAGACCCTGCAACTCCCATTCATTATCACTCATCAGAACTGTATCATCTGCAAACAGCAGTATAGGCAGCTTCCACTCATTTCCCTCCCTTTTCAGCGATACACCAACATCCACTGCTCTTGATAGTATTTCTTTCATGACTCCATCCATATATACAGTAAACAACCACGGGGACATCACACACACCCCTGTTTCAAACCAACATTCAGGTCAAAGAACTCGCTCTGCTCACTCTCCACACGTACTGCCGCCTTTGCACCTTCATATGTGCTCTTCACTGCTTTCAGCAACTTGCCATCTACTCCGTATATTCTAAGTACTTTCCACAGACCTTCTCTATCCACTCTGTCATAGGCCTTCTCCAAGTCCATAAAGGCAACATACACCTTTTGTTTCTTCTCCAGATATTTCTCCACAACACAATTCAGGGTAAAAATCTGATCTACACATCCTCTTCCCTTCCTAAAATCTCCCTGCTCGTCGTCTATCCATATCTCCGTTCGCACTCTCACTCTCTCAATCACTACCCTACTGTATACCTTCCCTACTACGCTTAGAAGACATATTCCTCGGTGGTTACCACACACTCCTCTTTCCCCTTTGCCCTTATATAGGGGGATTATTATGCCAGTCTTCCAGTCATCGGGTGCACTCCCCTTCTGCCATGCTAGTTTGCACATTTTCCATACCCATTCGATCACTATCTCACCACCATACCTCAACATTTCCCCACACACTCCATCTGTTCCTGGTGCTTTTCCCAACTTCACTCTTTTCATGGCTTCCCACACTTCTGACCTCCTGATCCCCACCTCCTCCTCCACTACTTCTCTTCTTCTCTCTCCCATACCATATCCAGCTATGTTTGCCGGCTCTTCATTCCTTACATTTAGCAACTCATTGAAGTACTCCCTCCATCTTTCGACTCTCTCTTGCTTCTCGGCTAGCATTCCCCCATTCTTATCTTTCACACCCTTACTGTTTCCCTTGCTACCTTCCCTAACTTTCTTGACTTCTTTCCAGAACAGTTTCTTACTCTCCCTCCATTTTACACTCAGATTCCTTCCAAATTCCTCATCTACTCGTCTCTTACTTTCCTTCACTACTCTCTTCACCACCCTCTTACTCTCCACGTACCTCGCTCGTTTCTGTCTCTCGAAATCTTCATTCCCTCTACTACCCAACCACTCTCTATATGCTTTCTTCTTTTCTTCCACAGCTATTCTTACCTCTTCTGTCCACCATGCTGTACCTTTCACTCTCCTCCCTCTTCTCCTCACTCCACACACCTCCTCACATGCTGTACAGATCTCATCCTTAAACACCTTGCTCATCTCCTCCACTTCCTCCATAACTTCCAGGTCGAACCCACCTAGTCGTCTTTCCACTGCTCTCCTGTACTCCTCCCTGACTTCTTCCTCCTGCAACCTCTCCACCCTCCTCACCATTCCACCCTCCTCTCGCCTCCCTCCAGCTCTCCTCACCCACTTCTTTTGTATCCTAACCTTAGCTACCACTACATAATGATCAGACAGACCCCCTCCAATACTCCTATACACCCTAGCATCCATCACAAATGGGTTATGGGTTTGTAAATCAAGAAAACCCGAGCCAAATTTCGAAATTAGGTAACTGTCTTTTTCGACTCTTAAAAAATGCAAAACCTGAGCTGAGTTTTGGTAAAATAAGCTACAGTATTATCGCAGTTTTACGCATTTAACCCTTCATTTTCCTTGACCTTCGTAGCCCTCCCAGTCATGGAGGGATAGAAAGACGAATGAGGATGTATGAGATCGGTGTGGCGTGGATGTAGATGTACTGGAAAGCTTGAAAAGGAAGACCTTGTGATGGTTTGGCCATGTGGAATGTATGGGATGCGTGAGAATGACTAAGAGTGTGTACGAGAGTGAGGTGAATGGACAGAGAGGGAGAGGTAGACCGAGAGAGTTGGAAGGATGGAATTAAGAAGTGCAGTATATGCTTGAAAGCGGTGTTGGATGGGAGGAGGGGCGTCGACTGACAGGGGACAGAGGTGCATGGGGTCGTTTTGTTTGTGGTCACCCCTTCGGGGATCACGGCGTCCGGCAATAGATAGATTGAAAGTTTATCAATACCGTATTTAGCTTACTTGACCATGTGTAAAGATATTAGTTATATTAAGTTATATTTTGTTTCAGGTGATTTCAGTCAAGAAGTATGTGCTGTTGAGCAATGGATGTGAACCCTCTGTGCATAATACTGGTCAAAAATGGCAGTAGAGGTGACCGACTGCTGTTCCGATACCCCTACTCTGTCGACAGCACCTTGGAAATTAAAGCCAAGGGTAAGTGAAGAAGTGGTACGGTTGCCCAAATAAGTGATGTCGCAGCACCCAAGAATATGTCAATCAATAATTGGTATCAGCAATATCTAAGTATTGATTCATCGTTTCGAGTGAAATATACAAACATGTTCCCATCTTTACACACCTTATTCAACATCTGAGACATTATTAAAGCACACAGCAAGCAAAATGTAATGACAGCAGCGACACGACTTATTTGGCCAACCGTACAGTAACTAAGCAACTCAACTAGAAGATCTCAACCTGTGCATAATAGGCTAGTACTGGATACCGGTAGTTAGATTAGATATTTATATTGGCTCTGGTTTATTTGGTGTTGGTTGAGTCAACACTGGATGAAATGGTCTTCTGGTTGAATTGTTTTATTGTTTGAATTGGGTAATATTTAAACCTCTTCAAGCATGTTGTGCCTTTATGGTTTTAATCTGGCTACCATCGTATCCCTTTATATATACAGTACATGAGAAAGAACCTGTAGTAACCTATAAATGTAAAGACAGAACCATTCAATTCACCGTTTTAATCTTGATGAAAGGGTTTTTCACTGTACTTCTTCAGTACAATTACATCTCTCTTCCTTTTATTTCGGTAATCATCAGATGATTTTATTCAGTTTAGATGTAACCTATGGGAGTTATCTGTTTCTTGCTGTTGTTGTTGTTCCCCAGGCTGTCTGACCGAACAGCCCCAAGGTTCCGAGCAAGGCCAAGGCCATAATCGAGCGCCCCAACAGAACCCTCCCTGCTTTACCACTAAGAAAGCCCAGGTGACCGAAGCCGCTCCCAGGCGAGGAGCTGAGGAGGGTGCGGAAACTCCCGAGGCACCGAAGCATCACCCAAGGCCCTGTGCCCCTCAACAATTATGAAGGGAAAGTTGAGTTAATTGATATACAGTAGTTGTCTTTCTTTTGGCTACTAGTGGTCCTTCCTAAGTTGAGTAAAACAATTTAGTGTTGGTCAGTTATTGACACTATTGTACAAAAGGGATTAACCCGGGAACTCGGGAAGACTCTTAAGAGTTCCCCCGGCGGACTGCGGGAAGACTCTTAAGAGTCAGAGAAAAAAAAAATCAACTTTAACCCTCTCACCACGGAAGGGCTCTTGAACGCCCATAAAAAAGCATATAACAGGTACCCGGAAGGGCTCTTGAACGCCCAGTGGTTGAAAGCCTGTGAGCTTCGTGTGCGAGGCGTCGGTCCGACGCATGTAAACAACAGCCGGCTGGACCGACGCCCCGCATCTCCGGCCACAAGAAGAAGAGCGTCGCTTGTTCGTGTGTGCCTGTATGTTGTTGTTAAGTATCGAAAAGTAGTGTAAAGTGGCTGTTTTGGCCATAAAGTTATCTCCAATGAAATCATCATCACAACTCAACCAGTTGACTTAGAGAGCTCTACTTAATGCCATTCTACAGGTAAATAACACAGCTACGCTTGGGGATGCGCGGGAATGCGGGAAGCAGTCGGATTAACAAATATACGGTAGCCTAGCCTAGACGTTTTTCGGCCAAAACACCCGGGTTTCGAGGAATATATATATAATACATAGCCGGGGCTGGAGGGTTAAACATCGAAAAAAAAAAAAAAATTGGGGGGGCCCCTGGGCCATGCAAAATATCACTCCTCTACCTCCCCTCCTTCCCCACTTTCCTCCCCTCCTTCAGTTATCACCTATTTTCCCTGTTATTCCCTTATTCTGAGGTATATTTTCGTGCTAACATTAGCGAGTTGCAAGCAGGGCATTGTCATCAGTGTGAGTGCAAGAGAGAGAGAGAGAATATCGATCGACTGTGTCTCAGTGGCCTTAGGGGAAATTGGCGGGAAAGCAGGTTGCCTCACCCATACATTATATAACTCGCGGCCTATATCTCCGATTTTGACCATCCAAACGTTGTTTTCACTCGTTTTATTGTTGTTTCAGGTTAATACCTTTATAATCAACCCATAATAGGCGCGTATGGATAAGTATTAATGCTATTTATGGTAAAATGAATATTTTAGTGATGGAAACAGCTCAAATACGTCAGCACAGGGGGACGTTTCTAATTACCCCCATGCGCACTTCTTAGGTTAATAATATGTTATCCTTTTCAGGCAGTTTACATCTTCATGGCTTTATTCTAGCTACTATCAGATGCCTTTATTCAGATTGAGTAGAATTTCTAGTAGCTAATTGAAAAGTTTAAAATAAGATTCACACAAAGTAATTAAGTTTTTCATTACGATAGCACTTTTTTCATGTTATTTGGCTAGCATCAGAGAGTCTCATTCAGCTTAGGATATAGATATCCTCAAGAATTAGAGAGAAAACTTGAGTAACCTATTCAGTCCAATGATACTGTATTTAGTTTTCTTTTGATTAGCACAAAACAGACAACTTTATTTTTAACCTCAGCTAAGTCCTCTATTATTTATTTATTAGTAAAATGTAATAGCAACTATAATCTATTACAGACATTCGACCCACCCCGTACTCCCTCATCACGGAGAAGTATATACAGAAGCCGCCTGAAGCTTATGCATCAAACATCTCTAATGGAAAGCTACATGGGTTTAGTGATAAGGTATATTGCTCAACTGTATTCCTGTTATTTAATTACTTAAGTTCATATATAGTAAGGGTACCGGTAGCTTTATCTTTAGTCGGCCACCCCCAGAACAAAATATCCACAATAAATGGGGAATGGGCCTGAGTAAATATATATAATGCATACATACAGTTATATTATTAAAGAGGTATATTTCACTGTTGCTACAAAAATGTATGGGTTAAGCCGGTATCACGAGAGCTTTTATAGTCAACATTCGATTATCAACATTTCTAGAATATTTTGCACTTGTATCTGAAACTAGACTGATGATTCATGAATTTAGGTAACCAAAACATTATAAATGTTGACCTCATAAGCTGCCAGACCAGTGTTGAGGATAAATGTTGAGGGAAAAAGCGCTTGTGTGATACCGGCTTTATACTAGGTTTAGTGGTGAGAATATCAAGGGTATCCGATATATAAATACAGTATACACTTGTGCTGAGTGGGCTTGCCTTATCAGCACAGCACCGGTAGTTTTCATGGTGGACTTGTGACTGGGGGGAGGTTGGTGGTTCGATCCCACACTCTGGCACTGAAAGGTTCTCATCATAACATAGTGTTTATTGATTAAATTTCTAATGATATTTATTTCTCTGTTGGTAATTTGTTATTGTATATACAGTACCGGTACTGTATATTGTTCATGCCTGGTCAAAAGTACAGTACTTCACAGTGTTTAGGTTTTATTGTCCCTTGATACAACTTATCCCATAATACTGTGTAGCCTACTATATATTTATATGCAGACTCCCCTCATAAAGGGGAGTAAGGCATCCAGCGATAGATAGACTAATGGAAAACTGTTTATATGAATCTTGTAATATAGCTCTTTAATTATACTTTATTGGTGATAGCTTGTCCTATCCAGAGTGAGGTTTGGCATCCTTTACCCAACCTTAGCTGTTTCTGTGTTTCTCTTTTAGTGTCCTACTTTTCCTTCTGGGGGCGGGATGATTGGAATCCTCCTCCCATTGTAAAATTCACCTGCTAGACGGGACAGAGAAAGGGCGAGGGAACGTGAAAATGGTCCCGGACCCTATGAATTGGAACTTATATATTGTTTCTGTTCAGTCTCTGTCTTGAGTCGGCCACCCCCGGCTATGGGGTATGTGCCTGATTATATACATACATACAATAATATTATACTTTATAGAGTTGTTTGACTATACACAGACCAATTAGAAATAGAGCAAAGCCTCCATAAGGTTTTGCTGCTGTATACCTGACCTGTAGTAGTTAATTTTTTAAATTATAATTAATCTTATTTCCAGGTTATGTCTAATCTGTTTGCAGTCAAGAGCGAACTATGCGACAACAAGTTTGAGCTTAAGGTGAATGATGTGAGGTTTGTGGGTCATCCCATCCACCTTAACTCCGCATCTCACGCCATGTCTCGGGAGAAGAGGAAGCAGTCATCCATTATTCTCTTCAATATTGTTTTTGCCCTAAAAGTAGGTACCGTACATACCGTGTACTGTAATATCTTTATTACTGTGGTACCGTACAGTTACATAGACATGAATCTACAACGAC
The DNA here is from genome assembly GCA_032716605.1 of Paralithodes platypus. Classification (NCBI taxonomy): domain Eukaryota; kingdom Metazoa; phylum Arthropoda; class Malacostraca; order Decapoda; family Lithodidae; genus Paralithodes; species Paralithodes platypus. The sequence continues at coordinate 40,919,401 of CM064495.1, forward strand.
AAATGCTGTGGAGGTCTTATTGTATTTAGCCAGTATAACAGGTTAATGTTTAGTGTTAAGGAGAATATATTGTCTTGCCCTTTTTAAATCACCTAAATTAACCAGTAAATCTGTGAGAGTATTAAATTATGTCACTTATTCACAGCAATTGTCCCAGGTTAATGTCTTGGCAACTGTAGATGCAATAAAAACCCTTTCTTTTGGAGTAATCAGGGTGAGGCACTGTCCGGAACTGCATAATTTCCTAAAGTTACTATGGAACCCCTCAATCTTTCAAACATTGACCTTGATCTTTCATATCATAGGCCACAGGCCGTAGCTTGTTTGGTAGAGCGTTTGCCTGCTAACCGTGAGGTAGACGGTTCGAGCCTCGGGCCAGCCAGCGAGTTATTGGCAGACGTCAGTGCTGTTGGTGAACGGTGCGGTCTAGCAATCTGTGGCAACTATTCACTAAGTCCCTGATTCATCAGGGCACCCACCCTAGCCTTGCTATTCAGCAGGAAGTGTATGGTGGTAAAAACTGCATCATCATTATCACAATACTTTTTCCTGAAGATCAGGAACTACGCGACAACAAGTTTTAGCTTAAAGTGATTGATAAAAGTTTTGTGGGTCATAATATCCACCTGTGTTGCACTCAACACGGTTGAGTGTACAGTACCACTAAGTTCAAGAAAAGGTTGGGTCATCTGATCATGGACAGTTCTGGGGGCACCAGTAGCCAGATAGATTACTTCTTGGTGAACAGGAAAGACTGAAAGTGGGTTCAGGATATTATGATTATCCCGAGCGAAGAATGTATCTTAAAACATAAGCTCATAGTGTGTGTCATGAGTTTAAGAAGGTATACATGTCAAAAAGGAAAGTATGGTTGCTGAATATAGCTATATACTGTATAGGAATAGGTTTCACAGCATACTGGAGAACATCTATCTATCTATCTATTGCCTGACGCCGTGATCCCCGAAGGGGTGGCCACGAACGAACCGCCCCCATGCACCTCTGTCCCTAGTCAGTCGACGCCCCTCCCCCCAACCAGCACCGCCTTCGTTCATATACTTCCTCACTCCATCCTTCCACCTCTCTTTCGGTCTACCTCTCCCTCTCTGTCCCTCCACCTCGCTCTCGTACACCCTCTTAGTCATTCTCTCGCTTTCCATACGTTCCATATGGCTGAACCATCTCAAGTTATTCCTTTTCACACTTTCCAGCACATCTACCTCCATACCACACCTCCTTCTTACTTCCTCATTAGTTTGTCTATCCCTCCATGTAACTCCGCACGCACTTCTTAAGTAATTCATTTCCACTTCTCTCACTCTTGGTCTGAGTCTCTCAACCAACGTCCATGCTTCGCTTCCGTAAGTCAGTGTCGGGATTACCACACTGTCATGCAAGGACTTCTTCACTTCCATACTGACCACCCTATTTCTTGTTACTGCTTTCAGCGTTCCTACAACCCTCTTCCCCTGTTGTACCCTCTCCCGCACTTCTTCATCCATAGTCCCATCTTGACTCAACACACTGCCCAGATACTTAAAAGAGTTGACGATCTCCATAGCCTGACCGTTCAGCTTCACCTCACACTCTGTGACTTCACCCCTTTCGAAGACCATAACCTTGCTCTTCCCCGCATTTACCTTCAAATTCCGTTTTTCGCACACTGTTCCAAACTCATTTACCAGACCCTGCAACTCCCATTCATTATCACTCATCAGAACTGCATCATCCGCAAACAGCAGTATAGGTAGCTTTCACTCAATTCCCTCCCTTTTCAGCGATACACCAACATCCACTGCTCTTGATAGAAGAAGAACATGAGTAGGAATAATTATTATTACTGGCTATCGAGGGATTGAGGCGATGTACATTTGATTTGGTCGTTTTGTGTTCTTATATTTCCCAAATTGACTAATTCCCTGAACGTGACGATAGTGCGTTGTTATGTGTGCGATTAGTTTGCTTAGGAACCAGATTAACTTGCACATGTAGACCCTATGCACATGTACACCCTATGTGGTGGATTGTGTTCTTTCATTTCATAAATTTTATTTTAGTAAGCGTTGTTTCCACATAGCGATTTTGATATTTTGTTTTGACTTTATATTGTTTTTGTCCCAGTTTTGGTTTGACTTTGTTTGCAAGTTTTACATTTTAATTTCAAAATTGTATTGCTAAATCATTAATTTATAATGATATTGATTAGTCCTTTTGTCTTTATATTATGTCGTTCCTGTTTTGGTATGTTTATTTTGAAAGTTTTACATAATAGATAGATAGATTAACAATTTACTGATACATCACTCTTTTTGGTCAGATGAATTGATTATGGCAACATGTATTTTCAGTCAACACTGAACCACGACGTTGTGAACTGCTACCACGACCTGAGCATGCGTCTGGGGCTGGCAGTCAGACATGAGGAACATCGCTGCCATTTTCTCTCGTCAGAAGCTAAACTAATGTTGCTGGCCCATGATGAGGTACGTATGCATACATACATACATAAATTTAAAGACCAAATGTTCCACACTAAGTACGGTTCCTGTCTTATGTCCTGATGGCGGTGCTCAAGGCAGGGCAGAGTTGCCTCACTTATCAGGTTTTTTAATGCAAGATCAGACCATATGGTCTGATCTCATATCTTTCTTGGTCTACTCCTTGGTGCAGCTCCCTCCATGCTCACGAACTTGCATCTTTTCACACGACTTAGTTCAATCTTCCTCTCTACATTCCCAAGCCATTCAAGTCTGCTTGTATGCATCTTATCACTGATATTCTTGAGACCTAACCATCTGCTCAGCTCTCCACTAGATATTACTTAATGTAAGTTTATTATGCATCTCGAGGGGTTAAGTAGATATCAGAGATATTAGATAGATTTAGGAATGTGTTCCACTTCCCTTCTGGTAAGGGAGCCTTCACAATAAGTGGAACAAATATAAGAATATGCCCCATGTTTCCTACTGCGTGTCTTACAAGGCGACTGAGTGGGGGGATGGTGAAATTTCAGACCAACAGGCATCCTATGCAGCTATGTATTTTTGTAGACCTGTTGAGGATGGGGCAGTGCAGAAGGGTGCTTCTGAGGGATTTGTTTTCTTGCTGAAGCAATTCTTCCACTATGCTATGCCAGCATCAGCCATAGTGATGACATTGTGGGACAGTGTTATGGCAGGACTGCCAAAAGGCAACCCCAGTGAGCCATTACAGTAAAATGGAAAAATACATAATTCATTCTATGTACAGTATATGTATGTGAAAGGGTGTGGGCGCTAACGTGATTCAATGTAGCATCTGTCGACGCTGGGTGCACCATGGGAGTAAGCGCTGTAGTAGAATAAAGGGACCCCTGCCGAAGGATAAGTCAGAAATAGAGAAATTTGAGTGCGTAGTGTGCAAAGGCGAGCTTGTGTTAAGTGATGATCCTGTGGCTGTGAATTTTGGAAATGAGTCATTGGAGCTGGTGGAAAAGTTTTGTTACCTAGGAGATACCATCTCTGCCGGTGGTGGGGCCGAGGCTGCTACTGTCGCTAGAATTAGATGTGGCTGGGGGAAGTTCAGAGAACTGCTGCCAATTCTGACCATGAAAAGAATGCCTCTCCCCCTGAAGGGAAAGGTGGATGCCTCATGTGTTAGAAGTGCAATGACTTATGCCTCAGAAACATGGGCCGTTAAAGTACAGGATGTCAACAGAATGGAACGTAATGAGATGAGAATAGTGAGATTGATGTGTGGGGGCCAGGCTGCAGGATAGAATAACAAATGTTGAGCTGAGGAGACGTTTAGGTATACAGTAAAGAGTATTAGCGAGGTGATGCGTACAAGTAGACTGGGATGGTATGGACATGTGGAGAGAATGGATGAACAAAATTGGGTGACAAAATGCAGGTCTGTGATTGTGGAGGGAGCTGCACCAAGGGGTGGACCGAGGAAGACCTGGGATCGGACTATACGTGCCGATCTCAAATCCAAAAACTTGACAAGTGATGCAGCCCTTAACAGGGTTGCCTGGAATTCCGCCATTTTTGAATGAATGAATTTGATTTTGAACATCAAACATTTTTTAAAAGTTACATTACCAATACAAAATTTTTGTTTCTAAATTCTTCTGTTAATGTAACATCTCCATGTAAAGTAAAGAATGTTATCTATTTAATAACCTGTGAGAAATGTGGTATACAATATGTTGGAAAGACGGAGCAATGTTTAAGAGAAAGAGCCTACGGGCATAGATCAGGAATTAAGAACGGCATCGACTCCAAGATTCTTCTATATAAGCATTTTAACACAGATTGTACTAAATTTGATTGTAAATACAAAATTATAGAAATTGTTCAAAGTAATCAAAATGTTTTAGATAGAGAAAATTATTGGATTGGAAAATTAATGACCATCTATCCATTTGGACTTAACAATCAAATAAAAAATGTAGGCAACATTTTGTATAAAGATTTATTAAAAAACTATTTTAATAACCCATATTTTAACTTCCCTGTTTAAACAGAAGACCTGGTAGACACGGTAATAGAAGACTAAATACATTTAATAAAAAGAAAAGCAGGTCTGATATTATAATTATTGTTAATAATTTATATTCATTATATCGAAATTTCGGAATTAAAAAATTAAAAGATTCATTGAAAGGCCTACAAAAGAAAAGTTTTGCTCCTTTTATAGAAAATATTCTAAATAATAAACATAATTTCACAAATAAATTTAAGAATATAGTCTTTGCTTTTATGGGATATATTAGAGCTAATTCTAAGAAATCCAAAGATAACCGTATTAAAGATAAAGTCCTGTCCACTTTAAATTATTCCTCTAAAATTTTAGACAAAATTAATGTTAACAGTCTTATTAATTCAAAGAAAGTTAAGTCCATATTACCAGATGGTTGTAAAGATTTCAAACCATTAATAGTGTATTCATATGAACGACCTGTTGGGTCTATTATTTGTAATTATAATAAAGTTTTAGGAAATCTTTCAGATAATGATATTTTCAATAATAATAAATGCGTGTGTGAAAGAGTCATGGATATGCCAGCTAGCAGACGTGATGCACTAGCAAAGTTCATTTATAGTCCGATATGTCGCATATTAACAGGTGATGTAGAACTAGTTAAACATTTTGCAAACGACAAATTAGCGGAGCTATGTCGTAAAGGGTTTAAATTTAGAATAGGGAGTAATAAAGTAACATGGGACATAATTTTAAAAGATATTGTTTTTTCAGTCAATAAATTAAAAGATAAATTGTTAAAAATTGCGTGCTGCAATGCGAGAGAACTAGAAGCATGGTCTAAATTATTAATTAAGTTAATTAGAAATAAAATTTTCTCGCTTAAAAATGAATTTAATCTTTCAGATTTTATAGACTATAATTATAATAAGCTTAAAGCTGATTTAATAAATTTACATAAACATTTTGTAATCACTACAGTAGATAAAGCCAGCAATAATTATAGCTTCACATGTAAGAAATTTTATCTTGAAAATATGAAAAAAGAATTAGGTATTAAGGGTAACATATTACGTAAAAATATTTGCGGTAATTCTGTTTATGAAATTCAAAATAATCTGAATATTGATACTTAATCGATGAACATACCAAGAAAAATATAATATTTGATATTAAACTTTCTGATAAGAACAAGTGCATTGCAAAATTATACATGTTACCTAAATTTCATAAAAGACCTTATAAATATCGCTTTATTGCCGGAGCAAAATTTGCTACCACTAAAACTCTATCAGAACAAGTAGTAAATTGCTTAAAATACATTAAAAGTACTCATAAAAGATATTGTAATACCATCATGAGAAGAACTGGCATTAACTATTATTGGAGTGTTGACAATTCGTTAGAAGTTATTGATAAAATAAATACCATGCCGAAAGTTACCTCGGTACATAGCTTCGACTTTTCAACTTTGTATACCAATTTGCCTTTAGATTTAGTATATTCAGAGCTTTGCTTTATTATAGATTTGCACTTTGACAGGTTCGTTAGGAATGGTAATTATTTCATAAATGTTTATACATATTTTAATAATGCATCACTTAGCTCTACTCCCACTAGTTATGTATATTTTGATAGAACTAAACTTAAAGATGCCCTTAAATTCCTCCTTTTCAATACTTATGTTAGATTCGGGCCGTACATTTTCAAACAAATATTAGGAATTCCTATGGGTGGAAATGCTAGCCCTTTAATTGCAGACTTATTCTTGCTTGCTTTAGAATTTAAATATATAAAAGACTTAGTTGACAGTAGCAAGAAAAATAAAATTCCAGAAAAATTAGCACTTGCTAAACTGTTAAGTAATAATAGTAGATATATTGATGATATTCTTGTTTGCAATTTGTTAAATTTTAATCAAGTTGCTAAACTTATTTACCCTAATTCTATTCCCCTCACACAATGTAACGTAAATTATAAAGTTGAAAATTTTCTTGATATAAATATAGAGATTGTTAATGAACAGTGCATACTTAAAGTATATCACAAAGTTGATGATTTTAATTTTAACGTAATAAACTTTCCTTTCCCTAGTAGTAATATCGATAGTAAAATCACTTATAATTGTTTTTATTCCCAATTAATAAGATTTTGTAAAATCTGCACTAAAGTAGATGACTTTTGGGCTAGAGCTAGGTTACTATACAGACTCTTAGTGGACAGAGGTTTTGAGGCAAGTAAATTGTTCCATAAATTTAATCTTTTTAGGGTCAATTATTGTGACTGTATTCTAAAATTTGACATCAATAATTTTAATCAAGCATTTTTAACTTGAAGTTTCTTGTATAACCTCTGCTTACTTTTTGTCTGTATTTATTGTTTATCTTTTTTTATTATTATTATTATTATTATTATTAATATTGATGATTTTTTAAATTTATTGTTCTTGTTAAAAGAGTACTCTTTGTTTAAATCTGTTGTTACTTCATATTTTGCAATTATTTCTCTTTATATTATATGTATTCATTGTCGATAGTATCAATTGCTTACTTTTGCGATTTCCTTAGTTTATTTGTGCTATAAATGTAGGTTATTTGTAGGGTAGTTATTGATAGGGGTCACTTGAGGCATGCTATGCTTACAGGTACCTACCCGATAGCACTATCGTTAGTGAGTGCTGTACTGTATTTTATATATTATTTTGTAATAGTATAGATATCTTATCAATATTTGTATTTTTTACTATTGTTAATGTCTTGTCATGTTGCAAATTTGATTTTAAATAATATTTTGACATTTAACATGTAGTTTCTTTATTCATGCAGAGTTTAGTAAAATTTGCCAGAACGTCCCGGACTTCCCAAACTTGACTACTTCCTTTAACGTGACGATAGTGCGTTGTTATATGTGCGATTGGTTTGCTTGGGAAACAGATTAACTTGCTCATGTAGTGATGTACACCCTATGTGGTGGATTGTGTTCTTTTATTTAATAATTTTCATTTTAGTAAGCGTTGTTTCCACATAGCGATTTTGATAATTTAATTTGACTTTATATTGTCCTTGTCCCAATTTTGGTTTGTTTAGTTTGCAAGTTTTACATTTTAATTAGGACAAGAGACTGAAACTGCACGTATGTGTGGAGCACTCAGCCTTAAATTTGTATGTATGTTTATGAGTACCGGTATGTGTTTTCCATAAGCAATCCTGACTTTTCATCTTTTCATAATTCTTGTTTTGTTTTTATTGCCCAAGAGTGGTGAAAGCAGTAGTGTGCCCTATATTCCCCACTGTTTCACTCTCACGGCCCACTGGCCTTTCTCTTTCTGTATTGTGGTAGGTGGTTGGTGCCCATCATCCACCCACTTCTAGGTGCATGTACAGGCATACTACCTAGGCAGTGACCCTGAACTTATGAATGCAGTCCCTCCCTTATACAGTACTGTACTATCTAATCCATTAATATGAAATTTTATCTCAATACCACAACAGTTACCAAATTGTTTTTAGCTGTAGGAAGTGCATATTTATCAGTAGGTATTAGCTACCATACTGTTAGGATTTATCAAAGTGTGCAAGTTAATTCAGACAATATTTGTGTCCTCAGGCCTCTCAGCTCCCCGAGGACGGACAGATCTCACCATTCCAGTTAATATTAGAGCGCAGCTTACTGGCACGGCACCTTAGACAAGCTTATAATGAGTGAGTACTTTACAAACATACTGTATATCTGCTGGGTTATCTATCTTAGGCAACTTTAGAATGATGGCGGCATTTTCAGTTTATTCTGGCTGATGCTAAAAAATTTATATTTAGATTAAAAATTAACTTCTAGAAACCTAAAGAATACTATAATATAAAAATTACCAGGTGTGTATTCATGAACCCATTGATTCTTACAGGTTCTTTCCAAACTGCATAACATTTCCTACTGTATAGGGCTAGGCACAGAAATTTGTAATTTTTTTTTTTTTGTAGAAATAAAATTAGGTTTTGCACAGACATTGAGACAGGTGACAGGTTTAACCAAAGTGTAAGGGAGGGAAGGACAGTGTTTTTAAGTCCCTCAATTATACAATACAGTATTTACAATTTTACGTTAGTAGCTAAACTTTGTTAGATTTTTTTTTTTTTTTTTTTTTTTAAGAGACAATGAACGGAGGAAGGAAAAACACAGATAAAACAAAAAGGTCCATGTGCCTAAAGGCATCCTCCATTCATAAAATGTTTGTAACAACTGGATTTAAACATTTGTTGATTGTAAGTTTGTGGAAAGCAATTCGAGGGAAGTGAATTCCAAAGAGTAGTAGCTCTGGGGATAAATGAATTCTGATAAGCAGAAGTTCTGCATTGTGGAGGAGAAAGTGTAAATTCATGGGCGCTCTCAGCTGCCCTAGTTCTACGGGGAAAGATGTGGAGAGGCGGCACAATTGAAGCAAGTTCCTCGGAACAATTGCTGTGAAAATATCTGTAGAATAATGCAAGGGATGCAACGTTTCTTCGTATGGCTAATGTAGGAAGGTCCTGTGACGAAATCGCCTCCTGAAAATATTTTTGAGAAGCTATCCCGGGAAAGGATTTGAACCTGGGTCCCCCCACATACAAGGCGAACGCTCTATCACAAGTCCAATAAAAGTACCTCACTTGGGCTGGCAGCTCAAGTATATTACCGCATCTAGTTTTCCGTTAAGGCTATTACCACAATTTTACTGGCATTATACCACTTCATCGTCCGGATAGTGAAGACTCCGAATGAAGTCTGGGCGAATTTATATAGGTTCGAAGGACGGAGATGGGGTGGGGAGGTGGCGTCAAGATGATTCAGGTGTCATTTGAAAGCTCTATTTCTGTATTTTCACGGATATATCATTGTATTACGTTCTGACTCTTGCTTTTGCATGAAAATGTGCATGGAATGAAGGTTAATTTAGGCCAAATTTTTGTATATTCCAGGTTTTGTTTTATGTTGTTTTCCTTTTCATATGCTGTATTGACACTAGGCTAACCTATTAATATTATTATTTTTTCTAGGTTGTGTGGGTCAGGCGTTGTTCATTTGCGACTCAACAACTGGATTGAAGTTAGTTTTTGCTTACCTCACAAAGTTCACCGTAACCTTGCCACTGGCCTCCCTGTAGATGTGAGTCATTATGAATTCTGTATTGTGATGTTGTAGTTATTTAATTCTGTAGCTTGATAATATGCATGTACAGTATGTATGTATGTATACTGTATACTTAGGCACATACCCCATAGCTGGGGGTGGCCGACTTGAGACAGAGCTTGATAATACAGTTCTGTAATAGTATTAGTGGAAGATCTCTTTGATACTAATAAAGGAAGATCTCTATCTTAAACCAATGTAATCTACAGTAATTCCAGAGATTACATTGGTTTAAGATAGAGATCTTCCATTATTAGTATCATGGAAGATCTCTATCTTAAACCAGTAATTCCAGGGCGGGTGCCCAACCCCGAAAGGGGTTGAAATAGGGGAGCTATTCCCCGCCAAAGGTGGCTTTCTAGGGCCTTTCCTAGCTGATGCTGAGAGGATTGGGTTCTAGTCATGTGGTGATCGGCTGGTCTATCAGAGTGAGAGCTGAGTGATCTCTGCCATACCCATAGCTTACTCTGACTGTTCCTTTTACTTATATATTTTCTAGATCTCAAGTGACGGCGTCTCTTCCGTGGATTGACCTCCCAATCAGGCAACCTAGAGGTTGGTAGATTGGAAGCCAAAGCGTCACATTTTTCCTTTGCCCCTCAACTTTCTCTTCATAATTGCTGAGGGGCACAGGGCCCTGGGTGGGGCTTTGGTTTCCCGGGCGTTTCCGCACCCTCCTCAGCTCCCCGCCTTGGAGTGGCTTCGGTCACCTAGGCTTTATTGTGGTAGGCAGGGAGGGTTCTGTGGGGGTGCTCGGTTACGGCCTTGGCCTTGCTCGGAGCCTTGGGGCTGTTCAGCCAGGCAGCCTGGGGAACAACAACAACAACAGTAATTCCAAAGTTGCTAGGTCATACAGCATATACTGTACAGTACTTAAACTGTATATTATAAATTGATGCATATATAAGATATTAGGCTAATTGTTGATGAAAACAAATCTTTACAATAAACAAGGATATAATATTAACTCTTGCCTTCAAATATTGGAACTGCACTTAATTTAGGAGTATAATTATTGGTGCTATTCTTTGATAACAGGAATAAGCTGCATAATGCATACATATAATGATTCGTCCTTTTCCATTATTGTACATTGTACTTTAATGGCTCAGCCTCACCTTGTACAGTACAACAATTATTGTATTAAGATAGGTTCATTCAGTTGCTGTAATTAAGCAAGCAGGTATAAAGTAGCATAATGGGTAAGTTGAGTTTAGTTAACAGTGGGTGGAACTTTCCATTTGTAATATGTGGAGGGCCAAATTTATTGTAAATTATTTCTCTGTTTAAGTGATAGTTTTGTTTCAGTGTGAGGGTCTGGTGGAGGGCCTGAGGTGCCTCAAGCCATACCACACCTTCTTGCTGCTGGTGTCTCGAGCTCATCTGCTGCGCTCCCTACCTCCAGACTCATCACAGGTACAATAGACAATATTTATCCAGTGCGACACAGCTATTTTTTATCAATACCAGCAGTTGCTATACTGTACTGTACTCTGTTTCTTTTGAACTGACGGTAAATTGCAAAGTTCCTATCAAGATTTCTCAGTTATTATGATGACTTTGTTCTGAAATATGGTGGTACAGGTAATTATATAAACTTGGTCTTACTATGATGCAGAGACATAATAGTTTCATATTTTTTCTATTAACCCGGGAACTGCCGGAAGACTCTTAAGAGTTCCCCCGGCGGACTGCGGGAAGACTCTTAAGAGTCGGGGGGGGAAAAAAATCAATTTAAAACACCAATTTTTTTTTTTGCCCCTGGGCCATGCCAAATATCACTCCTCCACCTCCCCTCCTTCCCCAGTTTCCTCCCCTCCTTCAGTTATCACCTATTTTCCCTGTTATTCCCTTTTCCTGTGGTCTATTTTCGTGCTAACATTAGCGAGTTGGTAGCAGGGCGTTGTCATCGCTGTTAGCAAGCGAGTGCAAGAGAGAGAGAGAGAGAGAGAGTATCGATCGACAGTCTCTCTCCAGAGGTGGAGGAAAGTGGTGGGCTGGGAGGTTGCCTCAGCCATACATTGTGTAACTCCCGGCCTGTATCGCCGATTTTGACCATCCAAACGCTGTTTCCACTTGTTTTATTGTTGTAACAGGTTAATACCTTTATAATCAACCTATAATAGGCGCATATGAATAAGTATTAATGCTATTTATGGTAAAATAAATATTTTAGTGATGGGAACAGCTCAAATACGTCAGCACAGGAGTGTGGTGTCTCATACCCCCCATGCGCACTTCAGAGGTTAAGTATTAACAAATTAACTGCTAAGAGATTCAATTTATCGTCAGATGAAATGAAACACAGTATAGGTTATTGCTACTTATGGACTATTGTACAGCCAATTTGTACCTCATGACAGTTCTTCAGTAGGCAGAGTCATTACAGTACACTAACAGCCTGGATGCCTCTGGTTACCATTACCCAGGAGTACAGCATGTTTCACGGCTGGATGTCTTTCCTGACATCATTCACCATGTAAGGAAATTGTTTTGGTTCAGAGTTTTTGTTGCCTTTGACATGTTGATTTCTAGAAATAATGGAGTCCCATTCACCTGTCCCCTTTCATTAATGTTTATAAATTGCAGGAGTTACATGGAAAGTAACTGTACTGTATTCTCTTTCCTTGTGGTACAATCGCCCTGTTTCCATAGGGGTAAAAATAGTATATGTTAATTTCTCAACTAAACTCTGTTCATATTACATTAACTGGGTGAAAAATATCATGTCCCCTTCTTGATCTTTGAGCCATGACTTGATTTTAATAATGGAATATGTTCTCAATTATAAAAATAAGCTATTAATAATAATTTTAAACTATTTGTCAACAGTCTACTGGGCAAAAGCCCTCATAAGGCTGGAGAAAATAAGCTATTAATTTGAAGAGATGTACCAATAATAGTTTTGTGTTCCTCAATTTAGAATTTTTCATAGCATGGGGATAAACTTTCTCATCCGGCTACGATGAATAGCGTATATTAGCTGGAGCATCTGTGTTACAGTAAGATCTCTTCCCCAGGCTCTGTGGCGACTGCTTTCTGTGGAGGAGTCGCACCTCACACCGTTCTTCACACTTGCTGCCGATGCCGACCTCACCCTGACTCAGGTCTTCATGGTAAGGCAATATTTGTTTTCACCAACTCGCCAATTAATTTAAAAATAAATCCAACTAATGAAATCAATGAAAGTAATGAATACATGTGGTACTCCAAGGACTCGAACCTAGGATACTCACACCGAAATTCCGCACACTAAGCATTAGGCTATACTGTACATACATAAAACATACATACATAACATTTTAAGACTGAGTGTTCCACACATACGTGCAGTTTCAGTCTCTTGTCCTAATGACGGCATTCCAGGCAACCCTGTTAAGGGCTGCTTCACTTGTCAAGTTTTTTAATTTGAGATTGGCGCATATAGTCCTATCCCAGGTCTTCCTCAGTCCACCCCTTGGTGCAGCTCCCTCCACAATCACAGAACCTGCATTTTTTCACCCAATCCATACCATCCCAGTCTACTTGTACGCATCACCTCGCTAATACTCTTTATACCTAAACGTCTCCTCAGCTCAACATTTGTTATTCTATCCTGTAGCCTGGCCCCACACATCCATCTCACCATTCTCATCTCATTACGTTCCATTCTGTTGACATCCTCTACTTTAACGGCCCATGTTTCTGAGGCATACGTCATTGCACTTCTAACACATGAGGCATACACCTCTCCCTTCAGGGGGAGAGGCATTCTTTTCATGGTCAGGATTGGCAGCAGTTCTCTGAACTTCCCCCAGCCACATCAAGACAGTTAAAGGTTTATGCACAAGCCTACGATATATTATGTATTCTCGAATGCTGCATATTAATCTTAGCTTTTACAGATGGTGGTAATATCAGCCTTGAGACACTAAGGTGCTATCTACTGACCACCCAAGGAATTCATTCATTCCCTGGTATAGAAGGCTCAAAATGTTCCTTTACCCTGCATTTAATATGGAATCTCAGTAGCATGAAGGTGACTAATAAAGCTTTTTCATTATAGTAGCTTTGATCTTTATGTGTAAGATTATATAGTAAATAGACTTCTTTGGATTTGACTTCTTTAGCACAAGAATCCAGATTAGCAATATATGAGTGGGGATTAAGCTATTTTAATAAAATAGTTGTTTTTCAGTAACATAACCACAAATGTATACAGTATAAGAATTTACAGTAGAATCTCGCATCCCACGATTTATTGGTACCGAAATATTACCGTGGGACCAGAATTCGTGGGATGCAGAGTATTAAAGTAATGGGGAAAATTACATAAGTACTGGAAGCTATCGTCGGGCGACTATTGACCATCACTTTACATGCCAATAATCCAAAGTAAGTGGCTTTAACCCTCCAGCCTCGGCTACGCATTCTATAATACCAGTATATCCCCAAAACCTGGGGGATTTGGCCGAAAAAACGTCTCGCCTAGGCTACCGTATCTTTGTTATTTTGACTGCTTCCGCATTCCCGCGCATCCCCTAGCGTAGATGTGTTTCGTACCTGTAGAATGGCGTTGAGTAGAGCTCTCTAAGTCAACTGGTTTAGTTGTGATGACGATTTCCGTGGAGAGAACTTTGTGGCGATGTCAGCCACTTTTCACTACTTTTCACTACTTAACAATAACACAGCCACACACGAACAAGCGACGCCTTACCGGCTGTTTTTTACATGTGTCGGACGGACGCCTTTCAAAACAAGCTTACAGGCTTTCAAGCTGCTATGAAAAGAAAGGTAAGTAAAACACACAAAAAAAATTAGAAAAGTTGATGAGGTGATTATTGTGATGGATGTGGTGATAGACGGGAGGCGGATGTTCGTTACTACCCTCCGTGGCCCCACTCTCGTTCTCCGTTACCCCACCGTCGCCGCCAATGATGATGATGATGATGTTGAGCTCACTCTTGAGAGGATAGCCTTAAGTATCGGCCCCTAAAGCCCGTGAAATCATCGTCCATGGCATCAAGTTCGGCGTCCTGTAGAGCTTCCATTAGCTCTGCATCCGTGGGAATCGTTTGGTTTTCTGTGGGATGAGAATTCAGGTAGCCATTGGATAGTACCGTGGGATGCGTAATCGTGGGATCAAAATGCGTGAGATGCGTGACTCTACTGTACTAATATATCTTGCTCTAATTGTACCTATTGACCACTAGAGAAGCCTGGTACAACTTGAGTATATTTAAATGACCAGATCAATTTCAGACAGATAGCCTACACATAATGCCCAATGCCCAATAGAAAAATAGATACAGTTTAAGTAATGCTTCTCTTTAATTTGTTATATACAGTACAGTATACTAAAAAAAAAATCCTGCAGTACATATACCGTATAAGACTATATATATAAATGGTCATAATAATTATGGAATATGGTGATATTTAGAATAGTTGTCAAGTTTCATATTATGTTAGGGACTTGAATGTTATTGTCGCTAATATAATGTTCTCCTGCAGCTAGTGGGTCATCTGGTGTACTGGGGGAAGGCAACCATCATCTACCCGGTGTGCAGTACCAACAACTATGTCCTCTCTCACAGCGCACCCACTGTCATGTTAGTTTCTATCTCCTTATGCTTATATTCACGTCACACCCCCGGGGGGGTTAGGTGGGCCTCTACCCATCTAGTAAAGGATATATAAGAATATACCCCATGGGGCTACTGTTTTTGTAAGAGGCGACTCAAAGGGGGATGATATAAGTCTGGGCCACCTCATACTGATTGGTCCATTTCAGTCTCATGGTAGCTGTGGGACACCTGAGTGCCAAATCTAGTCTCTGGAATGGCTGATCTTGCCTTGAAGAGCTGCCTTGAAGCAGTTTGGATGGTTTCATGCTTGCATAGAACTGGAGACTTATAAGAAACTTCACCCATTATCTATTATGCAAATTTGATTTTAAATAATATTTTGACATTTAACATATAGTTTCTTTATTCATGCAGAGTTTAGTAAAATTTGCCAGAACGTCCCGGACTTCCCAAACTTGACTACTTCCTTTAACGTGACGATAGTGCGTTGTTATATGTGCGATTAGTTTGCTTGGGAAACAGATTAACTTGTTCATGTAGTAATGTACACCCTATGTGGTGGATTGTGTTCTTTTATTTAATAATTTTCATTTTAGTAAACGTTGTTTCCACATAGCGATTTTGATAATTTAATTTGACTTTATATTGTCCTTGTCCCAATTTTGGTTTGTTTAGTTTGCAAGTTTTACATTTTAATTAATATCTGTGTCTATCTACAGTACAGTATATCTCTCTCTCTCTCTCTCTCTGTATGGTACAGTATATATCTCTCTCTCTCTGTATGGTACAGTATATATCTCTCTCTCTCTGTATGGTACAGTATATTTCTCTCTCTCTCTGTATGGTACAATATATTTATAATGCTTATGTACATGCAATTTAAAGACCGAGTGTTCCACACGAAGTGCAGTTCCGGTCTCACATTCTAATGGCAGCGTTCCAGGCAGCCCTGTTCAGAGCTGCCTCACTTGTCAGGTTTTTCAATTCAAGAACATACTGTAAGGTCTGATTCCATGCCTTTCTTGGTCTGCCTTTTGGTGCAGATGAGAATGGTAATATGGATGTGTGGTGCCAAACTGCAAGATAGGATATCAAGTGAAGAGCTAATGAGGTTAGGTATCAAGAGTTCCAGTGATGAGATGCGTACTAGCTGGCTTGGATGGTTTGGACATGTAGAGAGGATGGATTTTTTTTTTTTTTTTTTTTTTTAAAGATACAATGAATGGAGGAAGGAAAAACACAGATAAAACAAAAAGGTCCATGTGCCTAAAGGCATCCTCCATTCATAAAATATTTGTAACAACTGGATTTAAACATTTGTAGATTGTAAGCTGTGGAAAGCAATTCGAAGGAAGTGAATTCCAAAGAGTAGTAGTTCTAGGGATAAATGAATTTTGATAAGCAGAAGTTCTGCATTGTGGAGGAGAAAGTGTAAATTCATGGGCGCTCTCAGCTGCCCTAGTTCTACGGGGAAAGATGTGGAGAGGCGGCACAATTGAAGCAAGTTCCTCGGAACAATTGCTGTGAAAATATCTGTAGAATAATGCACTGGATGAACAAAGCTGGGTGAAAAGATGCAAGTCCATGAATGTGGAGTAGAAACTGAAGTTAATTATAATTCTCATTTCCCATGCAGAAACAGTGAAATGTCCGAGAGTTTCCGAGAACAGTTCCCAGGGTCGTCCCTCCACTCAGTCATGGCAGAGTTTTCCCTCCCTACCTCTCTCAGCGACAAGACCCACCCCATCGACTCACCTCTTCAGCAGGTACTTTAACGAGCCATCATAGCTACACACCCTTTAGTCCCTTCTAACAGATTTTTGTATCCAAATTCATTGAGCCATACAGATAGTTTTACCCAGGGATGCAGGGAACATTTAATTCAATCTTTGTTCAGGCAGTTAATAATCCATGAAAGAACATAATTATGTGTTGGAAATATCAATTAGCTACCAGTGGGTATTCAAACTATTTTTATGGTGAATGAATTTAGTGCAGATTATGTCCTAAGTCCTTGATGGTTTTATGCACTCATTAAAATTAAAGGAGTAGAAGCTATCTCAGTGTATAGAGTCGTAATCAGGTATTCATGGTACACAACTCAATAATACATATTAGACAGTAAGCTTGAACTAGAGAAACACATTGATTTGGTCAGTGAGATCCATCAAGTAATTTTAAAACAGTGTCTCCATACCTTAAAGGTGCGTCCACACTGGCGACAAAACATGTCGGCAACACAAAATACAATTATAGTAGGCAACAACCTGTTATGATGTTAATGATACAGTGTTGCAGACATGTTGGTATTAATGTGTAGGTGATGATATATCTGCAACACTGTATCATCAACAACTTAACAGGTTGTTGCCTATTACTGTATGTTGTACCAATGTTGTGTGTTGCCGACATGTTTTGTCACCAGTGTGGACGCACCTTGACCCTCTAAAGATCCAATACTCTTTTCGCGTATTTTGCTATGAGGTATGTGCCTGTGTAGCCTATATACATTCATATGTATATAATGTTAGCTAATATCTGTGTAGTGTGAAGTTTTTTAATTAAGAAAAAAAATCCTTCTAATATTTTTTTGTCGGCTAACGAATACCCATTGATAAATATTCACATACAGTACAATCAAATAAACTGTCTTTGTGGTGCAATGCATAAGTGTGTTGATTTTTGGTGTGAGCATCCTAGGCTCGAATCCCCGGACTGCCACATGTGTTGGGTAATTTCATTAATCGAGTTTAGGAGTAAAGTTGGTTGGTGGAGATAACATAATAATTAGGAGTTGGGACTTCGAGTTTTTTTATGCTCATCTTCACACCACTATATAGGCTACTGTATTATGCATCACCATTATTTATATCTCTAATACATCTTCCCAGAAAATATATCCACAATAACAAACGCTACTGTACAGAGCTCTGAGTCTGAAGTCGGCTGGCGTATACTGTTCTGCTATTATATTCTTATAATAAAAACTATGGATGATAGACAATTTGTGTTTTAATTTTTGGAAAGAGCGAGAAATTTTTTATTCTATCTATCTATCTATTGCCTGATGCCGTGATCCCCGAAGGGGTGGCCACGAACGAACCGCCCCCATGCACCTCTGTCCCCAGTCAGTCGACGCCCCTCCCCCCAACCAGCACCGCCTTCGTTCATGTACTTCCTCACTCCATCCTTCCACCTCATATTCGGTCTACCTCTCCCCCTCTGTCCCTCCACCTCGCTCTCGTACACCCTCTTAGTCATTCTCTCGCTTTCCATACGTTCCATATGGCCGAACCATCTCAAGTTGTTCCTTTTCACACTTTCCAGCACATCTACCTCCACACCACACCTCCTTCTTACTTCCTCATTAGTCTGTCTATCCCTCCATGTAACTCCGCACGCACTCCTTAAGTAATTCATTTCCACTGCTCTCACTCTTGGTCTGAGTCTCTCAACCAACGTCCATGCTTCGCTTCCGTAAGTCAGTGTCGGGATTACCACACTGTCATGCAAGGACTTCTTCACTTCCATACTGACCACCCTATTTCTTGTTACTGCTTTTAGCGTTCCTACAACCCTCTTCCCCTGTTGTACCCTCTCCCGCACCTCTTCATCCATAGTCCCATCTTTACTCAACACACTGCCCAGATACTTAAAAGAGTTGACGATCTCCATAGCCTGACCGTTCAGCTTCACCTCACACTCTGTGACTTCACCCCTTTCGAAGACCATAACCTTGCTCTTCCCGTATTTACCTTCAAATTCCGTTTTTCGCACACTGTTCCAAACTCATTTACCAGACCCTGCAACTCCCATTCATTATCACTCATCAGAACTGTATCATCCGCAAACAGCAGTATAGGTAGCTTCCACTCAATTCCCTCCCTTTTCAGCGATACACCAACATTCACTGCTCTTGATAGTATTTCTTTCATGACTCCATCCATATATACAGTAAACAACCACGGGGACATCACACACCCCTGTTTCAAACCAACATTCAGGTCAAAGAACTCGCTCTGCTCACTCTCCACACGTACTGCCGCCTTTGCACCCTCATACATGCTCTTCACTGCTTTCAGCAACTTGCCCTCTACTCCGTATATTCTAAGTACTTTCCACAAACCTTCTCTATCCACTCTGTCATAGGCCTTCTCCAAGTCCATAAAGGCAACATACACCTTTTGTTTCTTCTCCAGATACTTCTCCACAACACAATTCAGGGTAAAAATCTGATCTACACATCCTCTTCCCTTCCTAAAACCTCCCTGCTCGTCGCCTATCCATTTCTCCGTTCTCACTCTCACTCTCTCAATCACTACCCTACTGTATACCTTCCCTACTACGCTTAGAAGACATATTCCTCGGTGGTTACCACACACTCCTCTTTCCCCTTTGCCCTTATATAGGGGGACTATTATGCCAGTCTTCCAGTCATCGGGTGCACTCCCCTTCTCCCATGCTAGTTTGCACATTTTCCATACCCATTCTATCACTATCTCACCACCATACCTCAAAATACCTCAAAATTTTTATTCATATAATATATAAATCCTATGTCATTGCTGAAAGTTTGGAGATATGATCGTGCAAATTGTACTGATGTTCTATATATAAAAAAAAAAAATCGACTATGGTAAAATCGATGATGATATATTTGTTTGCGGGTTTTGATACTGGAATATAGTTGATTGGGCTTTCTTCTTTCTATTGCGATATAATAGATTGCACTAAACTTAATTCTTGTGGCTGAAAATCAATATACTGTAGAGTGAATGTTTTTGTTACACATGCATAATTTTTACTGGCTATGTACCGATTTTGATAATACAGTAATCATAAATCAGCAAAACAAATTCTGATGACATATTTGGAATGAGCATAAAGAACACCTCTTCATTCATATAATCTTTTTATTATTTTGCATATAACAAAATTATGACCGTGTAAACACAATAAAACGCTTAAATATTGCTTTTACTGTATTGGCATTTTCAATGTGATAATTTCATCTTATTGGATTTTTTTCCGGTTCTATTATAATGTAAAACTTGCAAAATAAACAGACCAAAACATATACGAACACAGTAAAAAGACAAAACAACTAATCAAAATCGCTATGTGGAAACATCGCATTAAGTAAAATTAATAATTTATAAATAAAAGAACACAATCCACCACATAGGGTGTCCATTACTACATGAGCAAGTTAATCTGTTTCCCAAGCAAACTAATCGCACACATAACACACGCACTATCGTCACGTTCAAGGAATTAGTCAATTTGGGAAGTCTGGGACGTTCTGGTAAATTTTGACTAAACTCTGCATGAATAAAGAAACTACAATTAGTGTGAAAATATTCTATTAAAATCAAATTTGCAACTTGACAAGACATTAACAATAGTAAAAAATACAAATGGCTATCACTAACGATAGTGCTATCGGGTAGGTACCTGTAAGCATAGCATGCTTCAAGTGACCCCTAACAATTACTACCCTACTAATAACCTACATTTATTGTACAAATAAACTAAGGAAATCGCAAAAGCAAGCAATTGATACTATCGACAATGAATAGATACAATAAATAAAAATATTTGAAAATATGAAGGCACAATAGATTTAAACAAAAGAGTACTCTTTTAACAAGAATGAATATGAGAGTTCCGTATGGAGCTCAGTGGTCTGGTTAATCTGCTCTACATAACTAACTAACTAACAAGAATGAATGAATGGAGAATGCTTTTGAATAGATGAATGATAACGCCTTCGTATGGAGTGGGGGTCGGGCTCCTGTTGGACTAGATAATAGTCAGTCAGGTGCCTGGCCCGGGGAGCCGGTGTATATATGAAGGGCACTTGAGACTGAACGGTAGTGGTAATAAATTTCCAAGATTTTTAACTGAATGTGAGAGGGTTAATTATTGAACAAAGAGTGTACTGTACCACAATTTCCTTATTGCGACTGTACTGTACCTTAATTTTATTTTATTTTTTGTTCTGGGCAATGATAGATATAACTTATTATGTGGACCAGAATCTCCTGTGGGCTTCTGATCTTGCCCCTTTTGGGAGTAAAAGATATACTTAATGGGCCACTCTTTGAAAGACATTTTATGTTTCTATTTTCATAAACCTAATTTGATATGTACTTCTGTGTTGTACTGTACTTGTCCTGCTGCATGCCTATATATGTACTTTGTGATAACTTAATTTCTTACCAGTTGAGATTGAATCCACTTACAGTATTATTCAAACCCAGTAAAAATCCTGGTATAACAGGCGTAATATTGCAAGTTTGTGAACGTTGAGGGAACTGCACCAAGGGGTAGACCAAAAAAGACGTGAGATCAGACCTTACGTAAGGTCTGATCTTGAATTGATAAACCTGACAAGTGAGGCAGCTCTGAACAGGGCTGGAATATCGTCATTAGGACATGAGACCGGCAACACACAACGTGTGGAGCACTCGGGTCTTTAAATATATGTACTGTATGTATGTGCATCTGCGCATTTAGGGACATATTTCCTTAATATGCAAACTGCGTATGTACACGCGAGAGCGTTAAGCATTTTTACATATAAAATAATTCAGTACCAGTATTGATAGTGCCTTACCTCCCCCTGAGAAGTCCTCACTAAAGGATGGCCATAGCAGTTTTAACAGCAAAGTTTTCTAATTTGTACCTTCATTTTCAATATCCATTTACTGAAACGTGTCTACTTTCCATCAGCAAGAACAGGTGCGTCAGATAGTGTGGCTCTTGAGACACGGGTTACTACAGCAGTTACACACCTACGTCTACTTGGCCCCTCCCCCATCACTGGACCCTGACCCCCTGGGACGTGTAGGGAGCCGTGACCGTGACTTGGGGAACTACAGTCACGGCACCAGCTCCCCCGCCAGCACCAGCATCCCCACCCCAACCATCCATGAGCCACCACCCCCGCCCCCACCGTCACTGTACGAGCCCACCCCTCCCCCTCCACCCCAGGACTCCACCGACCTGCGCACCCCTGCCCACCCAGCCCCACCCCCCCACACAGATGCTACAGGTGTGGCGCTTCACCACGCTGCGGCACAACTTAGCCACCCGGCCTCAGAGAGTGACCTTGGCTCAGGTAAATATACACTCAACTCTCAGCTCTCGCGCCTAATTGGTGCCGGTAGAGCACGTGTTAGCGGTAATGCAGGATAGCTTTACTGAAGAACCAATGTAATGGTGCTGTCTCAATTACACTTACATTAATATTACTTTACAATGGGAATACAGTAATTGTAATTGGTGCCGGGCAATTAATTTTCCCACTTTATATTGCCTACGTTTTTCCACTTCTTGCCTACTTTTTTCCATCTAACACTGTTGTAATATGAGTATATTTACCAGATTCAATAATATTACTTAGGAACTCCGGGTATTCACATGCGACCGACTTATCCTCACTTATCGCCTTGCCGATATTTTCACACTTTTCACTTTGTGGCGGCCCATCCTTTTGATGCAACTAACAATTTTTTTTGTTTTATTCTGCATTGTTCCTTTTGAGCTATAGTGATTCCAGGTGCACTATTGTCATGGTTTGGTAGCCTTTGCGGTGTGTGTGATAGCAATGAATTGTGATTGTGAATCACGCTGAGGGTTGAGTGTACAACCGTTTCAGGTTTCAACAGGAGTAAAAATCTACACAATATTATCATCTGACAGTATGGGTCTTTTCTCATTGCAATTATCATATCAGTGTGATTTTACAAGTTATGCCAGTGTAATTTTCTTGTCTTTATGTTTCAAGTTCAATTACGTTTATAATTATAGGAAAAATAATGAGCAAGTGCATTGGGGGATCAGAGAAAATGAATGTTATTTGATAATAATGAATGAAGTAGAGATTCATTAGCTACCATCGTCATCTTTTCCCCGTAGTGTGCAGTGACGAGCGTAGTCCCAGTCCTGGTGTATCTGTGGGTGTGGCAGGTGAGGACTCTGTGGGCAGGATCCTCGACACACACCTCACACCTGCAGAGAAAGAGATGCTCATGAAAGTGGAAGCAGCTCACAACCCGGACGATCTCAAACTGTTCGCAAAGTGAGTATTTTTTTTTTTTTTTTTTTATGGTCGAGTGTGATTTTACTATTTAGCAAGTTACCTATTTATTTATAAAGAATTATTATTTTGCTTAAGCGTTCTTTCTACATAGCCATTTTTATAAGTTGTTCAAGTTTGTCCAAGTTTTGGTTTGTTTATTTTGCAATTTTACATTATAACTTCTTACAAATTGAGTGATGGAAGATTGGATTAATAATTATTGGTACAAAAAAATTCCCCAGACTGTGCATCTACTTTCGAGGGCGCCACCACATCGAGGAAATGATGTACCGGGTGAACCTACGACGGTCCCAGGTCCTCCACCTTATAGACAAGTTCCGCCCAGTGCTGTTGACCTGCCACCACCCAGACCACACCATCACCTTGCCTATTGTTGACCTACCACCACACCATCACACCACCCATTGTTGACATGGCTTAGACAGGACTACAGTGAACTCTCCTTGTCCTAACTCAGCCTCCCACTCACACCAGTTTGTTAATTCTACCGTCTATTACCTCTACTAAGTTGCATCACAATGCCGAAGAATTTTCAAAACTTGTTTTAGCTTATCTTTATTCTGTTCATCTTTACTTGGTGATAAATTGTCATGTATCGTCTTTGATTCCCGAGCTGTGTTTTGGTAGGTGGGTGGGGCCTATCATCAACTGATTCACTTATACATATGTAGGCTACATATCATTTATAAAATAAATCGTCAACTCCTTGACACTCTTGATACAATCCCAGCCACAAATGCAATTCATGCATGGTCAATTTCCAAGGCAAATAACCATCCTTGAAGTTAACCAGGTGAGAAACAACACTCCAGCAAAGGTTCTTCTCAAAATCTATTAGGAAAAGTTAATATGTTGTAAAAGGCTTTAACCCCTTCTTTACCAGTGATGTACTTTTCATTATATTCTGGCAATAATTAGACAATTTTGTTCAGCTTAGGAAGGACGTCTACCCATGAAAAAGGCTACATACTATCCCAATTACTCTGTTTAGCTACCATATATCTTTTCTAAGTTATATAAAATCGTCTAAATGTTGCTGAAATCTAATAAAAAGACGTCGCCGGTACAGAAGGGGTTAATTATCTTCTCTTTCTTCTGACTTTTCTTGTAAATATCATACTGTACTACCACACTTGTTAAAAACAGCTTCCCAGAAGTTAGGTGTGCTCAACCTTCTCTGTGGGTTCTTCACCCCCACAGTGCTTCTTGCTCTGTAGAGGGGCACTGCGCCCATATATCGAGTGTTTGCATGTGTGCACTTCTTGAAAGAGTAGAGTAGCCTACCTACCTCCTCTCACATTCTCTACAATCTCTCTGTATGCCGCTATGTTGCATCTTTCACTCTTCTATCACTATTACAATAATCAATGTTCTTCAGAGCTTTCTCAGTGTATACCTCCTCCCTATGGAGAGTACAAAGGAGTACAAAGGAAATCAAGCAACAACAGATCTAGTGACCCTTCTAGGTTGCTTGTCCTCCAAAACACTGAGGATCAAGTGTCCAAACAGTGGTTTAGAGTGGGTAAGGAAACATTGGAAAGGGAATTACTGCCCTGGAACTAATGTCCGTGGCAGGATTAGGATGTTAGTAGGGGAAAGATGGGTTAGTAACTAACTAAAGTAGTTGGCACCTGTCTTTCAACACATTCCCATCCTTATTCTGTAACTCTCTAATCCAAGAGTAAACCAATTTTCCCAGTCTTTCTCCTACTCGACAAATAAGTTCTTTAATTCTCTCCCTCATTCTGTCTATGGCTTAGACTGCTTCAAGTTTTGATTATCCAAACATTTAAACTCTAACACACCTTGAATCTGACTCTATAATTTTTCAATTCTGAGGGGGATTCTTGTTACAGGTAGCTTTGCTTTTTGTCTCGTTCATACACTTAGAAAAAAACTAGCTCAAATAGCCTTTTGACTCCCATAGCTCCCAGACTCCTTGATCCCTGAGTCCTAAGTGGAATAAAACTATTTTTAATGATAGCCAAACTAAAATTAATAAAGTTGTCGCTGTTCTGTAAGGGTTAATATTCTTCCTGTTTTCCTTTGTTTGAATTGCTATATAAGTCTTCCTATTGAGTCATCATTGTAGCTACAATTAATATCCATCTCCTTCCCCACCTTCTGCAGATTTTCCATCCCCCTTTCACTGTACAGTATAGTCATATATTTGTAAGTCATTTAGTTTGTACTATCCTTGTAGTTGCTCTGGCTCAGTAGGCTAGTATTATTCTTGCTCATCATCATCATCGTCATAGTCAATTGTAGAGTCTTTCACTGTCCATAGAACATTTCATAGTCATTCAGTCACTTAATCATCATCCAATCATTGTACAATAATATTATTGTTAAGTCATCTGTCCTGTTGTTGGATCACTTTGACAGTTACTTATTGAGCCTGGTTATCACAGACATTTCTAGTTACCTTGCCTTTAGTCTGCATTTCTTACTGTACAGTACATACATACATACATACAAATTTAAGACTGAGTGCTCCACACATACGTGCAGTTTCAGTCTCTTGTCCTACTGGCGGCGTTCCAGGCAACCCTGTTAAGGGCTGCTTCACTTGTCAAGTTTTTGGATTTGAGATGGGCACGTATAGTCCGATCCCAGGTCTTCCTCGGTTCAGCTCCCTCCACAATCACAGACCTGCAGTTTTTCATCCAATTTTGTTCATCCACTCTTTCCACATGTCCATACCATCCCAGTCTACTTATACGCATCACCTCGCTAATACAGTGTACTGTATGTGTGAAGCTATGAGAAGTGGATTGGCCAATACTTTAAATTTTACCTCAATCACTGTCTTTCTGTAAATGCGACTTCACTTCGGTTATTTGTTTTTTTATTTTTAGTTTATTATGTTAAATGTTACTGAAGTGATCGCTGTGACCATGGGCAAGGGTCAGAAGCTAGTTGCCCAAAGGAAGACTACAGACAAGATGAGACAAACCAAGCAAGAGGGACATGGGCCTAGGAGCAGTAGGGCCTATGGTACAGTCATGGAAACAATACTTCAACATCTAAAGATAAAAACAAGACGGTGAGCATTAACTTATGAAACCCAGTAAATATTTTTTTTTTGCTGAAGTATTTTTTTAATGCAAAACTTGCAAAATAAACAAACCAAAACTTGGACGAACACAGTAAAAAGACAAAACAACTTATCAAAATCTCTGTGTGGAAACAACGCTTAAGCAAAATAATAATTCTTTATAAATAAAATAACACAATCCACCACATAGGGTGTACATTGCTACATGAGCAAGTTAATATGTTTCCCAAGCAAACTAATCGCACATATAACAATACACTATCATCACGTTCGAGGAATTAGTCTAGCATCAAATTAGTTTGCCTATGTAATCATAATTGTGTCACTAAAATGTTACAGAAATTCCTGTCCATTATTGTACCCTGAACTTAAAAGAGGACCCTGGTTCTCTTCCCTCATCATGGAAACATAGTTAAGGCAAATTTGCACAAGCGCTTTCTCCAACATTTTCTTCTGCAACTCTGATCTGGCAGCTTATGAAATATATTAAAATGTTACCAGATGAAAGTTACGGATCAATAGTTGCCGGAAAAAGCCCTCGTGTAAACCCACCGTAACACTAGATAGTAAACAGATGAATGCAAGTTCCCCAACCACATATGCATGAATAGACTGACCCAAGATTGAACCTCGATAAAGGGATCTGTATTCCTAGATAAATCTTATAATTGTCAGTGGTCATTCATTGCTATAGTTTTGCTGTATTCCTACTAAGTTAATATGATACACTATAGTCTATTTTTTTCCAGCTGATGGTAAATTGAATCCTTTAGCATCAAGATTTCATGATTCTTACTGGACAAATCTGATACTGCCATGTCTGTGCGTCATATTATTGCCAAGTTTTCATAATTAGCAACATATTTCGCCACAAAATCATGATATAAAGTAGTAATCAGAATGGAGAGATGGCAATTTAGTATCAGCTGGAAAAAAATGGAGTATAGTTGTTGTAATTGTAATGAATGTACTGTAATAATGTTTCAGTACTTCTCACTGCAGTTACAAAAACTAGTGTATGATATTGATTACTAAGGGCCAGACCTATGAGAGTCTCTTATAGTGACTCAGTGGTCTGGTTAAACTAATGTAAACAATGAATGATAACTAAGAATACAGGGGGTGTCACACGAGCTCATTTTCCGGCAATTAAAATGTAAAACTTGCAAACTAAACAAACCAAAACTGGGACAAAGACAATATAAAGGCAAAGTAACTGATCAAAATCGCAATGTGGAAACAACGCTTACTAAAATAAAAAAATATATAATATAAGAACACAATCGATAAGCAAGTTTGTTCTCTTACTATTTTGAAGATGCTTCCATGCATTGGATGATATATAGGGGGTGAAGTTGCTTATAAATAGGTCTCCATTTCCAGGCCAGCATGGAACCACCCTAAATGCCCCAAGGCAGCCATTCAGGGCGAGATATCTTATTTAAGGGGGGATGGGCCGGTTTTCTGGACCACTTTCTCCCTCATGTTTAGCCCCGTTAGTTTTCAGATGTTAAGATGTTTGCCCCATTAGTTTGTTGATTTTAAGACCTTTCACCCCATTTCTTTGTCAATATTTAGACCTTTCGTGCTATTTAGGTGTCAATTTTTTCCCTGGTGAACGATAGTGAGCCTGTAATGTTGGAAGAGCCGGCCTTTGGCCGGGACATTTTTCTACTGAAAAATTTACAAATTAATCTAGTAGGGGGAGTCTAATGGATATATTTTTTTTAATTTGATAGAGGTCTAGGGAGGAAACTAAAAAAATAATGAATACATGCAAAAATCGCCCAAAAAGTGAGCATCTCCCCTTCTTTATGTACATTGTATTTCCATTTATGTGCATTATTCTTACTGTGTTTTTTATGTGTATTGATTAAGAGGATTTTTCAGTAAGTATTGTATAAATGAATCTGTGTATTGTTATATTTACCTCAATCCTTATGAACTAGAATCCTCTTATTATTTGCTTTCTTTTATTATGGTGTTGGGTTAAAGGAGGAAAATGGTACTAGAAAGGAGTTCCTTTGTTTTTGACATTCATCTCTTGGTCTGGTGGATATGGTACTGAGAATTCGGGCAGGCCACGGTGCCAGGGCTGCTAGTCTTCTCTGCTATAGTCTATTTGCTGTAAGTAGGCGAGAAATCATGACCTCTAACTTCTGTAACTCAAAAACGACTAGAGTAATCAAGCTAATATTTCTACCATTTGGAAAAAGTCAGCCAAGGAATAGATATGGAAATTTACAGCCAATTTGCTCTAGCCCTTTTTGAGTTACAGAGGATAAAGGTCATGATTTCTCACCTACTTACAGCGAATAGACTATAGTTGTCTCTTGTTTCGTGCCAAGACTTTTTACTATCCACCCGGTCAGAATCACGTACCGGCGAGCTCAGAATCGCAAAGCTCGGAGCAGGGGCATGGTCAGTTCGGAATCATGAACCACTATTCAGCAGGAATTACTAGCCGACGAGGTAGGAATTGCTAACCTCGGAGCTTGATGAGCTGCCAAACAATTTCAACCTCTCTCTCTCTCTCTCTCTCTCTCTCTCTCTCTCTCTCTCTCTCTCTCTCTCTCTCTCTCTCTCTCTCTCTCTCTCTCTCTCTCTCTCTCTCTCTCTCTCTCTCTCTCTCTCTCTCTCTCTATCTGTATCTCTCTCTCTCTCTCTCTCTCTTTCTCTCTCTCTCTCTCTCTCTCTCTCCTCTCTCTCTCTCTCTCTCTCTCTCTCTCTCTCTCTCTCTCTCTCTCTCTCTCTCTCATCCACAAGGACACACATAAACACATGTACAGTCAGATACCATAGTTTCTAGCCCACTCATAAATATCTGGGGACTTCGCCTACTATTAATTATGGAAGTAGGCTATATCTCTGGAAACTATTTTATGAATATAATTTTCTATAAATCAACTACAAAACTATGTATACTATTTATTGAAAAGCAAGTTCTATCCAAAAACAAATCCAGATAGTTATAATTGCATACAGAAAATCATAGCGGGTCCAGGAATTCTTATGTGTGGGCTAGAGACTACGGTATCAGACTGTACATACTGTATGTAGCCTACAGTCACGTACTGTTATGCTAGACAAAACAAATTATGTGGATTCACCAAACGGGGAGAAATCAGTAGTTCATTATACATGCACAGTACAAACACAAGGTGAGTTATACAAATCAGTGTTCTTCAGAGCTCTCTCAGTGCATATCCCGTCCCTTGCGGCGAGTGCAAAGCACCCGCCTTTCAACACAGTCCCACTCCTATTCTGTCCAACTCTCCAATCCAAGAATTAGAAAATTTGCTGACTTGTACTCAACTATTGAACTCTGGAACTGTCTCCCTCAATCAATATTTCCTTCATCCTATGACTTAAACTGCTTTTAACTGTGTGCCCAGGCATTTTTACCACAACGTCCCTTGAATTTGGCTCTCTATCACTCCTTTGGCTTTGGGGGGAGACACTTGTTACATGTAATCTGCCTTTTGTCTCCTTCATACACATCGCAAACAAATTGGCAAGTGGTGGCATCCATCTGCATACACACTGTCATACACACATGTACTCAAACAACTTGACCAGTGGCACTATACACACACACACACACACACACACACACACATCTGGGCACCATTCACACTGAGGACGCACCAATATTTTTCACTTAGCTGGCCATACGACCCTCATATACGGGTGGGACTCCATACCCCTCTTCAATTCATACAATTCTCTAATCTCTTTGGACCCCACTTGTGAACCCAGTATCCCTATTGAACATTTCTGATTTTTTTTTTTTTTTTTTTTTTTTTTTTTTTTTTTTTTTTGTCAATGGTACTGTCAGCAAATGTCCTCTTTGGTATTGTCTGGTTTATTTGTATTTATTTATTTTATTTATATGCAGTACTTTGTTGGTATTATATGAGCCTTTTATTGGGTAGACGTCATTCCTAAGCTGAGTAAAATCGTCTAATAGTTGCTAGAATATAGTGAATAGGACGCCACCGATACTCAACGGGCTAAGAATACAAACGTTATCATTTGGCCCCTCTGAAAAGTCGTAATTTTCATTGTCATCAATATCAGTTTCATCAAGATAATTTTCTTCATAATTATCATTGCCATCATCGTTTTTGCCATCACCATCATTATTATCAGCCTTTATTGGTCCACTGCAGAATCGGCCTATCCACGAGGGGACGATGACAGCCTCTATACCTCTCGTCCTCTCCACGGTAGCTGATCATGGCTTGGTGAGACAGTGTGTTTGGGGAGGAACGCTTCTTGAATGGTATTGTGTTTTGTTTGTTTTATTCTTTGTAGATATTATGTTATCTGTGAGATCTGTAACTGCAGTAATCAGACATGCAAGCATCAATGCAACTCGGATCAATAATCCCCTATGCCCGCCTCCTTGCACCTATGTTTTGGACTGTGTCGGAGTTGAGTGTATGTGACTTTTCACATATGAGACAGTCGCTGTTCCCATTGGGCCATGGGAACTGGGAAATTACATTAACTGTTTTCTTAGTAGTGCTGTTCTAGTAATAGTTCATTGGGTAACAAGACGATTCCATCCTGTGTTGTCCACACCTCTATATTGAATGGGTTAGCCATTGCCTTTGTTTATTCTTTCATGTATGCCGTGCACTGATTATAATTATACTGTATGTACCGTACCTATTAATGTAGGGGAAATTTGAAACCATAGCTGTACATGGTAAAAGAACAATTTCAGAGGACAAAGTGCCACTGTGTCCTACCGATGCTATCCAAAGGTCTATGAAGGTACAATCAAAATACAAAGTTCCTCCCCACTTTTGATCTGAGTGAAGTCAGAACAAACTCTATTGAAAGCTTGATCACCTGGATAACTTTATCAAAATAGTTAGAGCGAGAGGGAGGGCAGGGGTGTTACAACTGTTCAAGTTTTCGATAAAGTTGGTTTTGATTTCCCTCTGAGCAAAGGAGGCAAGAACTTGTATATTTCACTATACATTTGGCCTCAGATCTAACTGTTCAGAGCCAGTTTTGCATTTTTATTATAACTGACCCGTAATATTATAAATGTCCCATTATTTTATCATTCTGACAGTACAGTAGGCCTATAGTTCTTATTTTGTGCTTGCCATTGCTATATTCGTCTACTGTATAAATACAAGTAGGTCTGTACCATCTGTACATGTGGCCAACCGTACCTTACTTGAAGTTATAGAATAATCATAATTTCCTTCTATACCTCCTCTGTAGTCAGTCATCCTACATTATACATCATCTTAACCCTTTCAGTACCGGTGATGTATGTTATATTCGATTTCAGCTACAGTTAGAATTTTTTTAAAAGCTTAGGATAGATATATGGTAGCTAAAAGGATTACTTGAGATAGTCTGTAATCATTTAATGGGTAGACATCCATATTAACCTGAATAAAATCGTCCCTAGTCTACCCTACTTTCTATCACCCTATTCTACCCTACTATCCTCTATCACCCTATTCTACCCTACTATTCTCTATTCTACCCTACTATTCTCTATCACCCTATTCTACCCTACTATCCTCTATCACCCTATTCTACCCTACTATCCTCTATCACCCTATTCTACCCTACTATCTTCTATCACCCTATTCTACCCTATCACCCTATTCTACCCTACCATCCTCTCCTCTATCACCTATTCTACCCTACTATCCTCTATCACCCTATTCTACCCTACTATCCTCTATCACCCTATTCTACCCTACTATCCTCTATCACCCTATTCTACCCTACTATCTTCTATCACCCTATTCTACCCTACTATCTTCTATCACCCTATTCTATCCTACTATCTTCTATCACTCTATGCTACCCTACTATCTTCTATCACCCTATTCTACCCTACTATATTCTATCACCCTATTCTACCCTACTATCCTCTATCACCCTATTCTACTCAACCAAGCTATCCTTTCTTTCTATTATATCCCTACCTTTATATCCTATCCCTCCCTATTCTACCCAACCATCCTATCCTCTATCCCTCCCTATTCTACCCCACCATCCTATCCTCTATCCCTCCCTATTCTCCCCCTACCCCTCTTTAGTCTACCATCTATCCTAATCCTCTATGTCCGTATGTTATCCCTGCCACAACTGCCTTCTCTTTAAGTTATCTCCCTGAATCCATCTTTCCTTCATCCTATGACTTAAATTGCTTCAAACTGCGTGTGTCCAGACATTTTGGCTCGAACATTCCTTGATTTTGGCCTTATCACTTTCAACTCTGGGGAGGCACTCGTCACAGGCAGCACTGCCTTCTGTCTCCGTCATCCACATAGAAAACAAAATATATATCTACTTATCCTCTATCTCACCCTATTCTCCCCCTACCCCTCGTCTTTAGTCTACTATCTATCCTAGTCCTCTATCTCCGTATGCTGTCCCTGTCACAACCGCCTTCACTTTAATCTACTTACCCTCTGTCTCTCCCTATTCTACCCCTACCACACCTACTACCACCTCTTAAATCTACTTACCCTCTATCTCTCCCTATTCTCCCCCTACCACACCTACTACCACCTCTTTAATCTACTTACCCTCTATCTCTCCCTATTCTCCCCCTACCACACCTACTACCACCTCTTAAATCTACTTACCCTCTATCTCTCCCTATTCTCCCCCTACCACACCTACTACCACCTCTTAAATCTACTTACCCTCTATCTCTCCCTACCACACCTACTACCACCTCTTAAATCTACTTACCCTCTATCTCTCCCTATTCTCCCCCTACCACACCTACTACCACCTCTTTAATCTACCATTCTATCCTCTATCCCCCTTCTATCCTCTATCTCCCCCATATCCTCCCCCTGCCCCCAGCATGACTCGTTGTGGTCAGCGTTCCTATGAATCATATCTACCAGTAAACAAAACTGAACTATCTTAACGACTTAGCCTTATTATCTTGTTTCGTCTATACTGGTTAATTACTGAGTTTATACGCGCGCGCGCGCGCACACACACACACACACACACACACACACACACACACAGACACACACACTTATACACTCACACACACACATACACACACACTCAAATACACACACACACAAATACACACACACTGGCGCATCATGCAAAGAACATTAGTGAGTGTTTGCTTGCTGTCCTTTAATATTTCTTCTTGCTCTTATCCCTTTCTTTCCTAAATACACACACACACACACACACACTGGCGCATCATGCAAAGAACATTAGTGTGTGTTTGCTTGCTGTCCTTTAATGTTTCTTTTTGCTCTTATCCCTTTCTTTCCTAAATTGCTGGATTAGAATGCATTTTTCATTAGGACTGATGGAAGACTTCCATCCAAATCGATAGAAAACAAAATATTACTTAAAAGAATGCACATATGCAACCGCGCTTGCACGCACATACAGAGAGAGAGAGAGAGAGAGCGAACACTACATACATACATACATACATACACACACACACACACATACATACATACATACATACATACATACATACATACACACACACACACACACACACACACACACACACACACACACACACACACACACACACACTCTCTCTCACACTCACTCACACACTACTCGACGCAGCACCACATAAAGGGGTAGTGGTGGAGGGGGGTATCAAAGGAGCATTAATGCTAAGGAACTGTGAGACCATTCATGCTCTAGCGAGGGTGGATCAGGCCATTACACCAACAATTCACACTTCTACCCTCCTGAGAACGATCCTGCAGCTGCACCAGTTGAGGCACAGACACACCAACGATTTTCCGGCAACTTTCGATCGGGGACATAAGGCCGAGTCACGCGAGGGTTTATTTCAACAACTTTCAAGCAATATTTTGTCCTGGCAATTTTTAGGGAATTTGTTTACTTTTGGGGTAAACAAATCTATTGGAAGGGGAATATTATAGTTGGTTGAAATTTGATCAATCTTGAATTTAGACATAATAACGGCAAAGTTGCAGAGGAAAGATGCATGAATACATTTCGTGTGACTTCGCTTGACTCTCCTCTGGGTGTAGTCTGGCATGCTGGGTCTGCTCAGGAATCTGCTAGAGGTAGAGTTTTTAGCCCCCTATGCTTTTGTAGAGGCTTCATATTGCATGCCCCTTACCGTATGTTCTACCTGCTTAATTTTGGTGTTGTACCCTGCTTGCGTTTTCTTTACCACACCTATTTTCGTGTAATATACCATCACATGCATACAAACGTAATTCCAAATACCCACTGTTTGAATTCCATTGGAGTTTAAAGTTGGTGTTACTGTTTGAATTCCATGGTAGTTTCAAGTTGGTGCTAGTGTAAAGAAGTTGTTAGCATTCTCCGCATAGATGGCTGTGGGTGTGTTCATGAAAAGGTTCCCCGCGTCAATCTTCATCACGAGGCCCGCCGCTTTCACATGCGATTGTGATTATTACTCACGATGTATTGCTTATTTCGGCACCGACTTAGACATCTAGAAAAGCTATTTGTATATTCATGAATATATTTTAATATTATACACGGTCTTTCACATGGGTCCTGGTTGTATAGTTAATGGAGACACGATGGGGTAAATGAACGGAATGCCGAAGTGGGTTGAAATGTGAGTCATCCACGGCATCTCTTTATTACCGAATCTCGCGAGTGACGGATGTAACAGTTAAAGGGGGGGGGGGGGGATGGGCTGTTTATTCTGGCTCCCTTCTCCTTCAGGTTTAGCCCCATTGGTTTTTAGAGGTTCGGCTCATTAGTTTGGCGATTTTAAGACTTTTCTCCCCATTTGTTTTTCAATATTTCAATGTTGTTTAGGTGTCGATTTTGTCCTGGCGAGTAAGGAACCGGCCTTCGGCTGAGAAATTTTTCTATCGGAAAAATTTACAAAATTTTCTTGAAGGAAGGTCTTGGGAGGGTGTTTTTTTTTAAACTTGATGAAGGTCTAGTGAGAAAATTAAGAAATAGATTAATAGATAATTATATAGACCAAAAAAACAAGCACTACCCGGCCCTCAAGATAAACCTGTGTGGTGATTGCCAGATAAGGCTGCGGCCACCCCGGGAGGAAGTCGGGCCCCATCCTCCTGTTGTCTGAGGGGTCATAAGGGAGGCTTGGTTGGGTGAGAGGAGGTCATAAGGGAGGCTTGGTTGGGTGAGAGGAGGTCATAAGGGAGGCTTGGTTTGGTGAGATAAGGTCATAAGGGAGGCTTGGTTTGGTGAGAGGAGGTCATAAGGGAGGCTTGGTTTGGTAAGAGGGGGTCATAAGGGAGGCTTGGTTGGGTGAGAGGAGGTCATAAGGGAGGCTTGGTTTGGTGAGAGGAGATCATAAGGGAGGCTTGGTTTGGTGAGATAAGGGAGGCTTGGTTTGGTGAGAGGAGGTCATAAGGGAGGCTTGGTTTGGTGAGAGGAGGTCATAAGGGAGGCTTGGTTTGGTGAGAGGGGGTCATAAGGGAGCCTTGGTTTGGTGAGAGGGGGTCATAAGGGAGGCTTGGTTTGGTGAGAGGGGGTCATAAGGGAGGCTTGGTTTGGTGAGAGGGGGTCATAAGGGAGGCTTGGTTTGGTGAGAGGGGGTCATAAGGGAGGCTTGGTTTGGTGAGAGGGGGTCATAAGGGAGGCTTGGTTTGGTGAGAGGGTCATAAGGGAGGCTTGGTTTGGTGAGAGGGGGTCATAAGGGAGGCTTGGTTTGGTGAGAGGGGGTCATAAGGGAGGCTTGGTTTGGTGAGAGGGGGTCATAAGGGAGGCTTGGTTTGGTGAGAGGAGGTCATAAGGGAGGCTTGGTTTGGTGAGGGGGTCATAAGGGAGGCTTGGTTTGGTGAGAGGAGGTCATAAGGGAGGCTTGGTTTGGTGAGAGGGGGTCATAAGGGAGGCTTGGTTTGGTGAGGGGGTCATAAGGGAGGCTTGGTTTGGTGAGGGGTTCATAAGGGAGGCTTGGTTTGGTGAGAGGGGGTCATAAGGGAGGCTTGGTTTGGTGAGAGGGGGTCATAAGGGAGGCTTGGTTTGGTGAGAGGGGTTCATAAGGGAGGCTTGGTTTGGTGAGAGGGGGTCATAAGGGAGGCTTGGTTGGTGAGCCTGCAGTAGAGAGAGATTGAACAACTCCAGACATTTTGTGTTGTGGTTTGTGGCCTTGTAAACTAATGTCAACACTGGATTATTTGCGTATCACGGTGTTTTCATTATATAGCTTTGCAAGTCACTTTTGTTAGCGTGAAGAATATGAGTCTGTTTTAGGCCATTAAAGAGTTATACAATGCATCTTGTACTTTTGTAAATTAAAGTGACCATTACAAAATTGTGTACTATCTTATCTTATTCTAGTTCCCTTATAGTTTATCGTATTTTACCTTCCTAAATTCAACCTAGTTGCTCCCCAATTCGGCCCTCTGCCACGGCCATTTCAAAGTCCAAGTCTCTCACTCTTGTCCTCTGTAGCGGGGAGGACCTTGTACCCCTGAGGCACAGGAGTGCAGACCTGAGAAGAGAGAAAGAGAGCCGGCATCTCATCCAAGTTATGACTTGGCTTCTCCAATATTTGTTCAGCTAATCTGGCATAGAAGACACTTGCAGAAGGTCCCATTCCTCCCGACGATGAGAAGACCAGAGGAGTAAAGCTTCCTTGATCACTGTTCAAAATTCTTTCTTCAAAAGCGCGTTTCTTCTCACTTTCGTTTCTCAAGTATGCCGCCTTGAGGCCTCGTTCACAATATGTTTGTGCTCTTGGGTTGAAGATTCTGATGTCGAAAAAAACACGTTGTCCCCTCGTCCAAATATCTCGAGCACTTACGTCCACTCTTGTTTCATTTGAAGTATTTGCAGTATTGTGCAGTGATGTCTCGTTCTTCATCATGCCGGATACAGAGGAATCCTCCTCTCTTACAGGTCATACAGTGGTCCGAGTTGTTTATTTCACCACATGCACATTTCAGCGGCAGGTTCGAAACTGGCCACCCATACCTCAAGGCTACGGCATCATTGAATTCTTGTTTATTTAAGCTGAAGCCTTTGTCCATTATCGGTAATGAAGTGAACAAATTTGAAGCCCCCGTGTCATTGTCTCCCAATAAGCCCACCAATGTGTAACTCAGATACCCAAAGACCTATATATTGAACATTTATGTAATTTTATATATATTTATATAGATAGATAGATATTATTTGTGTCACCAAATTGTCTAGAGGATTTTATTCATATATACTGAGGAGTAAGTATGTAAGTTATTGCATGGATTTATAAATCAATGGAGAGACAATGTCCGAAATTTAATTTTGGACTGGTTGAAACAAACAAATCGCCACCACTGTTTCTCGCACCCCCTCACCCCAGACTCTCTCAGCCGACTCACCACCACTCCACCAGTCACCCCATCTTCTTCATCTTATGGCGTGTTATTCACCCTCCAAGCAGTCTACACAACCTAAATTAAGCTGACGTGTCTTTCTGACCCTCACTTTCATATCCTTCTCCCCTTCACAGTCCACAGTGGAATGTAGGGCAAAATCATACTTGAGCAAACCCAATTGGTAGAATATGTACCCAAGGATAAATTCATCTAAGTCTCAAAATCGCCAAACTAGCGGAACGAACGTCTTAAACCCTCCACACTAATATGCTAAACATGAGGGAAAAGGGGGTCCATAAAAAGCGAGTACTACCCCCTTAAATCCGCTTAGTGAAATAGAGGGGTTGACAACATATCGTGAGTGTGGGTGTGTGTGTGGGTGGGGGGGGAGACGGGCCGTTTTTCTGGTCCCCTTTCTTCCTCGTGCTTATCCCCATTAGTTTTTAAATTTTAAGACGTTTGCCCCATTACTATGTAGATTTATAGACCTTTCGCTCCATTTCTTCGTCAACATTAAGACCTTTCGTGCCCTTTAGGTGTCGATATTTTCCTGGCGAGCGATAGCGAGCCGCTAATTGTGGAGGAACCGGCCTTCGGCCATGACATATTTCTACCGAAAAATGTACAAATTAATATCGAAGGTGGATCTAATGGATTTTTTGTTTTTAAGTTTGATGGAGGTCTAGGGAGGAAACTAACAAAATAATAATAATAAAATAAATAAATAAATGGACCCCCCCCCCAAATAAGCACTGTCCCCTTAAAGTGTTTATCCCGATGTGACCAAACGTTTTGCCAGGGTTTCCTTTGCGCCACAGCTTTACCCTAACCTGTTCGGGCTCTGTCTCGTGTCGGCCACCCCCAGCAATGGGATGTGTGTCTGAGTATATACATCAAATTTAAAACGAAACATCCATTAAAGTGTGTGGGGAAATGTTGAGGTATGGTGGTGAGATAGTGATAGAATGGGTATGGAAAATGTGCAAACTAGCATGGGAGAAGGGGAGTGCACCCGATGACTGGAAGACTGACATAATAGTCCCCCTATATAAGGGCAAAGGGGAAAGAGGAGTGTGTGGTAACCACCGAGGAATATGTCTTCTAAGCGTAGTAGGGAAGGTATACAGTAGGGTAGTGATTGAGAGAGTGAGAGTGAGAACGGAGAAATGGATAGGCGACGAGCAGGGAGGTTTTAGGAAGGGAAGAGGATGTGTAGATCAGATTTTTACCCTGAATTGTGTTGTGGAGAAGTATCTGGAGAAGAAACAAAAGGTGTATGTTGCCTTTATGGACTTGGAGAAGGCCTATGACAGAGTGGATAGAGAAGGTTTGTGGAAAGTACTAAGAATATACGGAGTTAGAGGGCAAGTTGCTGAAAGCAGTGAAGAGCATGTATGAGGGTGCAAAGGCGGCAGTATGTGTGGAGAGTGAGCAGAGCGAGTTCTTTGACCTGAATGTTGGTTTTGAAACAGGGGTGTGTGATTGTCCCGTGGTTGTTTACTGTATATATGGATGGAGTCATGAAAGAAATACTATCAAGAGCAGTGGATGTTGGTTGTTATCGCTGAAAAGGGAGGGAATTGAGTGGAAGATACCTATACTGATGTTTGCGGATGATACAGTTCTGATGAGTGATAATGAATGGGAGGTGCAGGGTTGGTAAATGAGTTTGGAACAGTGTGCGAAAAAACGGAATTTGAAGGTAAATGCGGGGAAGAGCAAGGTTATGGTCTTCGAAAAGGGGTGAAGTCACAGAGTGTGAGGTGAAGCTGAACGGTCAGGATATGGAGATCGTCAACTCTTTTAAGTATCTGGGCAGTGTGTTGAGTAAAGATGGGACTATGGATGAAGAAGTGCAGAAGAGGGTACAACAGGGGAAGAGGGTTGTAGGAACGCTAAAAGCAGTAACAAGAAATAGGGTGGTCAGTATGGAAGTGAAGAAGTCCTTGCATGACAGTGTGGTAATCCCGACACTGACTTACGAAAGCGAAGCATGGACGTTGGTTGAGAGACTCAGACCAAGAGTGAGAGCAGTGGAAATGAATTACTTAAGGAGTGTGTGCGGAGTTACATGGAGGGATAGACAGACTAATGAGGAAGTAAGAAGAAGGAGGTGTGGTGTGGAGGTAGATGTGCTGGAAAGTGTGAAAAGGAAAAACTTGAGATGGTTCGGCCATATGGAACGTATGGAAAGCGAGAGAATGACTAAGAGGGTGTACGAGAGCGAGGTGGAGGGACAGAGAGGGAGAGGTAGACCGAATGAGAGGTGGAAGAATGGAGTGAGGAAATACATGAACGAAGGCGGTGCTGGTTGGGGGGAGGGGCGTCGACTGACTGGGGACAGAGGTGCATGGGGGCGGTTCGTTCGTGGCCACCCCTTCGGGGATCACGGCGTCAGGCAATAGATAGATAGATAGATCCATTAGATCCCCCTTCTAGATTAATTTGCACATTTGTCGGTAGAAAAATGTTCCGGCCGAACATTACAGGCTCACTATCGTTCGCCAGGGAAAAAATCGACACCTAAATAGCACGAAAGGTCTAAATATTGACGAAGAAATATTGTAAAAGGTCTTAAAATCGACTAACTAATGGGGCAAACATCTTAACATCTGAAAACTAATGGGGCTAAACATTAGGGAGAAAGTGGTCCAGAAAACCGGCCCATTTATTAAAAGGGAAGTGTTCAATTCCATCTTATACGACTATCAGGGTAGTAGTAAATTGATATATCTCCACAACGAGGGTAAAGTCAGTGCTTCCTATACTCACACCTCTTTCTCTCTTTCGCTATTTCACTCACACTCTCTCTCTCTCTCTCTCTCTCTCTCTCTCATGTCTATATATATATATATCACAGGATAGTGGAACCAGCCCCTTGTCCTCCATCCATCAGAGAGTATATGTATGTATGTATGTATGTATGTATAATATACTCTGGCACTTACCGCAGGGTTTTTATTATGGGGGTGGCCGACTCGAGACAGAGCCCAAATAGAGATATCGCAACACAACAGAAAAACAAAACAAAACAACACACAAAAGCACACACATCTAGGTCGTCCAGAAGAAATACCCAGAGACCCAGGCCCATTTGGGGTCCCAAGCAAAAGATTCCCAGGTCCCAGATCCATAATAATCTACTCTTTTGTGGGAATACACGGCTAGAAAGGTAAATCACGATCAATATGCCAAATTATTTAATATACTAAGACATCATTACCAAACAGCTATAGAAATGGGGGGCGATTTGCATTTATAATAACCCTTTCAGTACGATGAAGCCTTATTATATATATATATATAGGGTTGCCAAACAAGGCTGACGAGTCCCATTCACACATATAGGATTTTATTGGCATATATTAGCTATATTGCCTATATTGGGACACATTGGGTTATAGAGCCTCTTATTAGACGATTATATTCAATTTATGGGTGTTATGGTTGTGACTGGTGGAGTATAGTTGATGACACTGCATGTTATTAACAGTCTTGATAGCAATGTGTGGCGGGGTGCAGTCGCGCTAATATGTGATGTCTCGGCACCAAGTATGTTTTGATCAATAACTGGTATCAGCAATATCTAAGCTTCTTTTTGTCATATCGAGTGAAATATACAAACATGTTCCTACACTTACCCACCCTATTGAACATCTGAGAGACATTAATACAGCACAGAGCAAGCCAAACGTATTGCCAGCTGGGACATGACTTATTAGCGCGACTGTACATTCCTTACACCGCATGACTCAACTATGGGGACACTCAGGGTGTCAACAGAAAGCCAATATTTGTAGTGTAATGGTTTAGGTGCTTATGTTCTGTGTGTGGTGTCCCGAGTTCGAATCGTGGGAGGACATTATTCTTTCATTAGTTTATTCAAGTACATTGGAGTTTGTAATTGATGATTGATGTTAAGAACGGAGTGTTACTTATTATTATATATGTAGCGATGAAATTAAGGTATATAGTTCAAATTATGTCTTTGGAAGTGATCAAATTACCAAAACAATTTTATTTTATGTTAATGATCTTGTATGCCTTCTCATATTCATTCAAGTCTTCAAACAACATTGCTCCGGTTTGACACCCTAGTCCGGACAATCATTATGTATTGCTTTATGTATTTGTTATTATTATTATTATTATTATCATTATTATTATTATCATTATTATTATTATTATTATTTGTTATAGATTCCTTCCTAGACCTCCATCAAGCTTAAACAGTAAACCCGATACCCCCTACGAGATTAATGTGTGCAATATTCGGTAGAAAAGTCCCCCTCCCCCCTCCCTCCTAAATCTCAGGCTTGCTATTGCTCGCCATGAATATATTGACACCTAAATGGCATAACAGATCTTTACATTGATCAATATAAGATGCGAAAGATCTTAAGGGGAGGTTTTTAGTGTGTTTCCTAGACTTTCATCAAGCTTAAAAATACACCCCCTTGACCCCTTTTCAAAATAAATGTGTACATTTTTCGGTAGAAAAATGTACCTCGGCCGGTTCCTCTTAAATTACACGCTCGCTTTCCGCTCGCCAGGGAAAAAATCGACACCTAAATGGCACGAAAAGTCTTAAAATTGACAGAAATGGGGCGAAAGTTCTTAAAATCGCCAAACTAGTGGGGCGAACGTCTTATAATATCAAAAGCAATGGGGCTAACCATGAGGGAGAAAGGGGTCAAGAAAAAAATCCCTCAAGTGGAAATCTCCCCGATAGGCAATCAAGTGGAACGAACATTTTAAAATCTCAAAATTAATGGGGCTAAGCATGAGAGAGAAGGGGGTCCACAAAGAACCCCCTTAACCCCTTCTGTATCGGTGGTGTACTTGTCATTATATTGTGGCGACTATTAGACGATCTTGTACAGCTTAGGAAGGCCG
Organism: Paralithodes platypus; assembly: GCA_032716605.1. Taxonomy (NCBI): domain Eukaryota; kingdom Metazoa; phylum Arthropoda; class Malacostraca; order Decapoda; family Lithodidae; genus Paralithodes; species Paralithodes platypus. The sequence goes on from CM064495.1 coordinate 40,961,995, forward strand.
TCTACTCATTGAAAAGCTCTACAGACTATCTTACTTAAGGGGAGGTATTTAGTTTGTTCCCTAGACCTCCATCAAACCTTAAAATTACGCCCCCTTGGGTCCCTTTCAAGATATATTTGTAAATTTTTCGGTAGAAAATTTTCCCGGCCTAAGGCCGGTCCCTCTTAAATTCCAGGCTCGCTATCGCTCGCCAGGATAAAATCGACACCGAAATGGCACGAAAGGTCTTAATATGGGGTGAAAGTTCTTAAAATCGCTAAACTAATGGGGCAAATTTTGTATAATATCAAAAGCAATGGGGCTAAACATGAGGGAGAAAGGAGTCAAGAAAAAAATCTCGTAAGTGGATATCTCCCCTTAATCCTTTTAGCTACGATCTATCCTTCCCAAGCTTCATAAAATCGTCTAAATGTAGGTGAAATAAAATAAGAAGACGTCGCCGGTATAGATGGGGTTAAAGCTAATATCATACGAGCGGCAAAATCGTCAAATATTAACCATATTCTAAGTAGACTGAGTAGACGGGATTTTGTTTTTAGTCCGTTGGAAAAATAACTATAAGGGAATATGTTAGTGAAAATTAAATGAATAAGTCGTTTTTTTATGAAGGAAATCAAAATAAATGTCATAAAACCATATCAAAAGGTTACGATCGCTTGCAATTGAAGGTCTAGTTGTGTTGTTTTTGTTTTGTTTTTCTTGTTCGTTTTTTGTATGCTATGAACTTTTTTTTTTTTTTTTGGAGTATGGCATTGGTGGAGAAGAAAAAAGGAGAAAGCCTTCCTTCTTGTGTGTGTGTGTGTGTGTGTTTTTTTTTTTTTTTTTTAAGGACGTAGTGTATTGAAGTTGGAATATTAGGCAAAATATTAATCAATTGCAGTATCTATCTATACATAGTTAAATCTGCAGGTATTATAAGATATGTATTATGTATAATATACTATATAAATATGTATTCTTGTGCATGTGAGAGTGAGAGAGAGAGAGAGAGAGAGAAAATGTGTGTGTGTGTATGTTTGTGTTTACAGTATTTATGTGTATGCGTGTATGTGTGTTGTATATTAATCCTATCCCCACTTCCATGCCACCAGTACGCTGACTAACTTAACGGTCTCATAATTCGACACCCTAACGAGATTCTCTCTCATCTCGGTCCTCTCTCTCTCTCGATCTCTCTCCTGGTCGTCTATTTACCGCCGCGCTTCTTCTGTCTCATATAACCCATATTCATCGAAACTCATTCCTCTCCCTCTCGTCTCTCTCCATTCTCTCTCTCTCTCTCGTTCTCCTCTCTATCTCTCTCTCTCATATTGCGTGCTCTCTCTCTCATTCTCTCTCTCTCTCTCTCTCTCTCTCGTCTCTCTCTTCTCAATCGGTGGGGGGACTCCCGGGGGGGGGGGGCGTCTCTCTCTCTCTCTCTCTCTCTTTCGTCTCTCTCTCTTTCTAATCCTTTCTATTCAACTTTCGCTTTTTTCTATCGGATATGACTATCTCTACTAGAATTAAGTCCTAACCACCTCGTTTTGGATCGTAAGCGGGTGGCTGGGAATGTTAAAATGGGGCCACCAGTAGTATATATAGTAGCATCTATGAGTACATTATCTAATATACTATAATAACTAGTAGGGGCCGGAACGAGCGTTATCAATTATATATGATATATATTACCGGTATAGATCATATATATTATAATATTACTTAACTGTATATATTTTTGTGTTTGTTTTTTTTCCATGTAAGCATGTTTTTATTCTGAAACTTCTATTCTAGTTCCATAGTCATAGCGTCCGGGGAAAACAAGATAGAAACTTCACCGAATTGTATACTTTAGATATATTTGTTTAAAACAGGATAATCCTCTCAATGTCAGGCCTTGATATACAATAAATATCACGCCATTTGTTACCGTCGTTGCACAGATAAATGGAGTAAATGTGTTGAAAATTGCCAAACGACTTCCTCATGATATGATTATAGCCAAATTTTAGAAATTACAT
>CM064495.1:40964091-41073845 GCA_032716605.1 Paralithodes platypus
TTCCTATACTCACGCCTCTTTCTCTCTTTCGCTATTTCACTCTCACTCTCTCTCTCTCTCTCTCTCTCGTCTATATATATATATATATCACAGGATAGTGGAACCAGCCCCTTGTCCTCCATCCATCAGAGGGTATATGTATGTATGTATGTATGTATGTATGTATGTATAATATACTCTGGCACTTACCGCAGGTTTTTTTTTATGGGGGTGGCCGACTCGAGACAGAGCCCAAATAGAGATATCGCAACACAACAGAAAAACAAAACAAAACAACACACAAAAGCACACACATCTAGGTCGTCCAGAAGAAATACCCAGAGACCCAGGCCCATTGGGGGTCCCCAGCAAAAGATTCCCAGGTCCCAGATCCATAATAATCTACTCTTTTGTGGGAATACACGGCTAGAAAGGTAAATCACGATAAATATGCCAAATTATTTAATATACTAAGACATCATTACCAAACAGCTATAGAAATGGGGGGCGATTTGCATTTATAATAACCCTTTCAGTACGATGAAGCCTTATTATATATATATAGGGTGCCAAACAAGGCTGACGAGTCCCATTCACACATATAGGATTTTATTGGCATATATTAGCTATATTGCCTATATTGGGATACATTGGGTTATAGAGCCTCTTATTAGACGATTATATTCAATTTATGAGTGTTATGGTTGTGACTGGTGGAGTATAGTTGATGACCCTGCATGTTATTAACAGTCTTGATAGCAATGTGTGGCGGGGTGCAGTCGCGCTAATATGTGATGTCTCGGCACCAAGTATGTTTTGATCAATAACTGGTATCAGCAATATCTAAGCTTCTTTTTGTCATATCGAGTGAAATATACAAACATGTTCCTACACTTACCCACCCTATTGAACATCTGAGAGACATTAATACAGCACAGAGCAAGCCAAACGTATTGCCAGCTGGGACATGACTTATTAGCGCGACTGTACATTCCTTACACCGCATGACTCAACTATGGGGACACTCAGGGTGTCAACAGAAAGCCAATATTTGTAGTGTAATGGTTTAGGTGCTTATGTTCTGTGTGTGGTGTCCCGAGTTCGAATCGTGGGAGGACATTATGCTTTCATTAGCTTATTCAAGTACATTGGAGTTTGTAATTGATGATTATGTTAAGAACGGAGTGTTACTTATTATTGTATATGTACCGATGAAATTACGGTATATAGTTCAAATTATGTCTTTGGAAGTGATCAAATTACCAAAACAATTTTATTTTATGTTAATGTATTCCTTCTCATATGCATTCAAGTCTTCAAACAACATTGCTCCGGTTTGACACCCTAGTCCGGACAATCATTATGTATTGCTTTATGTATTTGTTATTATTATTATTATTATTATCATTATTATTATTATCATTATTATTATTATTATTATTTGTTATAGATTCCTTCCTAGACCTCCATCAAACTTAAACAGTAAACCCGATACCCCCTACGAGATTAATGTGTGCAATATTCGGTAGAAAAGTCCCCCCCCCCCCCCTCCCCCCTCCCTCCCTCCTAAATCTCAGGCTTGCTATTGCTCGCCATGAATATATTGACACCTAAATGGCATAACAGATCTTTACATTGATCAATATAAGATGCGAAAGATCTTAAGGGGAGGTTTTTAGTGTGTTTCCTAGACTTTCATCAAGCTTGAAATTACACCCCCTTGACCCCTTTTCAAAATAAATGTGTACATTTTTCGGTAGAAAAATGTACCGGCCGAAGGCCTGTTCCTCTTAAATTACAGGCTCGCTTTCGCTCGCCAGGAAAAAATCGACACCTAAATGGCACGAAAAGTCTTAAAATTGACAGAAATGGGGTGAAAGTTCTTAAAATCGCCAAACTAGTGGGGTTCGCGAACGGCTTATAATATCAAAAGCAATGAGGCTAACCATGAGGGAGAAAGGGGTCAAGAAAAAAGTCCCTCAAGTGGAAATCTCCCCTAAGATAGGCAATCAAATGGAACGAACACCTTAAAATCTCAAAATTAATGGGGCTAAGCATGAGAGAGAAGGGGGTCCACAAAGAACCCCCTTAACCCCTTCTGTACCGGTGGTGTACTTGTCATTATATTGTGGCGACTATTAGACGATCTTGTACAGCTTAGGAAGGCCGTCTACTCATTAAAAGGTTACAGACTATCTTACTTAAGGGGAGGTATTTAGTTTGTTCCCTAGACCTCCATCAACCTTAAAATTACACCCCCTTGGGTCCCTTTCAAGATATATTTGTAAATTTTTCGGTAGAAAATTTTCCCGGCCGAAGGCCGGTTCCTCTTAAATTACAGGCTCGCTATCGCTCGCCAGGATAAAATCGACACCTAAATGGCACGAAAGGTCTTAATATGGGGTGAAAGTTCTTAAAATCGCTAAACTAATGGGGCAAATTTTGTATAATATCAAAAGCAATGGGGCTAAACATGAGGGAGAAAGGGTCAAGAAAAAAATCCCTCAAGTGGATATCTCCCCTTAAGCCTTTTAGCTACCTTATATCCTTCCTAAGCTTCATAAAATCGTCTAAATGTAGGTGAAATAAAATAAAAAGGACCTTTGCCGGTATAGAAGGGGTTAAAGCTAGTATCATACGAGCGGCAAAATCGTCAAATATTAACCATACTCTAAGTAGACTGAGTAGACGGGAGTTTGTTTTTAGTCCGTTGGAAAAATAACTATAAGGGAATATGTTAGTGAAAATTAAATGAATAAGTCGTTTTTTTATGAAGGAAATAAAAATAAATGTCATAAAACCATATTATCAAAAGGTTACGATCGCTTGCAATTGAAGGTTAGTTGTGTTGTTTTTGTTTTGTTTTTCTTGTTCGTTTTTTGTATGCTATGAATTTTTTTTTTTTTTGGAGTATGGCATTGGTGGAGAAGAAAAAAGGAGAAAGCCTTCCTTCTTGTGTGTGTGTGTGTGTGTGTTTTTTTTTTTTTTTTTTAAGGACGTAGTGTATTGAAGTTGGAATATTAGGCAAAATATTAATCAATTGCAGTATCTATCTATACATAGTTAAATCTGCAGGTATTATAAGATGTATTATGTATAATATACTATATAAATATGTATTCTTGTGCATGTGAGAGTGAGAGAGAGAGAGAGAGAGAGAGAGAGAAAATGTGTGTGTGTGTATGTTTGTGTTTACAGTATTTATGTGTATGCGTGTATGTGTGTTGTATATTAATCCTATCCCCACTTCCTGCCACAGTACGCTGACTAACTTAACGGTCTGATAATTCACCCTAACGAGATTCTCTCTCTCTCTCTCTCTCTCTCTCTCTCTCTCTCTCTCTCTCTCTCTCTCTCTCTCTCTCTCTCTCTCTCTCTCTCTCTCTCTCTCTCTCTCTCTCTCTCTCTCTCTCTCTCTCTCTCTCTCTCTCTCTCTCTCTCTCTCTCTCTCTCTCTCTCTCTCTCTCTCTCTCTCGTTTCATTCAACTTTCCTTTTCTATCGGATATGACATCTCTACTAGAATTAAGTCCTGACCACCTCGTTTGGATCGTAAGGTCTGTGTGGCCAGTGTATATATGTAGATCTATGTAAATATCTATATCTATATATATACCGGTATATATATATATATATATATATACCGGTATATATATATATATATATATACTTACTGTATATATATATATTTTTTGTTTTTTTTTCCTTTTAAGATGTTTTATTCTGAAACTTCTATTCTAGTTCCATAGCATAGCGTCCGGAAAACAAGATAAAACTTCACCGAATTGTATACTTTAGATATATTTGTTTAACAGGATATCCTCTCAATGGCCTTGATATACAAATAATATCACGTCATTTGTTACCTCGTTGCACAGATAAATGAGTAAATGTGTTGAAAATTGCCAAACGACTTCCTCATGATATGATATAGCCAAATTTTAGAAATTACATGTTGTGATTTATATAAACTACCATGTCATTTGCTCAGATACCTGCCGACCGTAACTGAAGCGAATGTTAAGGGGGGGTGGGGTCACCGGCTTTTTTATCTTTCTCTCTTTCCCTGCTTGTATCCATTCGGCCTCATTCAGCCAACTGTTTTAAGACGTTTATCCCCATTAGGTGTCGATTTCTTCCTGGCGAGCGATAGTGAGCCAGCATTGTATGGAGAAATCCGGCTTCGCCGGAGACATTTTTCTATCGAAAAATGTACAAATTTAGCTTGCTGTCAAAACAAATATATATATATATGTTGGCTCGCTACCGCTCTCCAAGAAAATATTGACACCTGGATGGAGGTAACAGTAGGCTGAATGGGGCCGAATGGATACAAGCCAAAGAGAGAGGGAGAGAAAGAGAAAAAAAAGCGAGGTGGGCTCCCTTAACCCTCTCAGTATTATATGACGGATTACTTTCTCATTTCTGGCCATTAATATACTATTTTATTCAGAATAGGAAGGACATACGGACGCCTTCTTTATAATTTCAGTCCCACACATCCCTCCTAAGCTGTATAAAATCACGTAATGTTAGCCAGAATACACTGATAACACGCGTCATAATCCTCAAGGGGTTAATTGAGTTATGATGTACAGTCGCGCTAATAAGTCATGTCCCAGCTGTCATTACGTTTGGCTTGCTCTGTGCTGTATTAATGTCTGTCAGATGTTGAATAGGGTGGGTAAGTGTAGGAACATGTTTGTATATTTCACTCGATATGAAGAAATGAAGCTTAGATATTGCTGATACCAATTATTGATCAAAACATACTTGGTGCCGAGACATCACTTATTAGCGCGAATGTACAGGTTGAGTTCTGGAGCCACGTTGGATACAAGAGTTCAAGAACCTTTACACAGGTGTGTTGGGTACGACAGGTGTTTGTGCGAAGATTCTATCTATCTATCTATATGCTCAGGCCCAATCCCCATTTTGGGGGTAGCCGACTCAAGACAGAGCAAGAACAGGGAAAACACAAAAACAACATAAAACAAAAAATAAACACAGATAAAAAACACAAACTCTCACACATCCAGGTCACCCAGGAGAAGACCCAGAGACCAGGGTTACCAAGGTCGCTCCAGCACTCCCCCCGGCCCCTGACCACCCGGAGAGGTTCCGATCTCGGCAGGCAGACATGCAGCGGAGCCAAAGCCACAAGCCCTCCCACCACACTTCCAGGCACACCCTTCATATTAATCGTCTCCCCGGGCCAGGCGCCTGATGGACTATTATCTAGTCCAACTTGTGCCCGACCCCTTACTCCAAATGACCACGTGTTCACTCAACTATTCACAAGCATTCTCCATTCACTCCTGTCCACCACCACTTCCCCTGCCTGATCTATAGTCATTCCTCTATCATCCAAAGCCTTTCTTACACAGTCTCTCCATCTCAATGGGGGTCTTCCTGCCCTTCTATCTCCCCTTGTACCTGACTCACATATTCTCTTTGTAAGCCTTTCATCTCCCATTCGTTCAACATGACCATACCAGCTCAGCACCCTTCTGTCCACTCTGGCTGACAAATGTTCCTGCTGCCCCACTCTCCTACGTATCTCTTCATTCCTCAATCTGTCTCTACGAGTAACTCCACACATACTCCCAAGAGCTCATCTCCATCACATCCAGCCCTCTTTTCTCCTTTTTCTTCAGAGCCCATGTCTCAGCCCCATACATCACTGTTGGCACAACAATTCCTTGATACAGTGCACTTTTTACTTTCACTCAGAGATTTCTCGTCTTCCACATACTTCCCATTGCTCCGAAAACCTTCCTTCCTTCACACACTCTCTGTTTTACCTCCACTTCCATACCTCCACTCCTGCTTATTGTTCCTCCTAGATATTTAAAACACTCTACTTGTTCCAATATTTCCCCATCCAGCCTCACATCTAGATTCACCCTATGCTCTCCCCTATTACACACCATTACTTTACTTTTATTGACGTTCACCTTCAGTTTCCTCCTTCCACAAACCACACCAAACTCTTTGACTACCCGCTGCAGTTTCTCATCAGAATCCGCCACCAATGCTGTGTCATCAGCGAACAGCAACTGATTCAACTCCCAATCTCTACCATTCTTTCCTACTAAACCCAATCCTCTTCCCATAGTTCTCCTTTTCACCTCCTTCACCACACCATCCATAAACATGTTAAACAGCCATGGTGACATTACACAACCCTGTCGCAAACCTACCTTTACCTCAAACTATTCACTCGACTCACCATTTCCTACTCTCAGATACAGGTGACATTCAGGCGGTAAGGACGTCAACTTGTACACTCGTTCTTTCGCCTATCTATCTATCTACATATCTGTCTATTTGTTCAGGCCCATTCCCCATGTTTTTTTTGTTTTTTTTCAATGTTTTGTATTTATTTATTTTATTTTTTTTTATTTAGTTTTTATTACTTTTTGTTTTGTTTTTACTGGGGTGGCCGACTCGAGACAGAGCCGGCAGTCACTAACCTGCAGAAATGTATAATGTATCTTAGCCCATTCTCTACCGCCGATGTACTTTTCATTATGGTCTGGCAACTATTAGACAATAGTTTTCAGCTTAGGAAGGATGTCTACCCATTAAAAGGCTACATACTATCACAATACATTTTTCTAGCTACCATATATCCTTCCTAAGCTTAATAATATCGGCTAAATGTTCCTGAAATCAAATAATAAAGACGTCGCAGGTACAGAAGGAGTTGACCTGCTAAGTTATCCTAACGTTAACCAGGACCGAGCCTAAGCAAACCTATTCTGACCATCCATATATATATTGAACAACCATGGGGACATCACACACCCTTGCTTTAACCCAACATTAAGATCAAAGGCTGTATTTGCATAGATAATAAAAATTTGCATAGAGTGTTCTATGAGATAATCTATTTTAACTTGGACGTTACTAATAATATATTTGTTTATGCGCAATCGGGGGCCATCATAACTATCCAAAATATTATCAAATCTAACCAACTCTTACATTCTCCTACCTGACAAGACAGAAAGGGGCTACCCTAAGAATTGGAACTTTAAATGTTGTTTCTGTTCGGGCTCTGTCTCGAGTCAGCCACTACCAGCAATGGGGTACGTGTCTGAGTAAATACAGACATACAACCGAAATCCTTGCCGAATTTAGTTGGCCTCGATCATGGGCTCTTGTAAATATTGTGGCTGTGTACCGATTCGTGATATGTCGCTATCTGGCTCATTCACTATACTCGGTTTCTTTTCATTTGGCGGTAGATTGAACCCCTTAGCAGCTATTTTCTTGATACTTAATGGAAAAATATTTAACTATCATGTCTCTGTATCAAATTTAGACCAGGTTTATATGATTAGCACCATACTTCACTACCAAATCATAAAAATAACGGAGAAATTTTGATGGGAACTTTACAATTTACCGTCAGTTGAAAAATAAATAAATAAACAAAAATGTCTAAAATGAACCTCACATCTCTCACGGTCCCTGCTGCCCCCTCACCCATTAAGGGGAGATGGGTCGGTTGTCTGGTCCCCCTTCTTCCTCATGTTTAGCCCCAGTAGTTTGGCGATTTTAACCCCTTTCGCTCCATTTCGTCGTCAATTTTAAGACTTTTCGTACCATTTAGGTGTCGATTTTTACCTGGCGAGCGATAGCGAGCCTGTAATATTAAGAGGAATCGGCCTTCTGCCGGGACAATTTTCTGTCGAAAAATGTACAAATTTATCTTGACTAGGGGTTGTTTTTTAAAGCTTGATGGAGGTCTAGGGAGGAAACTAAAAAATAAAATAAATAAATACAATTAAACTAAAATAAACAAGCCAAATACTACGGCCCTCCCTCCTTAACCATTATACCTCCCTGCCCTCCCCTCATAATGGGACCTTTATTAACCAGTTGCCGGGTAGGCCTATGTAGGGGGACCTTTGGGGGGGGGGGGGGGGGCTCTCCCTCCAAGACCCAAGGACAACCATATCGGCCCCCGGATATTATACCATAGGGGGGGGGGGGGGGGGGGATAAACCCCTTCTGTACCGGCGACGTCTGTTATATTTCTTCTAGCAATATTTAGACGATTTTATGCAGCTTAGAAAGGATCTGTGGTAGTTTAAAGGGTTGATTGATATAGCTCGAAGCCTTATAATGGCTAAAGATCCTTCCTAAAGTGAATAAACTTGATTAGTAGGAGCCAGAATAATATCAAAAGACGTCGCCGGTATAGAAGGGGTTAAGGCCGAGTCGTACAATTGACCACTTGCGAGTTTCAGGCTATAAGGAAGTTGGAGCCGTGAACATCGATATTAAACAGAAATGCAAGAATAATGTACGTTTTTTGATGGATAAATGGTATGTTGAATTGGGTTTTATGTATTTATAAACGTACTACGACCGTATTTTAGCTGTACATTCTGTTAAATATCGTTGTCTACAGCTCCAACTTCCTTATAGAACGAAACTCGCAAGTGGTCAATTGGTTTTTTCTCTGCGTTGTTTATTTGGCAATTTTTGGATCCTTCTAAATCTGAACAAAATCTATTAATAGCCAATATAACATGACAAAAGGCGTCATCGGATACTGATGGGGTTAATAAAATATAAGGCGTTTGGTCCAACTATGGCAGTTTCATAAATAACAACCTTCCTGTTTACTTATTCATTATTTCCTTTCCTTCGTATTATTATTATTATTGTTGTTATTGTTGTTATTATTAGTATTATTATTATTATTATTGTTATTATTATTATTAGTATTAGCATTATTAGTATTAGTATTTTTTTGTTATTGTTATTATTATTAGTATTAGTATTATTATTCTTGAGCATATAAGTGTTTTGTACCAATGGATAAATGTTTGTCAGGTCATGACCAACTTTCCCATTTAGGTGGTCCTTATGTTCTGTTCTGTTGTGTTATAACCATGCCAAGTATAAATGTATTAAATTAACTTGCCTGCAGCCCATGATTTGAGAGAGATAGTGAGAGTGAGTGTATGTGCGAGAAAGAGAGGTTGACAGACTTATCAGATATAAATACACATAATAATCTTTGGCGCTAAACAGTCTACCACGTTTTCTATCCGTCATGACTAAGTTGATCCTGATTAAGGGGTTAGTGCTTGGTTTTGGGGTTATATATGTATTTATAGATTTATGGTTTAGTTTCCTCGCTATACCTCCATCGAGATTATAAAAACACCACCTAGACCCCCTTTCAAGATAAATTTGTACATTTTTCGGTAGACTTCTTTTTTGTTTTAGCTTAAGAAGGACCTCAAGCCATCCAAGTTACAAGTGATATGTCAATTATCTCCTTAAGTCCCATAGACAATTCCTAATCTTATAAAACTCGTGTAATGATAGCTCACATCAAATGAATGAGTACGTCATGGTGTACTGGAAGGGTTAATTTGAAAGCTGCAGTTCAAAGGCGAATATTGTTCCTGTCGTGTTCTTCCAGACCCCCTTAATGCCTCGTTGATAAGTTACTATAATGCATATTGATAAGATAACAAATATATGTTTGTGGGAATGATTGGTTTGTCTTTTCACGGTGACTTACTTCTCTCTCCTCTCTCTCTCTCTCTCTTCTTCTTCTTCTTTGCTATCCTTTCCTTCCACTGTCCCTTATTCTCGGGTTAGCTATCTCTACTAGAATTAAGTCCTGACCACCTCGCTGGGATCGTAAGGTCAGTGTATATATGTAAATCTATGTAAATCTGTGAAAATATATATCTCTCTCTCTCTCGTAAAAATAACACATTTACATACATTAAAATTAAAATATACATATATAATTATACTCACCTCTCCCATGGTATAAAATTGGCCTCGATTTTTGCAAGTAAAAAATATCTCTCGCGTGACTTGGAGATAAACAAGAAATTGAGTGTGACCTTGCATAATATCAAGATCATTATATGTTGAATTAGCATGCGTGTCTTTAAGGGATTAATTGTATGTTTCTAGTGTGCGTCTGGGTGTGTGTGAGAGAGAGAGAAAAAGAGAGAGAGACAGACAGAACAGACATACAGACAGACTAGACAGACAGACAGGCAGGCCAGGGCAGATAGACAAACAGACAGACCAGACATACAGACAGACATATTAGACAGGCAGACATGCCAGATAGACAACCAGGCATACAGACAGACCAGAAAGACAGACATACCAGACAGACCAGAAAGACAGACATACAGACCAGACATACAGACATACCAGACAAACCAGAAAGACAGACATACAGACATACTAGATAAACAGACATACCAGATAGACAGAAGACATATACACCAGACATGCAAACAGATCAGACATACAGACAGACCAGACCTACATATATACAGACAGACGGTTCCTTCAGACGCCTTGGTAACATTGATAACATAACCCCTTCTTTACATGCAGCACGATAACGCCTTGGTTTATACTATTTTGGCGGCTAATATTAGACTATTTTATTCCGTTCAATATTATCAGTATACGAGGACGCCTTTCTTTCTCTCTCGCTCTATATTATATATATATATATATATATATATATATATATATATATATATATATAGTTAGGAGTACTTCAGCAGTAGATTTTGGGCACTTAAACCTCCATATCAAAAGGAAAAGAATTGACAGGGCGCCAGGCAACATCTTTATTTTTCAAATTTTCGGCTAACCTTAAGCCATCATCAGGAACAACATTCCCTAAAAATAAGTAATATACTATTAGAACAACGCAATTTGTAAAAACTAGGGTAATGATTATCGAATCTATAAAAGGTTAAACTTACTAAATACAAACAATCCTATATTAATGTCTCACTATATATAAAATTAAAATTCATACACTAACCATGTAAAACCAGTGAAGATACCGAAAAGCAAAATAAAGACCATCACAATTGAACCATGACAAATATTTTAACCTTTGAATAAAAAAATTGTTTCCATAAATTCAAAACAAAGTCACAACACAGGCTAATACCATACAACGGATCAAGAAACGATCTCCCAATTTATCTAACACCATTGATTTATCAGTAAGGAAACTATATAATAATATTTCGATAACTAGCATTAACTTACATAACCCCTGACCAAAAATCCAAACACAAATGATACTCTTCGCCAAAAACATGAACACATTAATAAACTAAGCCTAAATCAATCTTTTATATCATAGCAATACGAGACTGAAAGTCAACCCAATCTATAGATTTAACACAAAAAACACATCACTCCCAATGACTAAAGCAAAAATATTTATGTTTAAACCCATCATTATACTTGACTTACCCAGAAAAGAGTTCTCATCAGCACCAGGAACAAGAAAGAACTGAGGAACCTGAACCGAGAAGCGGCTAAAATAAACTCCCATGAAACAATTTCCCAAACAAATGAACCACTAACCATGTTGAACAAACCCTTGAAATTTGACCAAACATATATCTATGAACCATTATTTGCAAGATTGATTTCAGGATTCAGTTTACTAATTAACAACTTCTCACCAATCAATGCATCAGACTGGCTACCCAACCTAGAGACTATCTCAAAATCACCCACACTAAAGAGATGATCCTCTTCACGCGAATGATTTCGAATAGCCGAAAACGCCATAACCTGTAAAAACTTTCCCGATCGGTAGCTCCTACCCAGGTGTTCAAATATCCTAATTTTGAAGGAACGACTAGTGCATCCCAAATACCTAGCCTCACAGCTAGGACAAGTAAATTTGTATACAATATTTGAACACAGAAAGTCATGCACGCGATCTTTGAAGCTAAAAAATGACCCAATTCTAAACTTATTGGTGAAAACAAATCTAAAGCTCACAGCAGGAAAACTATTTTTCAGAACATTTAGTGCAATTTTACGAAATTCATTACTGATAGATCCATAGTAAGGCATTTTAACATAAATTATCTTCTTTTTTACATCAAAATTTGATTGAACACCCTGAGCTTGTTTTACATACAAAAAATTCTAAGTATACCATTGAATATATCTTCCTTATAGTTATTAAGCATAAAATATTTCCTTAATTTTTCAATTTCAACATGTAGCGAAACATAGCTGGAGCAAACAGCATAGGCTCTTTCTATATATATATATATATATATATATATATATATATATATATATATATATATATATATATAAAATGTGTGTGTGTGTGTATTACTATCAATATATCATTGAAAGGGTATATTATTATATATACTTTAATGACCGTAATTACACCTAACTACCCCTAAGTGTTAACAGTGTAGACGTGCAGTGTTTATCACCATATGAAGAAGAGCTCTTAGTATCTTGCATGGTTTATTATTTTCCGGGAACTAAAGTGATGTGTGCTTATTTGTGTTGTTATATAAACCTTAGATTGGACTTAACCTTGCTTGGCGGTGTATGTGTGTGTGTTTGTGATAGTGTTCGTTTTTTTTTTTTTTTTTTCTATATGCAGTATGTGTAAGTGTGAGTGTTTCTACATTATGTGTATGAGGGAGAGAGAGAGAGAGATAATGTTGTTGCTCTACCCTTTTTCGTTCATTTATTTCTATGTTTACCCCTCATATGTCTATTAACGAGCGGCCTAGTACGACCATATACAAAGTCAGGGTGTTAACGTATCTACAGACCCGTATGTGTATTGAACTACAAAAACACACAAGGCTGTTACATAAGAGTCAGCCCGCACCACACAGACTGTACATTACGTGCCATATCTGTATATCACAATATGCAAAGTAGTGTAATGTTGGAGAGAGAGAGAGAGAGACGGGGGGGGGGGGGGCACTTTCTATCCTTTTTCAGTACAACTATAGGCCTACAGTAGTTAAAGGTCGTTCCCTATTTTCAAAGCTTCAATTCTAGCCCTTTGAATACAGTCATTCACAAAAAATCGGGTTATACTTTAACACATTTAACTTTCTACCCCTTCTAAAGTCTTGTTATATTTCCAGTTTCATATCTACTCCTGCAGTACAGCCATACTCAAAAGTCGTGTCATATTTCACAATTTCAACTCTAGCCCTTTCAGTACGGCCAGGTTTAAAATTCCTATCCTGCCTGTATATCTTCAACTCTTCTATCTTCTTCAGGACAGGAACATGCAGAAGTCGTATCCTTCTCCCACATATTCAGCTTTTTGCCCATTTAATTACAGTCACACTCAAAAGGTGCGTTATACTTCTACAACTTCAGTCACCTTAGTACAGCCACATTCAAAGGTTCTGTCCTACTTCCACGACTTCAACTCCCCCACCCATCTCAATACAGCCATTCAAAAGTCGTGAGCTGCTTCAACACTTCAGCTTCCCCTCTAGTCTTGCAATACAGCAGTGTCGTTATAGCCAAGTTCAAAAGTTTATCTGTAATCGTGATGAGTTGTTGCAGCATCAACATGCTGAATGTATATACACACCTTCCATACACACATGCCTGGGCATTAGGATAAAGCATGGAACAGTTAGGTTAATTACATTATTAATCATATATAGGCTATATATATTCCAATGCCCAAAACTCTCGTTACTTAAATGTTCTGGGTAGTTAGGCTCCGAATAGGAGAGGTCTTATTGTGAAACATACTGCTTGCCATGTTAATGTATGTAGGTATGTATGTGTGTATGAATGTATGTATGTATGTATGTATGTATGTACTCCAGCACATGCCTCCGTTAATAGTATGTATTAATGTAGGAGTAAAGACAGTGATATGTAGTACAATATAGTGTAATTAATTGTTACACTTTGGGGTTGGCGTGTGTATAGCTTCTAGATTTAGGATCTAGTATCATTTGCAGACAACATATTGATTAATGATGCGTTGTCATAACACTCACGAATTTTGGATATGGACAATTTTTGTTTTTCTACTACGAGTTACTCAACATAATGTGTGCTTGTGGGGAGAGGGGGGATTCTTGCCAGCTAGGCTCTGCTTGCCAATACAGTACTATGTACAGTATAGCCGACACTATTTTCCTCAACATTTATCGTCAATACTGGTCTGGCATCTTATGAAGTATATTTTTTTGATAATTGTGTCATCTGAATTAATCAATATTCAATCTAGTTTACGATACCAGTGCCAAAGATCCCAGAAATGTTACCGGGACAATGTTGACCATCGAAAGTTGATAAAAGTGATCGTGTGGTATCAGAGTAGCCTACTACAGGAACCATCGTGGAGATCACCCTTGTTAAATATAATGTCATAGGTAGGCAGATTATTGAGTCCTTTTAAATATAATAGTAAAGATAGGGAGATTGTCGAGTCCTTTGAATATATCCTAATGGTATAGGTAGGCAGATTGCCGAGTCCTTTAAATTAAATATAACTTATAGAAAGGAATATTGTTGAGTCTTCTAAATATATCGGTATAGGGAGGAATATTGTTCAGTCCTTTAATTAAATGTAACGGTAGGGCATAGGGAGGCAGATGGTTGTATTCTGTATGTATAAATGTACAGTATAGGGCATAATGTGTTCACTTATATCACTATTGAAAATCATGTCTAGTTTACATATCTATAGCGGTATGGTTTTTGTTTTATTATAACGATATAGGGATAAAGCAGTTTGTTTTCATTATGTTGTAACTATTCGATATAGAGGGACAATGGGTATTTTTCTTTATTCTATAAATATGGTTGATAATTCTACAATATAAGAAGCAGAGTGATTGTCCCCTTTATAGTATAGTGAGAGAAAAGGCTGTGTCCGTTTGTAACGATATAAGGAAAAAGGTGGATTTGTCCTTTAAATATAATTGTAGGTCTGTGCAGTAAATGATAATGTGACTGGTCTTTAAAGTTAACGGTATAGGGAATGTTTGATTTAATTATGTAACTTGGGATGATGAAGTAACAAGAATCGAAATTTATATTACTAAGAATATGAAGTTAGTCATTCTATCAACTCCCAGCCTTTACAAATTTCATCAAGACATCAGATTAGACCCATTTATATCATGAAACTGGACTGGTGGCGGGCAATGAAAAGATAAACCGCCGGAAATGGGCTGCGTGAGAGCGAGAAAACGTGGAGCTCCCTTGACGGCAACACGAGCTGCGAGGGAAGCGAAGAGGCTCGGCGGCGTCACTCTACTCACTCCAGTTTAGGCAGTCGCAGCGCTAGTATCTCGTCCCCCTCGCTACCAAACAATCACTCGCCATGGCTAAGATCGTTGGAAAGTACAAGATGGAGACTTCCGAGAACTTCGACGAGTTCATGAAGGCCCTAGGTGAGTACTTGCAGCTATGTGTGGAGTGGCTGGTGAGGTATAACTGGGTTTGCCGGTTCAGTGTGTTCAATCAATAAACCAGACGACAGCCGCTTGTTGCACGTGGTTCGCGCACTGCAGTCTACAATCAACTCGACTTCTATAGCCTACATGAACTTGAATGATTGACCAATAATGTGCTTTGTAAGTTTTGAAGTAAAACCATCTAAAACTCTAATGTTATGCTTACCCGGCGGTTGTATTATGTATTGATTTATCGACCGTTGGATAGTAGCCTAGGCTAGTTACCTTGTCAGCGTGGTGTGTTCATTGTCAACAAATTGATACTGCAATAAATTAAACTGGTGACGGTAGGTGTGTTTTATAGATTAGGTATCGATTCAGTTGTCACGTAAATTCTATTGCTCGGTTTTTACGCTGGACAAATGGGTTGGCTATTAATCTTACCGAACAGCTAATCCAAGTTTGTTTCATACTAAGCTAGCCTACCCGTATATCAGACATGGTGTAGCCTTATGCCAATTATCCCTAGAGTTCATTAGGCTACATAACTAACAGTAGCCATAGGCCTATATAGTATATTTTACGATAATAGTCAAGGACACTATATCCGCCTTATTAGAAACAATTTATTAGGGAAAATAGCGACCAATAGAATCGCCATATTTTTCTCATAGTCCGCATGGAGGATTTTCATTATCGATAACTTGAAAAAAATCGATTTCAAAGAAAAATACACCCAAAATCTGTCAAAGATGTCAAATAGCGGGGATGTGGGGGCGGCAGCCCCCACCCATAATACTAGGATAGGTTAGGTTAGGCTAATGTCCTTTCAAAGGGGTATAGGCTAGTAAACGCTAGGATAGCCTATACCTGGTAAGAGGTAAGAAGAAGAAGAGTCCTGATGTAGTCTCTTTGAATGTTACCTATTTTACAATAGGCCTACCCCAAGCATTGCTACGTAATTTGTTTGCTATTCATACTGCTTTTGATTTACGTTGGTTGGTATTATGATAAATAAGCCACACAAAGCCTTGGAATTTTGAATGGTAATATATACAGTATATGTCTGGAGTCGGCTACCCCCAAAATGGGGATTGGGCCTGAGCATATAGAATATAATATAGAGGCTACATACATACATACATACATAGCTTACACACACTTTTTTTTCTCCCCTAGTAAGATGTTATTCTGATACTACTTTTCTGGTTTAGGTTAGGCTAGGTCTTTTTTCGCGTGAAATTAAACTTTCAATCATATAAATTATAACTATTATAAGCGAAACTGGTAAGATAATGTGTAGCCGGTAGCCTAACTGTTTTTCAGATGCATACTTTAACCTACCCAAAACCTAACCTAACCTAGTATATTAGTGTACTATTTATGAATGTAAAAATATATTTTTACATTACCAAGTTATTGAGATATAATTATATATATACACGGTTACCCGCTACACAGGATTATACCGCAAACACGTTTAGTAGCCTATATGTATAGAATATCAAAATATTATTGTGTTGAGCTATAACCTATACAGTAGCTTATATTCGCCTTTAAGTTGAAGGAATTTCGCCTGCAAATATTACCGCGATTTTGTGTAAAACAAAAATAATAAAATTAAATACAAATAAAATCACAGGATAATTTGGCTCCACTGCAACATTTTTCCGGCTTCCGTGACAAGTAGGAAGTCCGGTGGTGAAATTTCTGGTGTGACCCCCTGTTTTCTGCCTGTGTGAGGTGGGCGTGTCTGGGGTGCGGACCGCTCATTGGCTGCAGCTATCGTACGAGGGGGAGGTCTCTCGCAGCTGCACTATACTCACGCCTCTAGGAAACCGATATGGGACAACTTGAGACATTGTGCTTCTGGTTATCTGCCACCTTTTAACATGACACTTTTCTGTAATGATTATAATGTGCATTTTTAAGAGTTTTGCACTTATATGCAATAGTAGTACCATATCGAGGAGTAGCCTAATTTTTGTTTCTAGTATTTTTTTTCTCGAAACTGACTTAGGCTAATTACGAAAAGTCCAATCTCTATATTGTAAAAGCTCTAAAGCTGCACAGTTTGTATCGCACGTTCTTGCTCCTTGTCACGGTTTTAAGATTATTGGGACTGCTCACCGGTACCTGTAGTGCAGCTTTATTATATATATATATATACTACAGTAGATATGGACTTGATACGAACATGGAACTTTGCAGCAAGGGACCCAAAATCGGAAAACGAAGCCACAAGTTCGAACCTCGAAACCGTTCGAACTTTGGGTTAGTTCTCCGATGTTGGGTCCCTTACTGCAAAGTTCCTTTTTCGTGTCAAGTCCACATGTACTGTAGTCTGATATATTATAAGAATCAATATTACCGGTACCTGCAGATTAGTTTTTGTGCAACTGATTTGTTCTTTTAAACATAAATAGAACATTCCATAACCTGAACAATAATTTCAATTATCACCTTATTTTACTACTAGTCATATTTCAACATAAAACTAAAACTATATATATTCTTCACCTATCCTTTTTTGAATATATTTTTAGTTTGTATCTTCCCAATCTCATGTCAGTGTATTTTACATTCTATAATTATATCAGTATCCATATAGGTACAGTACTTCGCGCGTGGTAAGCCATTGATATAGAAATGGGTGTGCGCGAGCGCATTAGGCTATAGGGAGATGGCGTTTCTGCGAAATTTTACTTGCAATTGAATGTTCCTTTCACTGGATTCTGAACAAATGTAATTTAAGCTATTAGTAAAACATGGATAGGCTACCAACCCGAACTTCTGTAAGTACATGCATAGTCGCCTTTAAAAATTACAACCTTGATTGTAATGCTTAGGCTATATTATGTTGTTGGTGTACCGTACTTTGCCAGTTGCCAACTTGCCACCAGTACAATCCTGTGTAAAAAAAATAGTGTAAATAAATATAAATATATACTGGATTTTATCATAACAATCAGTCTTGTGACTTCTTACTTCCATCTTTATATTGCCAGAATTGTAAGCGAAAAAGACTAAGAAACAAAGATAGCCATAGTCAAGACAGTTAATCTATCCCTGTTTATGTTAGTGACTACGGCAGCTGCATTTCTATGATGTCACACTCTTACCCCTCATTCAACAGATCGTGTGGCGTTCTCCCTCAGTTTTCTGTTACTCAGTCAACGGATGTTCGAAAACGCCCTGTCGATAAGGTTTCCTCTGTAGCATCGGTTAATAACATTACTTTCCTTCGTGAGTAGCTGCTGAGATAAGTGATGGCAGCGATTAAAAGTTTAATATATTTTGATATTCACACATTCGTTTTCGTTAAAGTACTTTCTCCTCGTATAATATGTTTGCTGGAAACGAGTATAATATATTTCGGGTAATGAAACTGGTATGGTAGACCCATTTTTGTTTTCTTTAGTGTTCTTTGCTACTCTCATATTCTAGCAGACTTATACCGTACCGGTACTCTAATACGTTTTCTACATATAATAAGAGCCAGTATATCACGTTCACACATTACTGCATCCTTTCTTAGCACAGACATGCCCCTTTATTGTCGCCGTGCAGCTGCCCCTTGTGGAATTCTTGTGTGTGAATAACTTAAAATTGTGTTCTCGGCAAACTGACTGACAAGAGTTCGTTGATAATAGAATACCTGGACATATAACCTCGTGTTCTTTACCACCTTTCTTTCGCATTTATTCCACACACACACACACACACACACACACACACACGTGCGGTTGTGTGTTTATCGGTACATATCAATTTGGTGCATGCTTAAGAGTACATTTTTCGATTTTTAAACCTAAATTACACTAACCTAACCTAACCGAAAACACTCCATTTCAACGTATTTTAAAGGTGTGTACCGATTAACTGTCGCCCCAAACCTCGTGTACCTGTAAACCTACAAATATCCAGAGATTTGTACCAATAAACACACACACACACACACACACACACACACACACACACACACACACACACACACACACACACACGAGCATTCTCAACCGAATTTTACCCGTTGTATCCCCCACCCCCCTACTTCTCCCTTCTCCATACCAGACATGTGGTGTGGGTTACGACGAATTCACACCATCGGGGTTTTTTCAGCATCTATTCTAGGGAACTCTGGCCTGAAAGCTTTTGATTTCAATTTTACAAGATGACCACCAGTTTATTTGCCGACTCCCAATGCACAAATGCCCCCAAATTGTTTCTAGGATAAAGCTTGCCCATCGTAAGTTGTTGGTAGCTTGCGTGATTCGCCCTTTAAAGGCGATTCATACCAGTATTTATTCAGACTACTTTTGATATACACCTTTATGGCTTAAAACACACACACACACACACCTTGTTCACTGGTACCTATGACTAGACTTGTGAGATAAGTGTAGGAGGTAGAATTCTAATGGACGTTTACAGTAGACTTGTCATGTCAGATCTATGTTGCCGAAAATAATGAAAGGTAAAGAGTGCTCGTGTTAATCAAGCCTGATGGAGTAATAGAATTTGAATCAGGACTAAACATGCGTACTGAAGTCCTGTTTGGGAGGCAGATGCTTGTATCGATAATCAGCGAGTGTCGATAAAATTGCTGTAAAATTGGCAAGGTTTGGGAGCTGTAGGTTATGGTGGGACAACAATGTTTAAGTGTCTAAGCTAGATTAGGTAATTAAGATAAGCTGGTAAAGATTTGTAACTGTCTTGATGGGCTAAATTTGTTGGTTTTGTTATCGTCTGTAGACATGTTATGGTCATGTGATAAATATTATTTTAGCAATAAACTTGCAGATTTCAATACAATCTACGGACAACACTAGCAGCATTTAGTTCATATATGCTGTATAATTATATAATTCTATCTTATTGGTTGTATTTTATTGTTGGGAAGGGGTTCAACGGATCATCAAATCCGAACCAAAACTTATTCATCTAAGAGCTAAAGGGAGGTACTGGCCAAGTTTCGTCTGCATTTGTTCATAAATATATAGATACCCTACTAACATACTACAATGATCACCTAAACTTCGCATATATAGCCTTTATGTTGGTAATGACTGTTTTTTATTAGTTTTATAATATTTGTAATGTATTTATTATTTTTGTTTGCTAATAGTGCATACAATCCGATAACTGCATATAAATAAATGTATCTGGGGATACTGCGAAAAGGCAACACACATAACTTTCCCCTAGATTTGTTGAGGTGATTTTATTTACCTTTGGCAATTTCTCTAACTAAAATGGATTAGTTTCTAATTATATAAAAAATATACACTAGGTTATGCAAGGTTTTAGTCGGTGGAAAATATGTCTGTATTTCTGTATTCGGACATTTTAATAGTAAGACTCAGACTTCATTCCTCAATAGCAGACTCCGCTACTTTTGAGGAGGGGGGGGGTGTTCTACTGACTCAATGCAACTGGCTTCAAGTGACTCACGATACTCGACATCCATTTATTGTTCACATCCGATAGTATTCTAGAATGTGTCATATGTACAGTATGTGTAAATATATATATACTGTATATATACTGTTATCATTTCCATTTAATTGTATTTTATGAATTGTTTGCCCTTTCGGTATGATTACGCCTTTCCTATTACAAACTTTTACTGAAAGGGTTGTTTGACTTTATTTTAGTGCCAGTGGATGGATGAAAGGGTTAATTGTTGAGAGCGAGTTGGTTTTCCCACAGTATATTATGACCTAACTGTGTTGGCGCCACGGTGGTCATGGGATTTGTCTGTTGATATGGCATATCTTTCTTTTTTAATTTTAAACTCGACCCACCCTCTCTCTGTCTGTTTGCTATAATGAGTATTTATTTATTATTGTAAACAAAATATACCGTACATGTTAGTTATTGCCTCATGAATTATAGGTTCTTCCTCACTTCGATTTTAAAGTGAATAATGTCCATGTTTTTTTAATAAATTCTAAGGATTTACCTGCCATCGCCACTAGTTCTGTTTTATGTCTTGAAAATTGTGATGTTTGGCTAAATTATTTTCCTGATATTCCAAGTGAGAGATGAAGTCATTGCTACAGTCATGCCCATTATATATGTTGAGCTAAACCAGATGGTGTGGACTTCTTATTCATACACAAACGAATGCATGCACAAGGCCACTCCTGCAAGGCCGGCCTCTCTCTCTCTCTCTCTCTCTCTCTCTCTCTCTCTCTCTCTCTCTCTCTCTCTCTCTCTCTCTCTCTCTCTCTCTCTCTCTCTCTCTCTCTCTCTCTCTCTCTCTCTCTCTCTCTCTCTCTCTCTCTCTCTCTCTCTCTCTCTCTCTCTCTGGCCTCCACATCAAAATGTAAAGGATGAACTTCTGTACACAAGATTGAGTGCTGTTATCAAGGGTAAAACCTATGTGATCTTAGGTGCCTAGTAAGCTGGGAAGCAAGAACTACCGATCCTGAAGGTAGGCGTCTTGTGGACTTAGCTGATTACTTAATTATTCCAGCGATAGCCCATGATGCTGCGAAGACATGTAGTACCAGTTTTCCTGAGTTTATTCCTCCAACCATGGATTACTTACTCTTAAATGCTTACACAAATCATTCATTGTACTATAACTTCACGTCTATCTATATACTCTGGTACACACCCCCTTTTTTCTTTTGGAGCTGGGGGTGGCCGACTTGAGACTGCACGTAAGTCGATTAATTCTCTACCAAGCCTACTTAACTGTAAAGCCTAATATTTCAAAGTGTGCATGTAGTCAACAGGCCGGATCACATACGAGGAAATGTTTAGAATTTTAAAGTTTGCCTCTTGTATCTGCCATCTTTTTATTTCTATTACAAATTTTAACTCTTACTTTTGGCATTGGAGTAGTACCGGTAACTATGTACTTTGAAAATTGTATATTGTATAGCCTACTGTAAGTCTTTGTGCAAGATTGCTCCTATAATTTCTGAATTTAGAAGTTATACAACGGGATTGGTCATCTGCAATAGGGTGTTAATTTAAGTTTTAATATTGAAATTTTTACAAAATATTATACTTTTCGGTACCGGTACCTGTACTGTAGTTGATAAGCTGTGTACAGTATATACATTATACACCCAACAATAAAATGGCAGATTCTTAATTTGCTTGAATTGGCTGACCTAGAAATTTGTCTTCATCATACTAGAATGCAGGTATTGGGATATATACTGCAGTAGTTTACCACGTGTGTGTGTGTGTGTTCCACGTGACCCCCAGGGTAAAGTTACCGTGTTAAGCCACTGTGGTTAAGCCTCTACCACAGCACCACCGTCACGCTACCTTCATAGTGTACCTCCTGCGGCCCTGCCTCACTATCCACCCACCATATTACCCTAGTTTGGAAGAGTTCATGCACTCGCGATTTTGTTGCTATTACCAAAAGTTAATGGTACCTATTTCTAGTATTTGGGTATTAATTGAAAGCAATAACTACATTTTGTCAATCCATCCATTAATTTTCAAAATATTTAATGAACACACTCTCTCTCTCTCTCTCTCTCTCTCTCTCTCTCTCTCTCTCTCTCTCTCTCTCTCTCTCTCTCTCTCTCTCTCTCTCTCTCTCTCCGCACATGCCGATTAAACATCTTTATTTCCTGGAAACTCGATTTAAGAAAAATATATTTTTGTAAATACTTAGATCGTATAAAACATCAGAATGGGCACTCCTTTAAAATATTAAATCGTTAATGATATTTGTTTCTGAAAGTACACCAGCCTAATTTACAGGCTCGCTATCTCTCGCCTGGAAAAAATCAGTACCTAAGTGACACGAAAGGTCTTAATATTGATGCAGAAATGGGGCGAAAGGTCTTTAACTCGCTTAACTAATAGGGTGAACTTTTTAAAATTTCAAACTAATGGGGTTAAGCATGAGGGAGAAGGGGGTCCAGGAAAAAGATAACTTTAATTTGGTTATCTTGCCTGGCTCGACCTAACTTAGAACCTTACCTTATGAGATAGGAGTTCTAAAACGTTTACATATCAAGATCGATCGTATATACAGTATATTATCCAATGTGTAGGACAGTATTCTTCTTTGGAAAAAAATACAGTAAAATCGAAAGCTAATATAATTAATACATATTTTTATACGGGACCAGTAAAATACTTATACATCCTGTTGTTGACTCCCACGCCCTATGTGCAGAGCTAATTATTGTTTAACGAAGTCGTTAAAACTATTAACTGTAAGTGGTTGATCATGATTTTGATGTCCTTGTTCCTTTAGATGAGAACACACATACTCTCTGTAATTAGATTGGTTAAGTTTCATTTATTTATGTTTACTTTATTATACTATAACTGTCCGTACCCTCCAACAATGTTATTTCTAAGCTGAATACATTATTTTGATTGTAACTCGAATAAAAAGTAATTTTAATGAAATAGTTAATAAAAGTCTAATTTCTATCTCCCGAAGATTAAATGTGCTCCATAGCCCTGTGTGTTTTACATTGACTATATAATAATTACAGATGAAAATTTCAGCTAAAGTATTAATGAATAAATATTGAAATGTTTCAACAAATCTCACTCATGGCCTCTAAACACCTAAATACTGGCTGGCATCTGAGGTGCAGTAGACCAGTATCGCATTTACATGTGAATGTAACTGTTCAGCATATGGAACTGATTATATATACTGGTTACAGACTACATTCAGCATTCACTTAATACACTACATACAAGCTGGCCACCTCGCCTAGGCGGGATATGGCTGTAGTATAGACAAAAACAAACTAAAAGTGTCTTGCCAAGCACAATTAACCGTCTTGCATCGTTACATCAATATTGATTACACTGTGTTGATAAAACGTTGACAATATGTGGGGGTGAGTGTTTGTAAACATTCGATTAATAGTGCTTTGGTAATTGTGTGTATGTAATAATAATGATAATACACGGTTATTAATAGGATAACCGGCCGATGAGCTACATATTATATACAGTATGCACCCTATACATCTGTATATCATCTGAGTGTCTGTGTGAATAGAAGAGTATAAGAGTGTGTTTGCGTTTATGTGAGTGTTGGCGAGTCAGTGCAGCAGACTTTAACCCTTTGACGCATTTATGACGCAGAGGTTGCCAGATTAGCAATAAGAAATAGAGTTCTCTCTTATAATTACCGTACCTCTCCAAAATTAGTTTTCTGCCCACAGCTAACTCAATGACAACTGCAGAGGTTGAAGTAACTAAACTAAAGTTTTCTAAATACCCCTGATAGTAACAAAGGCTTTAAAGTATCTCCAATAGGCTCAAAATCGCGTCATATGCGTGAAAGGGTTAATAACCCTTTCGATAGCTTAAGCTGGTAGAGGGTGTCAGCACGTTTTATGTTGGCACCAGCACCTCTTGTATAAGGGCCGGGGAGATGCGGTCAGGAGTTTTAATTTTTTACAGATGTGTGTCAAGGGTGGTCACACACACACACACACACACACACACACACACACACACACACACACACACACACACACACACACACACACACACACACACACACACAAAACTGTTGACAATTGTGAGTTCTGGACTAATGGCGTACAGACTCAAGTCACCCCAGCCTCACTTACCACACACCTGGCCACCATTAAGCATCACCCCCTCTTTGCTTCTACACATACATTTCTCTATTTGGTACGGCAAATAAAAGTAAATATGAAAGCCTCCATATCTTGCTTTATAAATACTCTTGCATCCACTATTTTATTGCATCTAGTTATATCCCCTATTTAAAGGTTAGCACCGTGTGCACTTATTTCAACTATCTCCTATTGTATTACACTACTTTATAAAGGACGGTACTGTCCTATTAATTGGCAAACTTCCAAGACAACCTACCGCAATCATCTCTCTTCTGCACGTTCTTTCAACTGGTGTGCCCGCGTTATAGTGACTGTGTATGAGTAACAGTTTATGAACGTACCATTTAGTCTCGCTTCCTTTAAGTTATTAATTTCCTTCTATAAATGGCCTTCCCTTGCACCATGTTTCCCTCGTCTCATAATTCTGTGGTTATCCAGCTCTGGCTAACATATTCTTTAAGCAAATACAATACCGGTGATCTGAATTGTTTCTTGGTTGTATGTTCTGTTACTTTAACAGACATTTGTTTTCTAAGTAACTACTAAAAACTTTAAATGGCTCGGGCCTTACTCGTACCCCGCCTTCCCTTTCCAATTTTATTTTACATATCCAACCTCTAACCTTGTCCTGCCTTTCACGACCATAGCCTACTCTTAAATGCTAACACTGCCAAACATTCGTGCTAAGTAATGAAGGATATGTGGATAAATACTTTGTTAGCTTTAAGAAAGTGGATAATTTCAATTAACAAAGTTCTCTTGCCTAAATATATCGGTTGTCGTTTACCAAGTTCGATATGTAGGATGGCAACACTCATCCTGTATATTTATTAAGAGTGATAGTCATGCACTACTAAATTCCATTGCAATAACTGGTCTTCTTTTAGTCATTCCTTCATGGATTATCAGTTACCAAGCACGTACCCTCTCCCCTCCTCCCACATACACTCTTCCCCTCCCTCTCATGACTTTCTTGGTGAATTATTTGTTGATGAAGCACATATTTTCCCTCTCCTTCCCTTCTCATCCCTCTCCTCATTCTTAGTACATTATTAATTTATGAAACGCCTGCAGTATATCGTTCCTCCCCTCTCCATTCCACTCTCTTCCTTACCCCACCTCTCTCTCCCCTCTCCTCTCCTCCTTCTAACCCCCCCACCTCCCCCTCCCACCCACCCTTTATCATTATTGGTGTATCGTTAGTTTGAAGCCCTTCTAGCTTTCCTCCCCACCCTCTCTTCCTTACCCCACCTACCCTCCCCCCACCCTTCGTCATTATTGGTGCATTATTAGATTATGAAGCCCCTATATCTTCCCTTCCCTTTACGTCCCCTCTCCTCCTTACCCCTTCCCCCATTCTTGGTGTATTTTTAGGTTTTGAAGTACCTATATCTTTCCTTCCCTCGCCTCTTTCTCGGTACATTATAAATTTATGAAGCACATACCGTCCCTCTCCGGCTCGCATTGCCCCCCTTTCGTTTTCCTTCCCCATGTGGTCTCTCTCTCTTTCTTCCCCTTCCCCCCTCATCCCTTTCCCCCTGTTATTTGTTAATGCATTGTTAGTTAATAAAGCACCTTTACCTTCCCTCCCTGGCTACCCTCAGCTTACTCCCTTCCATTTTCCTTCCCCATACTGGTCCTTACCCCCACCCTCCCTTGCATTCCCTGACTCCCATTTACCCCTCTCTTCTCATCGGTCTTCCTACATTATTCATCGAGCACTTCTCTGTCTTCCTCTCCCCTCCCTCCCTCCCTCCCCACTTTTATGACGTCCATGCACTTATCCCTTTACTCTTATGTATATGTTAATTATATTTATCCAATTAAATAATTTAGAAGAATCTTGCACGGATGTACAGTATTTCATCCTAGTTTGTATGTTTCAGTATAATTACATTATTTAACAGCTACCCGGTACTGTGTCCACATTTACAAACTAATATTTGCGTTTGAGGGATGTGTTTAGGTAGTATAATTACGCGTACAAATAAAGTTTCGGACAATGCTGCCACCAGAGACCTTTGTTTAAACAATTGTTTCGGTAATTGCAAAAACTAATTTTTCTGGCATTGGAAGATTTACATTCTATCAGAATTGGATTGAGTACGGTATTGCTTAAAGTTCATGTTGAGATGTTTAAATTGATTGTAATAAAGAACTCAATTAAAATTGTATGCTACTATGTATGACGCCAGAATTCCTCTAATATAGTGGCTAGTTTAAAAAATTGGCCCTTGGATCCATTTATAAACTTAGCATTTAACGTTATCTCAATTAACCCTAAATATTCCTCCCTTTTAAAATTTAGTTCTAGCAGTGAGTCATCGGTGGCTGTTTACAAACCCTCAACCTTGTATTGCACATTTTTACAAACCATGGATACGTTTTTGTAGAGTGGGCATACTGAAGCTCGCCGTAAATAACTGGTGAAGTAAACTATGAATAGATCAGTTTAGTAACCTTTAATACCGCAAATTACCGGGTATTTATTAAGTTACCGGTTAAATATAGTTATCGTACCTTTTCAGTAATTAATAAGCGTAAAACTATCGGTACTTGTTTAGGTATTTGTGCATGCTATGGTCTACTGGTGTCCGTATACCTTATATTACTGTTGTGTTGGCTGTTATATAATATTATGAACCTCTTATACGGCTGGTCTAGTTGGTTCAAGAAGTTCCTATACTCCACTTCATAATTTATGTAGTATTAAAGTGACTTAAAGGCTATTTCCTAGTAATTGTTTAGGTCTCTTATACTATAATAATAAACTAAATAGTACTCTTCAACATAAGCAGCCCAATAAGCAAGGCAAATATGGTTTGTGGTACGGTAAATTAATATATTGAATCAACTGTCCAGCGTACAAATTGCTGGTACACAAAATTACGTGCTCACCACCTGAAGAGTGATGGTGTAGTCATTTCTTATGCAATCGATATAAACTAATTTATCAACTACACAAGTATTACCATTGGGTGCCTGGTCAAACTAAAATATAAAGGTTAAGGCTTTGTATATCGGTATTACATAATGGCGCATACACGTTTTAGAGACGTAATCCATAATCAGCCATGTTCTGGGGGCATTCTGGACTGACTCATGGATCAAGCTGTTTAAATTTATGATCATATCGTAGAATTCAGAGCAGCTCTATCAACATTCAACGGGCTTGTCTCTTCACCCATAGTCGCATGTTAGTTACTAAATTTTACTTAGTTAGGCTATTAATATAGAAGTGTAATTAATATAGAAGTGTAGAGTATGCATAGCCGAGGAATGCTTAATATAACTTGGCTTAGGTATGGCAAATAAAGCTGAAACATTTGCGGCTTCCCGGTTAAAATCCTCCGAAATTCCTGTAGAATAAAGAGACCGGAGGCAGTACAGTGTTGGTACAGTGATTCTAAAGGCGTTGACTTTTTTATGGTTTCATCGCTAACATTGAATTTAACCTTATGAATAGTTAGTCAACCTTATGAATAGTTAGTCAAACCTTATAAATAGTTGGTCAGAGACTGTTAATTTGCCAAAAAGGACAATAATATATCGTATGCTTGTCGGGGTGCTTGTTGCATATCTACCGGTTCGAGTTCGATCCCAAGCAGTTGCCAACTCTGAAAGTAAACTGTAGTAACATATACATTAAGTTGCCCTTGTAGACCTGATTTAGGATTAGCTTGCCCACCATAAGCTACAGAGTTGGATACACGGATTTGAGCGCTGCGGTAATATGCAGCCTATTAAATACCTTCGAATTTCCCGTTTTAACCTTTATGGTCTTATTTGCAATGTAACTAAGACTGTATTCTCTGGTCATAGACAGGAAGACTGACGGTACTAATTCCCAGTCACTCTTGATATGTTACAGACGAGCCTTAAGATCAAGACAGTTGGCAAGACAGCAACAGTCGGGTATCGCTCTCGCTGCTTTGTGCTCTGCCAACCTTTTTGTGAGGAAACTCTTTTTAAATAGCTTTATTAGTACTTTGATTTTAGTTTTAGTTTGGTTGAGTGTATACGCTATTTAAGTATCGAAGTCTAAATATAGTCATTAATTAAACTTATATTTACACCTACGCGGTCTTTTGTGGTTTTCACTTAGCGTACGGTAATCTAACTTACTTTTGGATGGAAAAAAAAAAAAAAAAACACAGATGCAGGGCTTCTAAGTATTTTAAGAGTACGTCGATACTTTAGTAACTATTCCCTAATCTATTGGTATTATTTTGTTTTACATTAATAGGAACTCTGTAATAGTTTCATTAGTTGAAGTTAAATTGATTGAATGTAAACAAAATATAGTTCTGTTGTAGATCCAGGGTATAAATAAACTTGTCGCGTTGATAATGTGGTCGCTCATATACAAGTAAATTAACGTCCGGACTTATATTATTTAGAGAATCTGATATACCAGGAGTGGATTACTAATTTGAATTATATACAGCACTTCATTATATTAACCTATAAACCAATTGCTGCATAACATATTTCGATAAGATTATCTAGAAATTTGTATTGCCCTAACTCGGGTAACTGGTTGAATCAAACTTGTGATCCAAATAAGCAATGCCTCAACATGGAGTGCCTTAGAAAATGTATGTTTGTAATGTGAGTAAATTTTAAAGGTAAATTTCTAAGCATGTACAATGCGTAGTTTGATATCTTGAAGACGTTATAACAGTACAGTTAATTGAAAGTGGTATCGTGCGAAATAGTTTTGTTGGAATTAATTCGAAAATATGCAGTATGTTTAAAAACACGACTCGGTGATATAACTTATGGAGCGAATTGTTCGTGATGCCCTAGACTTATTTATCTGCCAATAATCCATACAGTTCATAACTTTATATATTATAGACGGGGATCTAGCTAACTTAGAATGTTTTTTTAGTTAGTTAATCTAGACTGATGTCAAGCATAGTATTATAGGTAACCTGATGTCTTCTGAATCTGTTTATTATACTGGCAATGTCTTCTACCCCTAAAACCTATCGTCCAGCATAAATGTATAACTTTCTGGGGTATTAAAGAGGTAGTGCTCGATTTTTGGTCTATATATTTAGTTCTTAAATATTTTGAGTCTTCTCTAGACCTCCCTCAAGCTTAGAAAAACACCCCCTAGACCCCTTTTCAAGATAAATGTGTACATTTTTCGGTGGAAAAATGAGGCGAAAGTTCTCAAAATCGCCAAACTAACGGAACTAACGTCTTGAAACTTCAAAATTAAATAAGAGGGAGAAGGGGGTCGAGAAAAAGTGAAGAGTACGGTACCCCCTTCAGCGATTTGTACAGCTATTGCCCCTGGCTATTACTATGACCTCACGAAGCGTCACTAATTGGCTTAACTCTTGGCATCCAGCACACCTTGATTCATCTGCCAACCCTTTCAGTACAATGACTTTCTTTATTCTAGTCTGACTATTAGTAGACGAGCTTATTCAATTTAGGAAAGGTTTATTCTTTGAGCCCTAATTATACTTTCTAAGCTGATTTATAAAGTAGTGTTAGTGTTACCCAGCATGAAAATTACGCCATCACATTTGAGGGGCGAGGAGAAGACTATATTGCAATCGACCACTTGCGAGTTTCGTTCTATAAGGAAGTTGGCGCGTTAGACATCAATATTTTGTAGAATTAATAACTAAAATACGGTCGTACTACGTATATAAATACATCAAGCCAAATTCAACATACTTTCTATCCATCAAAAACGCATTAATGTTTTATATCTGTTTATGGATCCAACTTCCTTATAGCCTTAAATTCGCAAGTGGTCAATTACGGTGACCAGTAATTGGTTAGGTGTGCCAAGAGAGTTACCTTTCTTCATGACTCCTGCCAACTATCATGACATGTTTAAAGGCACATTCACTCCACCGATGTTGTTCTGGCATTTTTTGTGAATCAGCAACTTGATTCTACCGACATTTTGGAGCTCTTAAGTACTTATGTCGACAATTAGATGCATGCTAAAATATTTAATTACTTTTTAGATACGTACACTCTGATACCATAGTCTCTAACCCACTAATTAGAATTCGTGGAACCTCTGTTGTTCTTTATGGATTATAACTACCGTAGGCCTATCTGGATTCATTTTTAGATTTATTTTTATTTTTTTCAATAAATAGTAATTTTAGTTTTGTAGTCTATGTATAACAATATATTCATAAATTAGTTTCCAGAGATATACTTCCATAATTAGAAATCGATGAAGTCTACGAATACATAAGAGTGCGCTAGAGATTATGGCATGAAAGTGTATCTTGCTCCAATAATTATAAAACTTTAATATACAGTATATATATATATATATTATATATATATATATATATATATATATATATATATATATATATATATATATATATATATATATATATATATATATATATATATAAATAATATACTGTCAAACCAGAATTGCTGAAAAAAAATTGAACCAGCTAATTAACTACACTTGTACCGTGCCAACTTATTACACCTACACCCTCATGGTATGTATCCCGCCATAGGCAATTGTTACTCACATGACAGATTTATTGTTTTCTACCATAGGGTATGGTCTTAAGTTCTCTCACTCTCTCTCTCTCTCTCTCTCTCTCTCTCTCTCTCTCTCTCTCTCTCTCTCTCTCTCTCTCTCTCTCTCTCTCTCTCTCTCTCTCTCTCTCTCTCTCTCTCTCTCTCTCTCTCTCTCTCTCTCTCTCTCTCTCTCTCTCATTGGGGGGGGGGATGTTTATTTAAATGTTTTTAGTTTGTTATTTCTATGTGGATGAGGGAGGCTAAACTGCCAGTGAGTTGTGAAGAGTGCCTCCCCCAGAGTTAAAAGTGACGGGCCAGAATCAAGGAATGTTAGAGCCAAAATGCCTAGACACAGAGTTTGCAGCAATGTAAGTCATTGGATGAGGGAAAGATGGATTCATGGAAAGGGTTCCAGAGCTCCGCTGTTGAATAGAAGAAAGATAAAGAATATAGTTTCACTCTTGGGTTGGAGAGTTGCACAGAGTAGGGGTGGGATTGTGTTGCAAGATTAGTCCTACGTACTCTACGTTGAGGAGGTATACATTGAGAGAACTCTGAGAAACTTTATTATTGTAAAAGCGGTAGAATAACAAGATGCAACATTGCGCCGAAGAGAGATTGCAAAGAGTCTGTGAGTGGACGTGAGTTTTTTTTTTTTTTTTTTTTTTTTTTTTTTTTTTTTACTTTGTCGAATAGTGCAGTTTGAGACGATCCTCCCCACACGTGAATAATACTTTTAGAGTTTAGATAGTCAAAGAATTTGGGAAAGTCAGTAGAGTTATGGGAAAGCTAGACAGCACAGAAGTATTTAGTATGAGAATGACAGGATAGTTTGAGCCATAAAGTGGAGTCAGGAGTCGAAATCGGGAACACGAGAGCAAGTGAGTTTGTTAAGCACAACATCTGCCGTTGGCTTTGAAACTAGGATAGACAAAATAGTAGGATACAGAGAAGGGGCTGCTGGCAATTGCTTCAGACACCTGAGTTTCAGTGAAGAAAATATCAGGTTTGTAGGTTAGTTAGAGATCATTAAGGATAATATATTTATATGAATTCGTTCTTATGCTCCAAACTAATGAAGAGGCGAGAGATAGACAGGCAGACACAGACACACAGACCTCCCTGAAGGACAGCTGTGTGTTTGAAAGGAATGAGGGCAAGTGAAGATTCCGACCACTAGACTCGCTGAACTCGGCCACTATCACCCCCATGATTATGCGAGTGAATGGAGTCTCTTTCTTCCGCCACCATCATCTTGTTAAGCTCGCCCTCCTTGATTCACTCGAGAATCTGGCTGCTGTGGGACCAGCCGACCATCCAGCCTTGCTCACTGAACTACAGTGGCCTTGCTTTATCAACACATGTACAGTCTAAATCAATAGTTCGCCGACAATCCTGCATAAGCTGTAATTTTAAGTTCACACTTTTCCTTGACACTCCTCGTGTGTTTCTAATAGCCCTTTTCTACGACCAAACTATACCGCTTTCACCTATGTTTACCTACCCTATTATAGAAATAAATAACTTATTTTATTAAATAGAAATACTGTATTTACCCGCATGCCCAACAGTTTTTATAGTGCAATAGGCTCTGATGAAGTCTCCAGAGTTGAATTGGAGTGCTTAGGGGATGATTCATTAGGGTCGCAAAGGGCTGGGGTCTAATGGAGGACTACCCTTTTTAGGGCCCCAAAGAGGTAGTGGGGGTAAGGGTGAGGCCTTTAATTCATTTAAACAGGGATACGCAGCAAGAGGAGGGGCTAGGGATCTTTAAACTGTTTGTGGTACTGTACAGTATTGGTGTTGCCAACAGAAAAAATTATCATGAGTAATTATCTCGCACTCAGGAGAGACCTTCATTTATATACCGGTACTTGAAACCAGGATTGTTATGGAGACTTAAGTTTTATTCAAAGCTGTATAATACAGTATATATATATATATATATATATATATATATATATATATATATATATATATATATATATATATATATATATATATATGACTTGAAATCTATATTCCAGATCCTATGCCTGAGCTGAATTTGGTAGACTTTACTAGTTGTCAATTTTTCAACATGATTACAGTATTCTTTTCCATAGCAATTGCAATGCCTTAATAATATGTTTTGTGTATTAAAATACTGGTTGCAATAAATTTAACTTATTTGTAATTCCCATTGATATACCGGTACTGTGAAATTGGGACTTGGTGTTAAACATCTTTTAGTTTATAGTACTGTCAAATTGATTGTAAATTACTATTATAAACTTTAGGATCTTTGAATAGTTATTTACAATTAGCGCTATTGAATCTGCTGATGTGGAGAACTGGCTCTCATAATGACAATAGAATACACCAGATTTAACAATATTATTGCTTTTCTTTTATTCCAGGCGTGGGTATGGTGATGCGGAAGATGGGCAATGCTGCCACCCCTTCTGTGGAGATTACCGAGGATGGTGGCACCTACACCATGAAGACCATCACCACCTTCAAGACCACAGAGATCCAGTTCAAGCTAGGGGACGAGTTTGAAGAGACCACTGCTGACGGGCGTGTTGTCAAGGTCAGAACACTACACAATATTAAGGAGAGATCTCCACTTGAGATATTTTTTTCTTGACTCCTTTCTCCCTCATGTTTAGCCCCATTGCTTTTGATATTATAAAAAGTTTGTCCCATTAGTTTAGCGATTTTAAGAACTTTCACCCCATATTAAGACCTTTCGTGCAATTCAGGTGTCGATTTTATCCTGGCGAGCGATAGCGAGCCTGTAATTTAAGAGATACCGGCTTTCAGCCGGGACATTTTTCTACCGAAAAATTTACAAATTTATCTTGAAAGGGGGTCTAGGGGGTGTAATTTTAAGATTGATGGAATTCTAGGGAACTAACTAAAAACCTCCCCTTAATACAGTAAAACCTCGCCCATCCAGACCAATCCTGATGGCTGACATAAAAGTCTGAATATCTAACTCAGACATACAGCCCCTTCTGAAACTGATTATTATAGAGAACAATGTATAGTAATTGGACCAAAAATTAATACAGTAAGGGTAACATTTATATTACTGTACAGTATATAGAACATTGTACAGTACAGTACTTAGACAAAATAATAAAGTAAAATTAACATCACACCGAACGGTTGATGTAAATAATACGCGCGGTGACTTGTATTAGTCTAGTTTCCGGATCGACTTATTTTTCCCAAGCCATCCAGACAAGTTTGATTTGCTGAAATATGAGTGGATCGAAATGCCTGTCCGGATCTGAGAGCACAGGATGGGCGGGGTTCTACTGTATATGCAAAGACTGAGGGTCACTGCAGGGGACCATACAGTGTGGAAAGTGGACATCAGGTGATCAAAGCGTACCTGTACAAAACCTTGAACAACCTTTCATCTGACACTGATGTAGCCTGTAGTCTTTGTACTGTATACTGTGTTGTATTAAAGGAAAGTAATTAATATTGTAAATCAATTTTCAACAGAGTATCATTGTCCTGGATGGTACCAAGATGACACATAACCAGAAGGGAAACAAGGAGAAGACCGAGAAGGATTCGGTTCTCACTCGTGAGTTCACCGACACAGAGATGATTATGGTAAGTAATTATCTGAATGCCACTCCTAAATTTACATACAGTATTCACATTTTGTTTGACATTATTTGAGAAAAGGGCTTTATGAATTGATCAAAGCTCTCCTTTTGATCTTGGAAAGTGTCTTAAAGGGGTTAAGCATGAGTAGTCAAAATTAACCCTAAAGATAATTTTTGTTCCACTGTATACCATTCTGTATACAAATATTTCTAGTGTTTCCACAATCTGCATTAAAATGTAAAACTTGCAAACTAAACAAACCAAAATTGGGACAAGGACAATATAAAGTCAAATTAAATTATCAAAATTGCTGTGGAAACTACGCTTACTAAAATGAAAATTATTAAATAAAAGAACACAATCCACCACATAGGGTGTACATTACTACATGAGCAAGTTAATCCGTTTCCCAATCAAACTAATCGCACATATAACAACGCACTATCGTCACGTTAAAGGAAGTAGTCAAGTTGGGAAGTCCGGGACGTTCTGGCAAATTTTTACTAAACTCTGCATGAATAAAGAAACTACATGTTAAATGTCAAAATATTATTTAAAATCAAATTTGCAACATGACAAGACATTAACAATAGTACAAAATACAAATATTGATAAGATATCTATACTATTACAAAATAATATATAAAATACAGTACAGCACTCCCTAACGATAGTGCTATCGGGTAGGTACCTGTAAGCATAGCATGCCTCAAGTGACCCCTATCAATAACTACCCTACAAATAACCTACATTTATAGCACAAATAAACTAAGGAAATCGCAAAAGTAAGCAATTGATACTATCGACAATTAATACATATAATATAAAGACAAATAATTGCAAAATATGAAGTAACAACAGATTTAAACAAAGAGTACTCTTTTAACAAGAACAATAAATTTAAAAATCATCAATATTAATATTAATAATAGAAAAAGAAAAAGATAAACAATAAATACAGACAAAAAACAATAAATACAGACAAAAAGTAAGCAGAGGTTATACAAGAAACTTCAAGTTAAAAATGCTTGATTAAAATTATTGATGTCAAATTTTAGAATACAGTCACAATAATTGACCCTAAAAAGATTAAATTTATGGAACAATTTACTTGCCTCAAAACCTCTGTCCAATAAGAGTCTGTATAGTAACCTAGCTCTAGCCCAAAAGTCATCTACTTTAGTGCAGATTTTACAAAATCTTATTACAGTAATTGGGAATAAAAACAATTATAAGTTATTTTACTATCGATATTACTACTAGGGAAAGGAAAGTTTATTAAGTTAAAATTAAAATCATCAACTTTGTGATATACTTTAAGTATGCACTGTTCAATAACAATCTCTATTTATATCAAGAAAATGTTCAACTTTATAATTTACGTTACATTGTGTGAGGGGAATAGAATTAGGGTAAATAAGTTTAGCAACTTGATTAAAATTTAACAAATTGCAAAAGTGAATATCATCAATATATCTACTATTATTACTTAACAATTTAGCAAGTGCTAATTTTTCTGGGATTTTATTTTTCTTGCTACTGTCAACTAAGTCTTTTATATATTTAAATTCTAAAGCAAACCCGAATAAGTCTGCAATTAAAGGGCTAGCATTTCCACCCATAGGAATTCCTAATATTTGTTTGAAAATGTACGGCCCGAATCTAACTTAAGTATTGAAAAGGAGGAATTTAAGGGCATCTTTAAGTTTAGTTCTATCAAAATATACAGAACTAGTGGGAGTAGAGCTAAGTGATGCATTATTAAAATATGTATAAACATTTATGAAATAATTACCATTCCTAACGAACCTGTCAAAGTGCAAATCTATAATAAAGCAAAGTTCTGAATATACTGAATCTAAAGGCAAATTGGTATACAAAGTTGAAAAGTCGAAGCTATATACCGAGGTAACTTTCGGCATGGTATTTATTTTATCAATAACTTCTAACGAATTGTCAACACTCCAATAATAGTTAATGCCAGTTCTTCTCATGATGGTATTACAATATCTTTTATAAGTACTTTTAATGTATTTTAAGCAATTTACGACTTTTTCTGATAGAGTTTTAGTGGTAGCAAATTTTGCTCCGGCAATAAAGCGATATTTATAAGGTCTTTTATGAAATTTAGGTAACTTGTATAATTTTGCAATGCACTTGTTCTTATCAGAAAGTTTAATATCAAATGTTATATTTTTCTTGGTATGTTCATCGATTAACCCGTACAGCCCCAGCGACGC
Source organism: Paralithodes platypus (assembly GCA_032716605.1). Taxonomy (NCBI): domain Eukaryota; kingdom Metazoa; phylum Arthropoda; class Malacostraca; order Decapoda; family Lithodidae; genus Paralithodes; species Paralithodes platypus. Next base: position 41,001,284 of record CM064495.1, read on the forward strand.
GCCTGACGCGTCGGCGATGTATGTAACGCACAGCCCCAGAGACGTGCCTGGCGCATCACCCTAATTGCGCCGACCGTAACCTCAGGTGTAGCCACTCAAGAGGGCTCAGATTTGTATGGGAACTGTGTACGTATCCCACGCAACCGTGCCGATGGTTGAAAACTCAAAGTCCACGTGCGCGAGCGCGCAATAACCTGTTTTTTTGGGATAATTGCCTTCAATTTTTTACTCTTGTAAAATACATTTTCGGGGGCTCTGTAGGACCATTCTTTAAGCTTTTTGAGCGGTTTTTCGTGGTTTTTCCTTCATTCCTAACCCATTCGCTATTGTTTCTGGAATAAAACCAGTTTTTGAAAAACGGCCGGGTTCTGGTGTGCAAACATTACAAAACTAGCCGGGGCTCCACGGGTTAAGTTATCAATATTCAGATTATTTTGAATTTCATAAACAGAATTACCGCAAATATTTTTACGTAATATAATTATAGTCCCTTAATACCTAATTATTTTTTTCATGTTTTCAAGATAAAATTTCTTACATGTGAAGCTATAATTATTGCTGGCTTTATCTAATGTAGTGATTACAAAATGTTTATGTAAATTTATTTAATCATCTTTAAGCTTATTATAATTATAGTCTATAAAATCTGAAAGAATAAATTCATTTTTAAGCGAGAAAATTTTATTTCTAATTAACTTAATTAATAATTTAGACCATGCTTCTAGTTCTCTCGCATCGCAGCACGCAATTTTTTAACAATTTATCTTTTAATTTATTGACTGAAAAAACAATATCTTTTAAAATTATGTTCCATGTTACTTTATTACTTTGCATTTTGTTCTACTGCATTCCATTCTTGTTTATAATATCTATTTTGATTGTGCTCATGTTCAAATTTATTTAATATACTATACCTAGACTTCTTTGGTAGGTTGGGACGCCCATCATCCACATTCTGTGGCCAATCTATTGGTCAGAGAATGCAATAATTGCTGGAAAGTGTATTGGGTCATTGACCAGTCATACTTTCCAGTATCATGTCCAGGTGATTGACAATATAGCCCAGGGGTTACAGTAAGGACGTACGGCCCTGTAGTTGGAAACCGTGTTCTGCTCCTGACTGTCTCATATGGTCCCTGGAGGTAGTAATGTGGAGCCGGGGACTCGCACATAACTGCTGTGGTTTGCAGTTGGGGATAACCCTTTCTGTTACACGGATGCGCAACCCTGAAAGGGGTTGAAATAGGGGAGCTATCCCCCTGCCAAAGGTGGCATTCTAGGGCCTTTCCTAGCTGATGCCGAGAGGATTGAGTTCTAGTCATATGGTGATGGGCTAGTGTATCCGAGTGAAAGTTGAGCATTCTCTGCCATACCCATAGCTTACTCAGACTGTTCCTTTCGCTTATATATTTTCTCGGTCTCAAGTGGCGGCGTCTCTTCCGTGGATCTCTACTGCTAAGCTAGAGGTTGGCAGACTGGTAGCCAAAGTGTCACATTTTTCCCTTGCCCTTCACAATTGTTAAGGAGCACAAGGCCCTGGGTGGGGCTTTGGTGTCTCGGGTGTTTCCGTACCCTCCTCAGCCCCTCGCCTTGGAGCGGTTTCGGTCATCTGGGCTTTCTTGGTGATAAAGCTGGGAGGGCTGTGTGGGGGCGCTTGGTTATGGCCTTGGCCTTGCTCGGGACCTTAGGGTTCGGTCAGACAGCATGGGGAACAACAACAACAACAACCCTTTCTGTTTCCACAACCACCTTTGTGTAACCAGGGCTCACACATGCATGCATGTCTGTTATTGTGTTCTTTTATTTTAGTAAGCGATGTTTCCACATACTGTAGCGATTTTGATAAGTTAATTTGACTTTATATTGTCTTTGTCCCAGTTTTGGTTGATATAAGTTTTACATATTAATGTGTGCATGTACTTTTAAAGTATATTATTTTTAACTAGTGGATTTTGAGTGGATCTTCTTTTGGAGTATGTTCCTCACTTGGTTAACTTCAGGGGTGGTCTCTTGTCTTGGAACTTGACCATGATGGGATTGCATTTCTGGCTGGGATTGTATCAATATGGTAGAGTTGATTGTATATTTAAATAAATAGTATGTATGGATGTACGGTAGGCTTTTTTTTCTATTGTACATTGTTCAATTATATTTTTTATAAATTTACATGTATTCACGGTATCTCATTCTAATTTATATATATATAATTTGTTTTGTCTCTTTCAGGAATGTAAAGTTGACGACATTGTGTGCAAGCGTGTGTACAAGCGCCAGGATTGAGTACCCTCTGTGTCGACACCAAGTGAGCGAACATCGCGCCTAATTTTATATTTAAACCCTCCAATCAGACCAAGACTTGTATACTTTAATTACACTACTGCCAGATAATTCTACTGCTTTGGAGGGACCTCTAGGAATCTAAGGGTTTAAAGATGTTCTCTTATTACCCTTCTAATTTCTGACAGGTCCTATCTAAATTTATTAAAATCAGCTGGAAGAAAGTAGGATTAAAGATAACTTGGCATCATCTGACTGGACGAGTTAACCAGTGGTCATACGAGAATTAGATACATCGGATGCAGTGTAAGAAACTACCAATATTCAGTATTTGGGTAATTATGTTCATATAACAATCGGATAACAAATTAGTACAGTATTATTTTTAGTGATCCAGTTTTAAGGGTCAAATTGGTCTGATTGAAATCATGTTTTGCTCAAGAAGGATGTCTGTTTTGTATGTACTATTGTATATCTATTTGTATGCATGTTTATCTGTTCATTCCAAATTATGCTGATTAAAAATATTTACATTAATAGCATTTTGTTTACATACATGGTATTTTTGTATTATTGCATGTACTGTACTAGCATAATCCAAATCTACCGCTGTTTGTTACATTAGTACACTTGATAGTTTTGTAAACTTCATATATTAAATGTCCCATCTTACAGTGGAGTTTCTTTGGGAAGGACACCACATACTTCAATAAACATTTAGCTGACCATAATTTCGGTAATTTCTTGCCTTTTACAGAAGGCTTGTTTGCCCGGGAAGTATTTTTCATATGTATAATTATCCTTCTTACCTTCTATACTGCACAATTTTCTTTTTACGCTGGTAGGAATCCTTATGATGCATAATATTTTGAAATAGAGTTGGCCCGGCTTCTGCTCCTGGGTGATCTTTTATGAAGCTTAACACATGGCGACTAAAAATAAAGGAGAGACCTGACACTGTTGGCAGGGAGTGGTGTAGATTCTGCCTTGAAGTAGTAGCAGATAGAATGGTATTATAATGTAAAACTTGCAAAATAAACAAACCAAAACTCGGACGAACTCGGTAAAAAAAAAAAAAAGGAAAGATAATCAAAATTGCTATGTGGAAACAAAGCTTAAGCAAAATAATAATTTATAAATCAAAGAACACAATCCACCACATAGGGTGTACATTACTACATGAGCAAGTTAATCTGTTTCCCAAGCAAACTAATCGCACATGTACTGTACATACATACGCGTTTAAAGATCGCAACCGTCCACAGTGAATGTGGCTTCAATGGTACAATCCCAGTACTGCACACAGTGCACGGCAATAATTTCACGGTGGCTACAGTCTTTACTGCAGCACAGTACAAAAAAGTCTTGCCCCATCATGTTATCACTGTGGCTGATGTTGGTATAGCGCTAACAGCGTCTCGGCAAAACTCAAAGTCCCCATGAAGCACTTGCATCTGGCAAATTTGCACCACACCAGCTTTAACCGTGCTACAATAAGGCAGTAACAAGAAATCACCTTAACTGTAACAGAGGCTGACTGCACCACCGAAGTGGTGGGCGGTGGGGTCGCTGCATCCCTACGCCAGAGAGAAAGGCTGACATTTGCCAGTGGGCTGTGAGAGTAAAGCCCCGTCTACACGATCGAGCAGTGTCCGGCGGGCTGTGCCCCTTCACCGGGCAAAGTCTGTTAAACACGCTTGCGGTGTTGTCCACACGGCAGCCGGGCAGTGATTGGCCAGTCAAAGTCTGCCAGTGGTCAAAGTAGGAGCTCGGCAGGGCTGGGTCAGTGGATCCGGTATGATCACCATGGCCCCCAACAACGATAATCACAGGATAGTTATAGAACCTATATATCCAAGCAGATGCCAATAGGAGGGAGTGTATATCGGCAGAAGCTCGACTGGAGGCAACACCTCATGTTTGTTTCAAATGGATGCAGCTACACTTATTTGCAGTATACTAAAAGATTATCCAAGCATAGTTTGTCTCTCATTATTAGTGAAACTTGTCGAGCAATATACGAAGTACCGTACTCTATGAAGAGTGCTTGCAGGTGAGATTTATAGGGAGACGATGCAACCTAAGTTTACACAAAATTAAGTAAATAATGCAATTGCAGATGGTATATTTGAAATCGTCTCGTCGTTGTGATTCCAACGGTATATACATATTTTAATTTTGACCAATTTTTAGGCCCAATAGGCCTATTTTAAAGTTTAAAAACTCCATAGACTAGTTCTCTATGGATGGATTTTGTTCAATTTTTTACCATATGTTCACTTTGACACGCCGAATCGAATGGCGCAAACAGAATTGAAATCGGACACTGAATTTAGGATTTCTTATTTGACTTGGCCTCCCAGAAGGGCCCAAATGGTGACTGGATGACTCGCCCCATGGGACAACTCAGCTCGGCCCCATGTTATGCTATGGTTAGGTTAGGTTAGGTTAGATAGGGACATAGCGATTCCAAAATTATCAATAAGAGAAACAAAAGTTAATGAATTGTCACTTGTTTGATGAAACTAAAAGATATATACATAAATAGATAGGGACGTAGTGATTCCAAAATTATCAATATAGCCATCTATATAGTTTTTATGTTGTCGAAGCAAATAAGGGTCGTGAAAAGCCGAGTTGTCTCGCAATTAACACTGGGCCGAGCTGTCCCGTGGGCCGAATAGTCTAGCATTCGGCCCAAATGACCAGTTTTTGGACTTTTATAAGTCTTCGTGAATTCCACTTGGTGCCATTCAATTTGTCTCGCCGAGCTGCTTGTATTTCATTTTCGCCCAGCCATTCGCCCGGAATCGAAAATATTTTGGTCCAAAATCCCAGAGTTAAATTTTTTGCTCTTGGAGGGTGACTTTCGAATTTAGAGTTTTCATGGGTATATATGGATTTGTCTCGTCATTACAATTCCAACGGTATATGAATGTTTTTAATTTGACCAATTTTTAGGCCCAATAGGCCTATTTTATAGTTTAATAAACACTGTCCCCTACATGATGGCTGTCTAAGTCAGAGAAGAAGCTATTGGAGTGGCTTTGTTGAGTGTTATTAGTTAGAGAAGGGTATATAATTAAAACTTTCCTGTGTCTTCCTTCCACCCAATCTACCCACTTGTTATAATGGAGCAGCCACGTAAGTAATATGTTATGTTCAAATAGTAAGTTAGCCATACATTTAATACGGGATAGTTTTCTTTCAATAATATTTACAGAAAACTATAGTTTGAATGAGTATCTAATATATTTTATTAGAACGAGGTACAGTATCGGTACTTTCCGTAGTTATCTATGTAAGGATATTGTTCAAATTTATACCACAAGTACACTTTAACACGCTGAATCGAATGGTGTAAACAGAATTGAAATCGGACCATTAGTTTAGGATTTCGAATTTGACTTTGCCTCCCAGAAGGGCCCAAATGACCCGTTTTTGGACTTTAAAAGTCCTCTGTAGCCCAAACTATAAGTCTTAGGGAATTATACTTGGTGTCATCCGATTTTTCTCTAAGAGTTGCTTCTATACATGGTCTTACATTTCATTTTCGCCCAGCCATTCGCCCAGAATCGAAAATATGTTGGTCCAAAAAATTTGCACTTGGCAGGCGACTTTCAAATTTAGAGTTTTCATGGGTATATATGGATTCGTCTAGTCATTACAAATCCAACGGTATATGAATTTTTAAATTTTGACCAATTTTTAGGACCAATAGGCCTATTTTAACCCCTTATTGGCGGCGCTCTACTTAAGTCGTGCACCAATTTGCAGAAAGTTAGGAGCATTATTAAGGCTTTTAAAGGGTTAAAATAGAGTGCAAATGGCCGGGACCGCAGCGGGCCAGACAGCCGACTCCCAGGGCTTACCGCCGCCCATTAACTCATGTTCCCTGTGTTCTCGAGAGGCCGGCTGTGTAGCCAGCAGTGAGCATAGCTGGGAAAAATATACCGATATATGCTAAACTTCCATGTTCGTGGCATCACTGCAAGAGAACCACGAGTGCTACGTAGCTCGTTCTGGTCTTATTTTGAAGCTTTTAGTGCCTAGTTTTTTGGTAAATAATTTTATTTTCATGCAGATGCTTGATTTATCATGCAGGAGGGCCTGAATATGCCCAAATGAGCCCAGAACACCTCGCTAGACAAGGGTTGAAGTTTAAAAACTCCATACACAAGTTATCTATGTATGGATTTTGTTCAAATTTTAACCATAAGTTCACTTTGACATGTTGAATCGAATGGCGCAAATATAATTTAAATTGGACAATTAGTTTAGGATTTCATATTTGACTTGGCCTCCCAGAAGGGCCCAAATGACCAGTTTTTGGACTTTAAAAGTCCTCTGTAGCCCAAACAATAAGTCTTAGGGAATTCTACCTGGTGCCATTCGATTTCTCTCGGCCGACAGCTTCCATAATATGGTCGTAGATTTCATTTTCGACAAGCCATTCTCCCATAATCGAAAACATTTGTTCAAAAATGCCTGGGTTTAATTAAGCCCAGGAAAATAGATTATTTTGGTCTGATTTTGACTATTCAAGATTATGGTATATTTGGAATCGTCTCGTCGTTGCGATTCCAACTTTTTTTTTAAGATCAATATATTTCATCATACTTATAGGAATAATCTTAATAAAATATTCATAATATTGTTAATAATAACTTATCAATATAAATGGGGATGCTCTCCATACTATATTCTGAAGCTAACATTAAAGTCATACCATCATTGACATTTAATAAGTGATTGCACACATTACATCCTGTTTACCTTCCACCAAATTTTCCCGATTGATACCCGTATAATAGGATAAAATATATATATATATATATTTATTAACCCCTTCTGTACCGGCGAAGTATTTTTTTATTTGTTTTGAGCTACATTTAGACGATTGCATTAAGATTAAAAGGATATATGATGGCTAAAAGGATTAATTGAGTTCGGCTGTAGCCTTTTAATGGGTAGACGTCCTTCCTAAGCCGTGTAAAGACTTATTATAATTGCTAGAATATAATAATATGGATGTTACCGGTATTGAATGGGTTAAAAATCAAGCTACAAATTTATTTCCCTCCTTCCACGGGCCCCTTTATCCCCATTCCCCCTGGCAAACTGCCGGGCAGTTCGACTTGGCCTTCCTGGAGTGACCAAATGACCGCCGGCAAACTGCCGGACAGTGCTTGGCGATTCGCTTAACTGCGTGCACGGGCATATCCCTGGTTTGCCCGCTGAATTTGCCCCATATCGAACATTTCCCTTGTGCCCGACGGGCAGTGCTAGATCGTGTGGACGGGGCTTAAGACACTAGGGAACCTTGGGGCACACCATTAAGGCCCCACTGCCTTCACCACTCTCAGGAAGAAAGATAGAAATAAGAATGACAAAAAAGGTAAGTCAGAACTAGCTATGGGAAGTAGAAGACACCAACCCTCACTCTGATAGATCCAGCCCACCACTGCACTATAGTCACGTTCAAGGAATTAGTCAATTTGGGAAGTCGGGGACGTTCTGGTAAATTTTACTAAATTTGCATTTTGACAAGACATTAACAATAGTACATAATACAAACTGCACTCGCCAACGATAGTGCTATCGGGTAGGTGCTTGTAAGCATAGCATGCTTCAAGTGACTCCTACCAATTACTACCTTACAAATAAACTAAGGAAATCGCTAAAGCAAGCAATTGATACTATCGACAATTAATAGATAGAATATACAGTATAAGACTTTTGCCAGAGGGTACAACAACCTAAAGCAGAGAAATATAACCTCTCTAGATTGTTACACTAGTTAACACTCCTTTTCCAAAATTAATTTGAAGAGTTTCTCTAGAAGCCCCCTTGCCTCCTTTATTTTGTAAGTATTCCGTCCAGTTATCAAGATCTGAACCTACCAATAGTACAAATACTATAGAGGGTTGACCGTACAGTATTTACTGATCTTATGTTAATACATAATATTTATATGCATGAATGGTGATGCCCACTTCAAACATAATTACATTATTATTACCTCTTTCAGGCTCCTAAGATGCTGCTTAGTACTTGTATATGAAATTCTCCTAATCGGCGCTCCAAAATTATTTTTCTGCCAATAAACTCGCTCAAAGACAACTGCAGGGGTTGAAAAACTAAACTAAAGGTTTCTAAACTCCCCTGATTGTCACAAGGCTTTTAGGTATTCTATATTTTAATCATTTCACCACACCAAACCCCTCCAATGAAATTAATGAAAGCATATATGGGATCCACCGGGATTCGAACCTGGGTTATCACTCGGATTTTTTAACACTAACCATTACACCACCAAGACGGTTAAAGGTTTATGCCCACGCCTACAACTTATTATCCATTCTTGAATACTGGATATTAATCCTGCTCATATTCCCAACTGGGCTATGGTAGCCTTCTGTTTAAGTGAGAGGAAAGAATATTCAAGGGGCACAGGAAGACGCAGGCGTGTCTTCCTTTACACGAAAGGTTAAAGGGCACAATCTCGATCCACGAATGATCTAATTCAGTTATCTAAATATGGATAAAACTTACTAGATCCAGGATTGAGTAACTCCATCATGAGTCATAACCTGTCCGGAATCGGAGGTAGAAACCCCTTTTGAATTTGGGCCATAGTGTTTGGTGATTCAGGTTTTGTCCCAAAATAATTATACAGTATATTAATTGAGTATGGGTTTGATATGGCTAGTAATTTAATAGTCCTGTGATCCTGTGCAGAGAGAGGTGTGGCATCCTCTACCCAACCTTAGCCATTTCTGTTTATCTTTTTTTTTTTTATTTTTTTTTTTTTTTTTTTTTTTTTTTTTTTTTTTCCTGTACTGTTGTTTCTAATTCGGGGGTGGGAGGCTAGGAATCCTCCTCCCCTTGTGAAATTCACTTACTAGACGAAACAAAGAAAAACTGCCAGATCTGAAGGCCGTGAAAGTTTGAACATAATAATAGCTGGGTCTGGGGGGTTTAGCAGCTTAACCTTCTTGCTATACTGTGGACGCGAGAGTTGTTGATTAGCATTCCAAAATAGAGTTCTCTCAATCTTATAATTACCTCTCCAAAATTAGTTTTCTTCTCACAGCTAACTCAAAGACAACTGCAAAGGGTGAAGTAACTAAACTAAATGTTTCTAAACAACCCTGGTGGTCACAAATGCTTTTAAGTATCCCAGAATAGGCTCAAATCGCGTCCTGTGCATGAAAGGGTTAATAGCGATATGTCGAAAGTGGAGGTACTTATTAAATTTATATTTAAAGAATTGAATAATTAAAAGCCGGGGAGCCGGTATATACAAAGGGTACGCCTGGATACATGGTGGGTGGGCTTGTGTTGGTACAGCTTAACTGCATGTCTGCCTGCCAATCTAGGAGATCCGGGACCTGGGAATCTTATGCTGGGGACCCAAATGGGTCTGGGTCTCTGGGTTTTTCTCCTGGATGACCTAGACATACATGTGTGATTTTTTGTTTTGTTTTCTTATATTTTGTTGTGTATCCCTGTTCGGGCTGTCTCGAGCCCCCCCCCCCCCTCTTTACACCTATTCTCTGGCGATTCATTGTATACATGTTCATTATACTGTACAAGTAAAATATGTACAAATGTAGTAGTAATGATGCTTTATATGGTAAATAAAATTAATTGTCCGAATTGACCTTTATAAGTGAAATCCATAGATAAAGTTTTAAAAATAGTTTGGGCTTGGGGATGAGACTATTCAATGTGTGCTTTGTTGCATCAATGGTACCACTAGACTAGAGGAGTGCATGTATTGTGCCATTGTACAAGGGGAAGGGAGACTGGCAGGAGTGTTAAAGTTATAGAGGTACAGGTATTACTTTATTATCAGTGGTTGGAAAGCTGAATGGCAGGGTGTTGATAGAGAGGATAATATAATGTACGAAAGGTGCAATAGGAGAAGAGCAGTGCGGTTTTAGGAGGGGAAGAGGGTACAGTATGTTGATCAGATTTTTGCAGTAAGACGGCTATGTGAGAAATATTTAGAGAAGCATAGAGATATTTTGGGTTTTTATGGATTTGGAAAAAGCGTACGATAGTGTGGATCGAGAAGCAATGTGGAAGGTGCTAAGGATTTATGAAATTGGCGGATTTTTTTTAATCCCTCCTGTACCAGAGGGTATTGCCATATATGTACCATTCAGTACCAGGCAATGTGGCCAAAATGGCTTCAGAGTCTACCTCAAAAGTTGGAGGAATACTGACCCAGCTAGCCTGTGGTAGCTTGGATCTAAGCTGAGAAGTGTTGCCAATGTCTCAGAGCAGTGCGTACAGGTCGTGGTATCGGGTACCGCTCGATACGGGCAGTTACAAGGACCGCATATTATGGATGAACGTCGTCTGTCGCTGGTACTAACGAGTGACATTTTTACTGTCGGCCGATGTCTGTCGCTGGTATAGTATGTGTTAACCCCCTCAGACTGAAATAGTTAACTTACTGACGAGGAGGCGGACTGCACAGTATTCTCCCCACAAATGTCAAAATCTCACTGAGGGACCATTAGAAGTCGGAGGAACCTGGGGTTGCCACCATTCGACATATTCTGATCTAACTTACCTAACTTACTGAGGCCTAAATGACGCTAGAGCGTCATATAACTTATTAGAGATATTAAGATAGGTTCGTATGACGCACTAGCGTCATATGAGTTTTTGGGCAAAACCGCCATATGATGCTCTAGCGTCATGAGAGTCGGAGGGGGTTAAGTGCAGTTAAGAGTTTTTATGAAGAGAGCAGAGTGTGTGTTAGAGTAGGAAATAATGAGTTAAATGAATGATTCTGCGACAGGGTTGTGTAATGTCACCGTAGCTGTTTAATTAAAATGTAAAACTTTCAAACTAAACAAACCAAAACTTGGACAAAGGTAAAATAACTTATCAAAATCGCTATGTGGAAACAATGCTTACTAAAATAAAAACAATCCACCACATAGGGTGTACATTACTACTGTACATGAGCAAGTTAATCCGTTTCCCAAGCAAACTAATCGCACACATAACTACGCACTATCGTCACGTTCAAGGAACTAGTCAATTTGGGAAGTCCGGGACATTCTGGTAAATTTTACTAAACTGCATGAATAAAGAAACTACAATTAGTGTCAAAATGTTCAATTAAAATCAAATTTGCAACATGACAAGACATTAACAAAAGTACAAAATACAAATAGCACTCACTAACGATAAGTGCCATCGGGTAGGTACCTGTAAGCATAGCATGCCTCAAGTGACCCCTATCAATTACTACCCTATAAATAACCTACATTTATCGTACAAATAAACTAAGGAAATCGCAAAAGCAAGCAATTGATACTATCGACAATGAATAGATGTACAGTAATATAATAAAGACAAATAATTGCAAAATATGAAGCAACAACAGATTTAAACAAAGAGTACTCTTTTAATAAGACCAATTAATTTTAAATATCAATTATAATAGACAAAAATAATAAACAATACATAGACAAAAAGTAAGCAAAGGTTATATAAGAAACAAAGTTAAAAAAAAAATATATTAAAATTATTGATGTCAAATTTTAGAATGGTCACAATAATTGACCTTAAAAAGATAAAATGTATGTAACAATTTACTTGCCTCAAAACCTCTGTCTACTAAGAGTCTGTATAGTAACCTATCTCTAGCCCAAAAGTCATCTATTTTTGTGCAAATTTTACAAAATCTTATTAACCTGACAAGCGCGAAATTGACCTAGGGGCTAGGGTAGTTATTTGTGCATTTCTAGCCTTGGATTCTGACAGAATTCGTTATATTTACAATATAGAGCATTATTTGTTTTCGGTATGCTTTTATTTTTCATATACGATATATATATGAACCTTCAAGAGTGCTAAAATAAGTGGGAAAAACATTTGGGTGGTGAAAAACGAAGATATTGGCCACCCGGTCATAATCTCAGGCGAGAGAGAGCCACAGGCAACCCTCCTCTCTCGCTGTCTGTGAGGTAACTGAGACGAGCGGGGCGGTGTGGGCCGGTGTCTGGGTGTTACATAACGATCTTTTCTGCAACCCACTTGTGCTACATTATCGCGGGAGAGAAAAATAACCGATAAATGATGATAATAAGAGGAAAAATAGGTGATAATTGAGGAGGGGAGGGAGGGGGGAATAAGGAGGGGAGGGGTGTGGGTGAGATTTACATGGATGAGTACTGGAGGGGAATTATCTCACCTAGAGACAAATTCCTTTGTTTTGATAGGCCCTTTTTTTTTTTGGAAGGCTTTTTTTATGGTCTTGCTTCCGTGAGGCCTATCGCGCTTGCCGGGTTAACTGGGAATAAAAACAATTACGTTATTTAACTATCGATATTACTACTAGGGAAAGGAAAGTTGATTACGTTAAAATTAAAATCTAACTGTGATATACTTTAAGTATGCACTGTTCATTAACAATATATTTATATCAAGAAAATTTTCAACTTCATCATTTACGTTAATGTATACAGTACAGTATATGGATGGTGTAGTGAGGGAGGTGAAAATGAGAACTATGAATAGAGGATTTGGTTTAGTAGGAAAGAATGGTAGAGATTGGGAGTTGAATCAGTTGCTGTTTGCTGATGACACAACATTGGTGGCGGATTCTGAGGAGAAACTGCAGCGAGTAGTCAAAACGTTTTGTGGGAGGAGGAAGCTGAAGGTGAACGTCAATAAAAGTAAAGTGATGGTGTGTAATAGACTAATAGGGGTGATAGTAGGGTGAATGTAGATGTGAGGCTGGATGGGGAAATACTGGAACAAGTGGAGTGTTTTAAATATCTAGGAGGAACGATAAGCAGAAATGGAGGTAAAACAGTAAGTGAAGGAAGGAAATTTTTCGGAGCAATGGGAAGTATGTGAAAGATGAGAAATCTCTGAATGAAAGTTAAAAGTGCAATATATCAAGGGATTGTTGTACCAACAGTGATGTATGGGGCTGAGACATGGGCTCTAAAGGCAAAGGAGAGAAGAAAGCTGGATGTGATGGAGATGAGGAGCCAGAGTGGACAGAAGGGTGTGTTTTTTTTTTTTTTTTTTTAACAGACCACCGAGTTCCATAAAGAAGAAAAAAAGTGAGAGAATGGTGCTGAGCTGGTATGGACATGTTGAGCGAATGGAAAATGAAGGGCTTGCAAAGAGAATATGCGAGTCGGATAGAAGGGGAGGTAGAGGGATAGGAAGACCTCCATTGAGATGGAGAAACTATAGGACAAGCGTTGTTAGAGAGAAATTACTATGGATCAGGCAAGAGAAGTGGTAATAAATAGGAATGCATGGAGAATGCTAGTGAATAGATGTGTAAACGCGGTCGTTTGGGGGAGGGAGGGAGGCGCCAGTTGGACTAGATAATAGTCAGTCAGGCACCTGGCCCGGGGAGCTGGTAGTAATGAAGGGTACGCCTGGATGCATAGTGGGCGGGCATTGTGGTACTCCGCTGCGTGTTTGCCTGCGGAAGTCGGAGCCTCTCTGGGGGATCTGGGACCTGGGAATCTTTTGCTGGAGACTCCAAACGGGCCTGGGTGTCTGGGTTTCTCTCCTGGGCGACTTAGATGTGTGTGAATTTATTTATTTATTTATTTATGTATTTATTTTGTTCCCTATTTGGGCTCAGTCTCGAGTCAGCCACCCCCAGAATATTACAGTATATAAAAATAAATAAATAAATGGGGGTATGCGCCTGAGTAGATAGATAGTTTGGGCTTGGGGAAGAACATACAATAAATATATGTAATATTTCATCCAAACACCAGATAAAATAACAGAATTATCACGCTAATCGGCATCTGCTCCAACAGTTGATGGAGGGCGGGTGCCCAATCCCGAAAGGGGTTGAAATAGGGGAGCTATCCCCCCGCCAAAGGCGGCTTTCTAGGGCCTTTCCTAGCTGATGCCGAGAGGATTGGGTTCTAGTCATGTGGTGATGGGCTGGTCTATCAGAGTGAGAGCTGAGCGATCTCTGCCATACCCATAGCTTACTCTGACTGTTCCTTTTACTTATATATTTTCTAGATCTCCAGTGACGGCGTCTTTTCCGTGGATTGACCTCCCAATCTACCAAGATTGGAAGCTAAAGCATCACATTTTTCCTTTGCCCCTCAACTTTCTCTTCATAATTGCTGAGGGGCACAGGGCCCTGGGTTGGGCTTTGGTTTCCTGGGCGTTTCCGCACCCTCCTCAGCTCCCCGCCATGGAGTGGCTTCGGTCACCCAGGCTTTATTGTGGTCGGCAGGGAGGGTTGTGTTGGGGCGCTTGGTTATGGCCTTGGCCTCGCTCGGGGCCTTGGCAGCTTGGGGAACAACAACAACAACAGCTGATGGACAATTTTTCCTTTTCTTCTTCATTTCTGTGACGTGTGTTGTCAACAAACGCCAGACTTCATGCACTCGTCGAAAGGTCAGTTGTTTTCTGAATCACAACCATTTACAGGTATTTCAATATTTTGAGTGTTTATTCTGGTCTCAAAGTTAAGGGAGGATGCTTCTAAGGCCTATTTCTGAATAAAAGTATCGTTATCTGTTAATTTAAATATTGCGGTCCCTTGACCAGGCAGTGATGAAGCCAAATGTTGAGCTGTGCACATTCATTCAATTTTTAAGAGTTTCTATCATCAAAAAGACCACAGATTCTTGCACCTCCTATATTTGGTATTCCCGCCATTCCACCCTATGACGTCATGGTAAACACGCTAGTTATCGCTACATAAGCTATATTTCTATGTTATTAGGACACATTGATGAAAGTTCATCAGTATCATATCCCTAAAACCAAGCAGATCAAAGTTGACCTTTAACCCTCGGAATCCGGAAGGCCTCATATGAGGCAAAACAAAAAAATTGGCAGAAATACGGGAGGCGTCATACGAGGCAAAATGCGCTGCTAAAATCATCATAACACGGCAACCACGCGTTGTAGCGATGTCATCTCAATGGCATTCTACAGACAACAAAAAGTTCTACAATTTGCAAAAAAAAAATGACTGCTCTGGATGGTCTCAATCCGTAGCTACTGAATTATGAAATTTGCCTGTACCAAAAGGGCCCCGGACACAGCGATCGGGATCATATGAGGGCCCCCGGATTGTGGGTTAAAGACGTCGCACCAGCAGCATATAAAAAAAACGTAGCTCTAGCGCTTCCCGGATTAATTCTACCGAACTCTCCAATATCTGAGTGAACACTTGTCTGGTGAGCTCTACTCCCATGACTGTAGTAAACCATATGTATGTATAATATGAGTTAAAATTCTCCAGAATTTTGTTTTATTAAGACACTGGAATGTATATTATGGATGGTAAAAACCACTAGCACAAATTGGATGATATCAAATCACATTAATTTATAGCTATCGGAACAGCACTTCGTGTGAAGCACTGTCTTTAAATTTGTGTATGTATAGTGCAGATTTTTTAAATTATCAAATAGTAAATATAGTATTGTTGGTAAATAAATAACAAGCAATATTATGAAATACAAGTTATAATTTATGATTGCCATATATTAATAAAACTTACACAAATGGTGTGTAGTTCACACAATTCAGTAATAATTTTAGAATAGTAGATCTTGTATTTGCAGTCTTAAGAGCTCTATATATTAAATTTCAAATATAACAATGTACAGTACAGTATGTCACTCCAAGAAAAGAACAGCGTACAGATATCATGAAACAAAATAAACTGCAAATTATTCTAAATTAATTTTTGTTAAGAAAAATAATGATAGCTTGAAAAAGCAAGACAATTACACAACATAAATGTGTATCCCCACAAAAAACCAAAACTCACAAAAATTGACTAGATTACAGAAAATCAAGTTATTCATGATGCACAAAAGAAACATTGGCAAACCAATCAAAATAATACTACAGTACACATTAATTACGTATCACAAAATTATTAAAATAAATTGGGACTTTGAAATGCCTGAGTTTGTGGAGACCTCATTGTTTCCACCGATTAATTATGAAGCACTTAATTTGGCATCAAAGGGTAAAAAAACAAATAGCACCATTGTAAACCCACTCCACAACTAACAAAGTACAAAAATATCCTTATGGTTACTGGTATTATATGGTTACTGGTATATATCAGCCACCCCAAGACAAAAAACAAAAAACAAAAGAAAAAATGGGGAATGGGCCTGAGTAAATGTATAGATAGAAAAATAGACAAAACTGATCAGGTTAGACTGGCTAATTCGTTTGTGGTGGTGTATCAAGTTATATAGGTATCACCAACGAACTTGACAATAATTTTTATCCCTGACCTCTCTGTAACTCAAAAGGGGCTATAGAAAACTGGCTGTAAATATCCACACCTATTCCCTGGTAGACTCTTAATTCCCAAATAATAGAAACGTCAGCCCGATTGCTTTCACTAATTTTGAGTTATAATAAGTTAAGGAGTCAAGATTATTGTCAAGTTCACTGGCGCTATGTATAGTTACGATACATTTTGTGACTATATTAATCCAAAATTTGTTGTGGTTATTTTATCAATATCGGATAATTGGACCACTACGTACAAAATAGCTTATCTACCCTATCAGAGCAACTTACTTTATATTGAATTGGACCACTACGTAGAAAATAGCTTATCTACCCTATCAGATCAACTTACTTTATATTGAGGTAGAGCATATCCATATTTGTACTAGCAACTGTATTTAATTATATTTTTTATAAATTGAAAACAAATTGTTAACAGATTTATAAACCCTCAAGGAAAGGACTTTTACTAGGTAATCAAAAATTGTATTCAACTTAGGAAGGACCTCTTCGATCAAAAGGGGTTAACTGATCTAGTACAGTATTTAATTCTCTGATGTATACAGGTCCTTATTAAGCTGAATGATATAGTCTTACTTATGAATAACATTAGAAAGTCTTCATAAAAATTCAAAGGATTAAACAATATCCCACTTATTTTACACTGTAATCACAGCCAAATAGTAATCACACTAACCTAATGGATATGAAGATTTTGTACACTTCTCTATTTACCACAAAATAATTATCTGAACTGAGAAAAAATGGTTATACTAGAAATGCTTTTACTTGGCAGTTGAATCCAGGATAGTTTGGATGATTCTTTCAGACAAATATGATACGATTATTATTATTATTGTAAAACACTAACCAATTCAAAGTTTTAATAATGATAAAAACTGGTGTTTTCTACTTTCGTAAACGCCAATAGCTCGAGAGAAGGGAGAAACTACGATTTTGGTTATCAGCTCACCACAATTGATTAATTATAAGCTATAGGAAATGTAAGCGATTCCGACAGAATCCTTGGTAAAGTGATCCCCAAACCAAATAACATTAGAATTTTCAGGCCAATCAATGAAAATGTGATTGATAGTGGATTGGGAACAACAGACGCCACACTCTGGGATCGGTTCAAGAGTGATTGACAAAAAAAAAAATAACTTTAGAGTGGGAAATTTAACATCACCTCCCTTCAAGCTTGAATTTTCCAACTACAGTATTAGCTACTTTCAGTAACAGAAAAGTGAATGACAAGGTTGATAAACTATATTAATAAATACAATTGCCCACATAAGTTCTGTTCCTCTCGGTGATTTTTAACATAGAAATATACATGCATGATTGAATTACAAGTGTAGTTTCTTATACAATGATTAACTCGTCTGATTAGTCCATTGATATTTAAAAGAAACCACACTCCCAACTCCTTCATATTATTTTACTTTTATACATAACAATCTCAACATGGACTGGAACTTGTATGGTTAACTGTACCTACCTGTATATATAAAAACTGTACGAATACTTGCTTGATCAAGCTTGTTACATATTATAAATTGAATAAAATTGTCTTGGGGTAGCTAGAATAGAATAAATGTAATACGAGCTAGTAGGGATTTAAAGAGTTTAGTTTTGTCGACTGAATTAAAGAGGTCCTTCCCATGCTCAATAAAATAGCCTGATGGTAACCATGATCATTAAAATTCGAATCCCCGGACTGCCACATGTGTTTGTTAATTTCATTAATCGAGTTTAGGAGTAAAGTTGGTTAGTGGAGAGAACATAATAATCTATCAGTCTATTGCCAGATGCCGTAATCCCCGAGAGTGGGTGGCAGCGAATGAATCGCCTTCATATGCCAAGGCAACTCATTCGATTATCTAGCTCGTTCACGGGGGAGGGTCCTTAATTGACCACTTGCGAGTTTCAGGTTATAAGGAAGTTGGGAGCCGTGAACACCGATATTAAACAGAAATGCAATATCAATGTACGTTTCTGATGGATAAATGGTATGTTGAATTGGGTTTTATGTATATAAAAATGTACTACGACCGTACAGTATACTGTATTAGCTGTAAATTCTGTTAAATATCGTTGTCTACAGTTCCCACTTCCTTAAAGAACGAAACTCGCAAGTCGGCAATTAACTTAAGCCCAAGCGCCCATTGGTGTGTGGTGCATGTGGATTACTACTGTACTGTTGGAATGGACATGAATGTAATATATATAGTCTGTAACCAGTGTACTGTAATCAGCTCTATTATTCTGATCAGGTGCTAACATATACATGTGTACAGTACATGCGACACTGGTTTACCGCACTTCAAATGTCCACCAGTGCAGCTAGGAATATGGCAAGCCATGCCTGTAGGTCAATAAACCTATGATGCTCACGCCGGGTATCGAACCCAGGGCCTTCCATTCACGGATCCAGTGTGGTACAGCTGTGCTACGTTGGGCTTAACAGAAATAAATATACTATCACAGTGCATACATACATCACATCATACAGAATATTGCACTCATGGCTAAATTAGTAGGATTATATCTTATTATAATTAATATTTATGTACATACCTGTAATATCACTATGCAAGTTTTGAGAACTATTTCAATCAGATAGCATTTATCCTCCAACACTCTTATATTAAGCTTAGGAAGGAGTTCTTGGAGTCAAAGGATTAATTGAGAAACTTTTTAGCCCTTTTACTCTGAAAAGCCTTTCTTAAATTGTACAACATTTTACGAATAAACCATATTTTGAAAAGGTATATCTTGAAAAAAAAATAATAGCAAATTGATTCTGATTGAAACAACGATTCACCTTGCTTACAGGGTTCTCCTACACAAAATATTTAGATCCAAGTCATGAGTGCTGATTGAGATTAACCCGTTTATAGTATATACTTAAAGCGAGATTTCCACTCGTTTGTTTTTTCTGGACCCTTTTCTCCCTCATGTTTAGCCCCATTGCTTTTTTTTATTTTAAGATGTTTGCCCCATAGTTTGGCGATTTTAAATAATTTTGCCCCATTTCTGTAAATTTTAAGACCTTTCGTGCCATTTAGGTATTTATTTTTTCCTGAGAAGCGATAGCGAGCCTGTAATTTAAGAGGAACCGGCCAGTGGCCGGGTCATTTTTCTACCGAAAAATGTACAAATTTATCTTGAAAGGGGGTCTAGGGGGTGTAATTTTAAGCTTGATGGAGGTCTAAGGAACAAACTAAAAACCTCCCCTTAAGTGCAGCATCCTACCGTCAATAACACTAGTCGCCACTATAGACTTTTATTTTGGTTACCGGTATTTAATCTGGCCAGCAAATGACTTATCCCCATCCTAATTGCTAAGCTATTACAATGCTTTTATAGCCAAGTTCAGTATGGGATTAACTTTGAAAAAATGGCATCAATATGGTGTACAGAGATATTAGTTTCATTTTTTCATTATCAAGAAATTGGCTGTTAATCAGTCATTTTCTACCAAGCTTAAAAAGAGGTATTCATTAAAGTCATCACCTGCCCTATACATTTCTAAGCAACATTACTCAAATTATTTCCATTAGTTTTGGGTCTCCTTTTTCAAACAGAGGGCAACATCAATGAAGGGGCGATACAAACTCACACTAGCAGACTATTATTTTGTATTCTCTCTTGTTTCGACAATTAAGCCAAAGTGACTGCTGCCTTAGTGAAGTGGCGTTTGATATATTACACCAAGTGTACTAGTTCCTATTTTCTAGATTCAAGACCAAGTGACCATGTAACTTAATTAAAAACTATCAACATAATATTACACTGTACGGAGATCAAGATATCACAAGTTCATTGTCTCTATGTGGAATACTGTTGAGCACTCGTCAAAGCCACTAAATAAACCTAATATCATTTTGAATGTTACATACCGGTAATACAAAACTGCAACTGCACCTTATACAGTATAAATATAACACCAATTATAGAGGTCAAATGACAAAATGACATGTGCCTTAACCTCCCCAGAAAACAAGGATTTCAATACAAAATGTTTGTCATTCAGTAAATTGGCAACATCATAATATTCCTTATCACTTAGTACCAGCTTTGGTGAAGACTATTGTTAAACTCTTCAATATGATTACGCTTCTCTAGACTTAATTCTGGCTATGACTAGACAATTTTATTCAGCTTAGGATTAACCTGTGGGAGTTAATTAGTTATTTGAGATCGATTTTACCCCTCTGATTCAAGATCTCTCCTAATCAGAATAAAATTAACTAATATTAGCCAGAATAACATTTTATAAATATTTGTATCGAAGAACTTAAACCCTCGCCAGCCAGTATTATACTAAAGAGGAGCAAATGAGAGTAGTTCAACCAATAATATATTTAAAAAATGAAATATCTTTTTTACTTTGAACTAATGCTCAGACCATTTGAGTATTCTCCCTTGCAACTCCACCTTATAAAAGCATTTTAATGAGTTAACATTTCAAAAATAAAATATAACGTTTCCTTACACATAATCTCAGGAGTTAGAGGTGATACTGCATAAAGGAATATTGCAATGCTTAGCATATATGAACAAAAAGTAAAATCTATAAAAAATATAAAGAAGTTACCTGACATTTATGGATACCAGAAAATCTCTTCCAGCTAGATGCAGTTACACCTCTGACCAAAACACAAACATGGAATGATAAACACAACCAAAAGGTCTTAAATTAGATATGTAAAAATAAAAGTTGAGTAAAGCACTATGGTAACCCAAAGAGTTTCATCACAGATATGATCAGACCAAGTACAAATAAAAGTTGAGTAAAGCACTATGGTAACCCAAGGAGTTTCATCACAGAATATTATCAGACCAAACCGGTACTGATCTGTACAGTACGGCTATTTGGTATATAACTTACTAATCATTCATTTATCAGTGTTATCACTAATCCCAATCATTTAACAAAATACAAAACAATTTGTAAATTACTCATATGGCCAGGAATATATACTCCTAAGAAATATTCCCAAATTTTACCAATACTATTCTCTTCTAATGATTGAATTACAAATTCTAACATAATTTTTGGCACCTTTTATGCACGTTAAAAACAAAAAAAAATATAATTACTATACTGCACTTCAGAGGTAGTTTCACTTCTAAAATCAAACAAAATACTTATACAGCACTAGGGAATTAATTTAAGTAATATTAAATACCATACAGAAAATGCACTAAGAACACTACTTGAGCAGCATTTACGTGTATCTACTGACCCGAGATTGATGAAATTTGAGGACTAATGTCGATGATGTAGGCCCAGCGGTGGTCGAGGGTTAGGGTGACCCGGCATTACTGGAACAGTGACTGGCATACCCAGAGTCTGGGGTCCCACAGGCTACCTGTTTCTCACTCTCGTGTAATCTGTAGATATTGTACAGTATTAACCCTTTGAGTACCAGCGAGGTATATTATATTATAGACATATTTATACGATATTATACAGCTTAGGAAAGATCTGTGACAGTTAAAAGGGTCGTTGAGATAGTTTGAAGCCTTATCATTACTAGAGGTCGTTCCTAAGCTGAATGAAATCGTCTAATAGTTCCTAGAATATGATGAAAAGGACGTCCCTGGTACTGTATGGGTTAACCACTTTTTTTAGACATTCACCTTCAGAACTATTGGTCCCACAGCCTACCTGCTCCTCACTCCTGTAATTTGTAGACATTGTACAGTATAACCCACCTTTTTTGGTTGTTTCAGATTTTCAATTTCTGAACTACTGTAAGTCTTCAGTTCAAACTACCTCTCTTAACCCATGAACAACGCCAAAACAAAAAAAGTACAGTTGAGGGTGGGGTATAAAGGAGGGGAGGATGTGGTATGGAGACATGCCATTACTTTCTAAGGGCCACCCAATTTTGAGATATTTCCCAGCACTGGCATGGTATTTGAAGGTTATTTATTATTTCCCTCGTGTTTAAATACTGTACCTTCCGGAAGGCTTGTCGCATTTCCTAGGTTAAAGTCCGAAAAAATCACATTACCAGACAAGGAAGGTTATACACCTATAGAACCGGTGTACAGTAGGGTCCCGCATAAAACATGTTCGCTTAAAACGAGTCTCGATTAAAACGACCGACCTAAAATATTAATATTTAATTTTCGATCAGAACGAATGTGATCACATAAAACGAGTCCACCGCCAGAGTGGGGCAAATCTGAGGAGTTTTCATATAGAGCGCCGAAATATCGTACAAAACGTACGAAATATCGTACGCTCCTGACGGAAATTTACGCTTCCAGTGAACATTGACGATATTGGGCCACCAAAATGCTGTGTTCACATAAAACGAAATCGCATAAAACGCCCTCGTTTATCGACCATATACTAGTTTTATGCGGGACCCTACTGTATATCATTACTGACAACCCCGGGCGGGCGGGTGCCCAACCCCGAAAAGGGTTGAAATAGGGGAGCTATCCCCCCGCCAAAGGCGGCTTTCTAGGGCCTTTCCTAGCTGATGCTGAGAGGATTGGGTTCTAGTCATGTGGTGATGGGCTGGTCTATCAGAGTGAGAACTGAGCGATCTCTGCCATACCCATAGCTTACTCTGACTGTTCCTTTTACTTATATATTTTCTAGATCTCAAGTGACGGCGTCTCTTGCGTGGATTGACCTCCTAATCTACCAAGATTGGAAGCCAAAGCGTCACATCTTTCCTTTGCCCCTCAACTTTCTCTTCATAATTGCTGAGGGGCACAGGGCCCTGGGTGGGGCTTTGGTTTCCCGGGCGTTTCCGCACCCTCCTCAGCTCCCCGCCGTGGAGTGGCTTCGGTCACCCAGGCTTTATTGTGGTCGGCGGGGAGGGTTCTGTGGGGGTGCTCGGTTGTGGCCTTGGCCTTGCTCGGGGCCTCGGGGCTTTTCGGCCAGGCAGCTTGGGGAAAAACAACAACTGACAACCCCGAAAGGGGTTGAAATAGGGGAGCTATCCCCCCGCCAGCGGCGGCTTTCTAGGGCCTTTCCTAGCTGATGCTGAGAGGATTGGGTTCTAGTCATGTGGTGATGGGATGGTCTATCAGAGTGAGAACTGAGCGATCTCTGCCATACCCATAGCTTACTCTGACTGTTCTTTATACTTATATATTTTCTAGATCTCAAGTGACAGTCTCTCTTCCGTGGATTGACCTCCCAATCTACCAAGATTGGAAGCCAAAGTGTCACATTTTTCCTTTGCCCCTCAACTTTCTCTTCGTAATTGCTGAGGGGCACAGGGCCCTGGGTGGGTCTTTGGTTTCCCGGGCGTTTCCGCACCCTCCTCAGCTCCCCGCCATGGAGTGGCTTTGGTCACCCAGGCTTTATTGTGGTCGGCAGGGAGGGTTCTGTGGGGGCGCTCGGTTATGGCTTTGGCCTTGCTCGGGGCCTTGGGGCTGTTCGGCCAGGCAGCTTGGGGAACAACAACAACTGACAAGTCTGACAACCTGTAATGGTTAACACATTGTGTATATCACCGTTGCGGCAGGCGGGTATATTTGCCGAAAATTACCTTCATTCCATGCTCCTTTTCATGCATAAGCAAGAGCCAGAGCGTAATAAAATTATAGATCCGTGAAAGGACCGTGATAGAGCTTTCTAATGACACCTGAATTATCCTTGCAAACTAAGACAAAGATCTGTAAATAATTGGCCCTACTTGATGTGAGTGAGACACCCGTATGTGGGCTTCAGTGTGCGCCCGGACGCCGTGGCAAGCGGTTTGAGCCTGCCTACGCTCTCTCAAACGCCTGGCCTCTCAGCGCTCATAATAGCCTTAAAATGGCACCCGTCATAATATTATAACAGGTGCCGCAGGTTTCTCTCTCCCGTCATATGACGGTTAAAAAGTCCTGTCTACCTAGTCCAATTTATTCAAGACGCATCTCTGTGTTCATCTACATAATGAATAATTTAATTGTTTAAAATTAATAACTTAAATGAAGCATTACCAAATTAGTTGAATATTTATACTAAACTACCCATATATTGTACAGTACTGAATAGAAAATACAATTTCTAGATGTATACACATAAAATATATATAAAGAGTAAAAGGCCAACCTGAAGAGCATATCTATCACCGGGGAGAGTGCTTTTAGGTCGTATCCGGTAAATTTTTGTAGGTCGGGGTTCCAGACGGGGTAGATATGCAACAAGAGGCGACCACAGGCCACACATGCTGCACCTATTAGTGAACTGCTCCACTGCAAGAAGGCTTGATCTGTGAAATATAATAGAAAAGAAGTGAGTTGCCTTTGATCATTATCCGAACATTTACAGATGCCTACGTAATTCAATAGATAATTAGTTACCGTTTGCTAAAATCAGTAATGAAGCATTGGTGTATGCAGTATTAACGGTAAAAGATTGGATTTTCAATTGGTACTGAAATAGATTAAGTAACCTACTACAGTATCTTGGTACACAGACTGAATTATCCAGGTTACAGTTCCACAGCTTGCCACCCTTGGGTATAATGCAGTTTTTAACACTGTGCACTCCCATGATAAACAGGGCTAGGGCATGCCCATGTTACAGGTACTTACTGGACATTGGCCATGAATTGCTATACTGAGCTGTCCTTTACTCTTGACATCGGTACCAATGGCAAGGCCTGGGATCGAACTGACGACCCTTATATCAGCAGCCAGATGCGCTACCAACCATACCACGGCCCTGGAAATGGGTAGAATACCAAGTATTCATTTACCAACCAACCCATTTAACCCATCGGATCCGGGGGGCCTCATATGATCCCGATCGCTGTGTCCGGGGCCATTTTCGTACAGTTAAGCTTCATAATTCAGTAGCTACTGATTGAGACCACCTAGAGCAGTATATTTTCATGCAAATTGTAGTACTTTTTGTTGTCTGTAGACTGCTGTTGAGATGACATCGCTACGACGCGTGGTTGCCGAATCATGATGATTTTAGCGGCGATTTTTAGCCGCGCATTTTGCCTCATATGAGGCCTCCCAGATTCTGAGGGTTAACTCTCACACGTACATACGCAAATTGTGTATTCACGAAATGTGTCCCTCAATGCATAGACATGCAATTTGCATATTCAGAGAGTTCTGGGAGAAGGTGGAAGAGTGCGTGAGGAAATTTGATAGAAATGAAAGAGTTATGCCAATTGGAGATATGATTAATAATCTCCCTATAACTCATCCTCCACTCCTACCCCTCTTTATACCCCACCCCACCTCCTGTCAACTTGACCTTTTATTTTGCCTATCTATTAGCAGTCCATGGGTAAAGGATGAAATATTTGCAGCACGAAAGTCGGTGTGTGGGTTAAGGAAGAGAGGTAGGGGAGTGAAGGGATGACTAAGAGAGTGTACGAGATTGAAGTGGAAGGACAGAGAAAGAGAGGGAGAGGTAGACAGAGAGAGGTGGATGGATGGAGTTAAGAAGTGTATGCGTGAAAGCGGTGTTGGACAGGTGGAGGGGCGTCGACTGACTGGGGACAGAGGTGCATGAGAGCGTTCCGTTCGTGGCCACCTCTTCGGGGATCACGGCATCCGGCAATAGATAGATGGATAGATCTTGCTAATTTTTGTCTTTTCATTTTTTTGTCTATGTGTATGAAGGAGACAAATGGCAGGTTGCCTCAACGAGTGTCTCCCCCAAAGCCAAAAGAGTGATAGAGATCCAAATTCAAGGGGCATTGGGATGAAAATGCCTGAACACACAAAGTTTATAGCAATTTAAGTCATAGGATGAAGGAAAGATTGATCGAGGGAGAGAGTTGTTGTTGTTGTTGTTGTTCCCCAAGCTGCCTGGCCGAACAGCCCCAAGGCCCCGAGCAAGGCCATAACCGAGCGCCCCCACAGAACCCTCCCTGCCGACCACAATAAAGCCTGGGTAACCGAAGCCATTCTATGGCGGGGAGCTGAGGAGGGTGCGGAAACGCCCGGGAAACCAAAGACCCACCCAGGGCCCTGTGCCCCTCAGCAATTATGAAGAAAAAATTGAGGGGCAAAGGAAAAATGTGACGCTTTGGCTTCCAATCTTGGTAGATTGGGAGGTCAATCCACGGAAGAGACGCCGTCACTTGAGATCTAGAAAATATATAAGTAAAAGGAACAGTCAGAGTAAGCTATGGGTATGGCAGAGATCGCTCAGTTCTCACTCTGATAGACCATCCCATCACCACATGACTAGAACCCAATCCTCTCAGCATCAGCTAGGAAAGGCCCTAGAAAGCCACCTTTAGCGGGGGGATAGCTCCCCTATTTCAACCCCTTTCGGGGTTGGGCACCCACCCAGGGAGAGAGTTCCAGAGTTCACTTGTTGAACAAAAGAAATATGGAGAAAATTTGCCAATTCTTGGACTGGAGAGCTGGACAGAATAAGAGTGGTACTGTGTTGAACGGCGGGTGCCTCGCACTTGCCGCAAGGGAGGGGGTATACACTGAGAGAGCTCTGAAGAACACTGATTGCTGTAATAGCGATGGAAGAGTGAAAGAGATGCAACATTACGGGTTGTAGAAAGATTGTAGGGAACTAGTAAGAGGAAGTGAGTTAATGAGGCGAATTGCTTTAGATTCTACTAATTCGAGAAGTGCGGTATGGGTGGAGACTCCCCATACATGCGAACAATACTCAATACAGAGACGCACTGTGCCCTGATACAGAGCAAGATGCTGTGCGGGGGTGTAGAACCCACGGAGACGGTTGAGCACATCTAATTTTTGGTAAGCTGTTTTAGCAAGAATGGTAATATGATCTTTCCAAGAAATGTTGGATGAAAAAGATACACCTAGAATACTGAGAGAAGATGAAGGGTTGATTTGTGTATTGTTGAAGACTAATTGATAGTCTTGCGGAAGATTGAGATTAAGAGATATAGGGAGAAATTGGGTCTTGGAGGCATTGAAAGTAACAAGATTTTCTCTGCCCCATTCAGAAATATTTAATAGATCAGAAGATAGGCGTTCTATGTCCCTTTTACGTGAGTTTTGGAGTGATTGCGTGCTGGGTTGATGTGAAAAACTAGTTGAAAAGTGTAAAGTAGAGTCATCAGCATATGAGTGGATTGGACTAGAGGTACAGTTGAGATCATGAATAAATATTAGAAGAGAATTTGAGACAGGACAGAATCCTGAGGAACACCGGAGATGATAGGTTGAGGAAGTGAGCGATGGCCGTCCACAACTGCAGTTATGGAAAGGCACAGACTTTAGAGATGCAAGAAATTAGAGCAATTGGACGATAGTTGGAGAGTTGAGAGCGGTCACCCTTCTTTGGGACAGGTTGAATAAGAGCAAACTGCCAGCAAGAAGGAAAGACAGAGAAGAGAGAGTTTGTCTAGGCAGGGAGTCAGCATAGAAGAACAGCGTTTGAGTACAACAGGAGGAACACCGTCCGGTTCGTATGCCTTCTTAGTATTAAGCTCAGAGGGCTGAGAGTACATCCTTAAAAGCGATTATATTGGGCATAAGTAAGTGAGGGAGGAGTAACGCCGGAATCATCAAATGTAGAGTTTTTAGCGAAAGTTGGGCGAAGAGTTCAGCTTTGTCGAGGAAGTAAAATTGTTGGAGAGGTTTTTTACTAAATGCCAGAAGGCTTGGGAAGAGCTCAAGTTGGAAAGTTCAGATCATATGTTATTGATGAAAGAGTTTTTGGCGAGTCGAAGGACAGATTTGGCTTGATTTCGGGCAGAGATATATAAAGTACAGGATTCTCAAGTTTTTAATGGTAAAAAGGCCTGAGGACTGCACTATCACATCCGACTGCTAGAGGCTCACTGGGCTTTCCAGCCTGTATTGATTTTCTCCCTGTGTACAGCATTGCCAATAACTTGCCTATTTTCTTCACATCGATCTCTATTCGTAGCAAAAATGTCATGTGGATCGAGTAGTTTGCCAACCAAATTTCTGAAGGCTTGCCCTGGCTTGGGATTGTGATTAGTGTGGTTGTGCACTTTAGGAAAAGCCTCCAAACCACTCAATTAGCGGTTCTGCGGGCCAAGGGGTTAACTCGAGCCATAGATACTCGAAACATGTCATAAATAACTCACGACTGCTTAGCTTTTCCAATTACAGTACTGTACAGTATAGGCAAAGTTTGATGTCATAAGGAAATTAAAATTCTTTGGTCTGTCTTTATTTCACACAGCCATAACTTACAACCAATTGAAAGGATCCAGGTACAATAAAATAAAGATATTACCAACCATGTAAGGATATATCCATGAAGTGTGCGGTGAAGGTCCAGAGAGTGCGGCGTGTGAGGGAGGGTGAGGTCACAGGAGTACCATTCACAGTGTCATCAAAGGTCACGCCCTGGGTCAGGTACAACTCCGCAAAGTGAGCCACGGTCACAGTGCCTAGGAAAACATTAAAATCAATGAACTGATATCATACGTAGACATATTATTGGCTATGGATAGCATCATCATCACAGTTAAATGTGTAACCTTTCTAAACAGATACGGCTTGTTTTATAGTAATATTGTACTGTATATGCAAACTACCTCCAGATGATTTTATTCAACTATGATAGGGCTTTCACCAGCTTAATACAATCATCTATAGTAGTGTGAGAGGTTAGTGCCGAGTCTTAAGGTATTTACTAGGGGGTGACACTAAACGTTGTCCAATTTCAATGAGATTTCGCACACTTATAGAGGATGATGTGAGGAGGAATATGTCTTTTTATTTTTCTCTCTAGGTCAATCAGTTCCCGAATTAAGGTGAAAATTAGTTAGAAAATATAACACAAATTCTAAAGTTGATAGGTTTGAAACCCAAGCACTGTATAATCTTTGCAGTGATCAGACAACTCAGGACAGGTGGTTTTACAACTACCTTGGCTCATTTTTTAAATTTTGTTCCTAATTATTTTTTACTCCGTGGTTAGCTACCTATGCCAAGGGGCTGGGTCTCAATAAGTCAGAAATGCAAAAACAGGGCGCAAGAGATTTATAGAGCAATTCACGCACTTTCCAACGGTATAAGTACCATCCTTATACGATCAGTAGTTACTGAGTTATTGTCGATCAAAGGTCGAAAACTTACATTTCAAGAAAAAGGCTTGTAAAGTTCAGTGATGTCTTCACTCCAGTCTAAGTACATAAAACATAGTATACATTGTCTCTATTTCGGTTTTAGGCATATACAGTATACATAAGTTGAATATATATTCATATATAAGCTTTCCACTAATATTTAGTACCTGGTCCTTTTTTCGATACACAGACATACCACGACCGGCCCCCCATATTTGTCCCGCTGCGGGGTGCTACGCAGCCCGCGAAAGTTTGAGAGAACATCGATTTAGACCAATTTCCCGTTGTTATTTTGCCTTGGGAGTTGCCACACTGACGGATGATTGACATACATTGATGTTTCTGGGTTCAGCTAAACATGCCAAATTCCATCAATTTTTACCCCCCAACACTGGGCGGTCCCCTTAATCCCACTAGACTGAGGTGTATATCCTGAGTTCAATAAAATACTACCTTAAAGCCAGGCAATTGAATGCGGGATATGGAGGCATAAAGGTCTCCCTTGATTTACGAATGGGTTACGTTCCTGAAAACCTGATCTTTAATAGAAAAATCATATAGCAAACCCTAAAATGAATGGGGTAAATGGGGATGCGTTCCCAGACCAGCCAAAAACCAAACACCTAAAACCCTATAATAATATTGTAAAATGGGGCATCAGATAGTGAGGGAATCCTGTATATTGTACAGGTATACTGTACAATCATGGACAATATTATCATTCAGTAATGTTATTCAATAATTTTTACACAAGTTGATATATAATTCAAATTATAAAAAAGAAGTAGGGTAAACTATTATTATATAAATTAGTCAAAATGTTTTATAGACAGAGAAGTTATCACATTTCATCAAAATTGAATGAAATATCAGTATAAAGTTATAAACAGTCCGAAATATCAGTTAAAGTTATAAACCTAGTCCAGTGCTTACCAATATTCCAGTTGAAGAATTTTAACATCAATATCTCCATTGAATTAAATATTGATATACTGTATCTGTCATCTGTATATGTATTTAGATCAGGAATTCTTGGAACATTTATATCTTTTTCTTCAAACTTTGCTGAAAAGAAAAAAATATATATACAGTACTCTATATATGAAATTTAGTGGGAGATTTCGGTGAGGAAACTGATGGTGCAAAATATTTTATTAAATTATTGAGTACCCCACCAAACCTGTTAATTAATATTGTATAGAGAAGCAGTGGAGGAGGAGGAGGGGGTCAGGTTAGAAGTGTGTGAAGCTTTGGAGAGGGTGAAGATAGGTAAAATATCAGGGATAGATGGAGTGTGTGGTGAGATGTTGAAGTATTGAGGTGAAGTATTGAGGTGAGGTATTGATTAAATAGTATGGAACATGCGTAGACTAGCATGGGAGAAGGGAAGTGTGCCTGAAGACTGGATATTAGGCATAATAGTCCCCTTCTACAGTCAGTGATCCTATGACACATGTTTCCATTACGCGGTGTGCTTATAACGCGGAGGCACTGGAAAGGGCCCCACAACTTTTATTTAGCGGTAAGCAATTCATATAATGCGGATTTGGGTCCCAGAGAGACAGAAATCCGGTGTAATTTGTTTAACATGTGACCTGATGACGCTCAGCGCGGTGTGACGTCACATTCGCATTTCTTCTCCAGTCGAAAGTTCCCACTTCCAGCATTGTGACTGATATTTGTGAAAAAAAATTGTGTTGGGATCACTTAATCCTCACCAAAACCATTCCACCAATACCTGACCCACTCAGACGTAGGAAGTCTTTAACCCGCTGAGCCCCAGCTAGTTATTAATAAATATACCACCAGGGCCCAGAGAGTTTTGATTTTTTTTCCAGAAACAATAGCGAATGGGTTAGGAATGAAGGAAAAACCACGAAAAACCAATCAAAAAGCTCAAAAAATGGTCCTAGAGAGCCCCAGAAAACGGATTTTACAAGAGTAAAAAATTTAAGGCAATTTCCCCAAAAAAACATGTTTTTGCATGCTCACGCGCACGCGGTTGGACTTTGAGAGTTTTCAACCATCGGCATGGTTGCGTGGGATACTTACACAGTTCCCATACAAATCTGAGCCCTCTAGGTGCCATAGGACCGAAGTAATTAACCAGGACGCAACCATTGCGTCGCTGGGTTCTGGTGATCGAACATTGCAGACGCAACACGTGCGTCGCTGGGATCCAGCGGGTTAACGCAGCAGAAGAAATTAGAGGTTATTAAAAGGAACTGCGACATCGCCTAGTAATACAAGTGAACGAGTCCACCATTCCAGCCAAGAAGAACGCCATTGTGACCACAGCTCGGGCATATGACGCCTCTTGTATGAACACAGGGTTAGAGTTACTGACCAGGTGATTGTTAGGAAGGAGAGATTCCTGGCTTTATACTGCATCTGAAAGGAAAGGGAGGATGTGCCAATTGATTAGTTGAATATTCGCAACTAAACCCGCCAGCTTCACTCGGTTTTCTGCCGCAAACTTCACACACCAGAAGGCAATTTCAAGGCGTCTACCCGCTGGTTTGAATAAGAGGAAGGATTTGATGAGGGTGTTCGTGATGGGGGAACGAGGTCCAGCTGATATTTCCACAGAAGAAACTTTTCCTCCAGTGCTGGCCAAAATAATAAGTGAGGGTGACTACCGTTTGGCCCAGATCTATAACATAGACGAGATAGGCTTTCGTTATAAGAAAATGCCTAAAATAACCTTCATTGCTAAGAATCATTGGCAGGGTAAGAGCTGCAAAGTGGACAATTTCTTTAGCAATTTCCCCTTTCTTGTCATGTATAGCTCATTACAGATTATGGTGGATTTAAACAGTGTTAATAAATTGGTTCTTTGTGTGCCATCCATTGGGAGCCTTTCTTCTGAGCTTCAAGGGGTTAATTTATTTAAGACTATGAACTTCCAAAAAATACTTACCAGCAAAGTACTGTATATGGCCAAAAGGTCGAGGGGTGACAACCAGAATTGGTTATGTCCAATTTAGCCATTTTTAACCAACTGTTTCAGTTTAGGAATTTGTTTAGTCTCCAGTCTCATAGACATTTATATCTTGAAAATTTCCAGCAAAAATTTCAAATATTTAATCCATTTTCGATATTTCATGAAGATTTTAAATCTTTAAGTGTGATTATCTACAAACTGCATTTGTGGACATAACCACTGCTGGTTGTCAACCCTCGAGGTGTTTGTTTTATTTTTGTTTATATCTAATTACAGGTATTTATATTGAAGATTATATAAATAGTAAATACACTTAACAGCAAGGAGTATGGTCAGAGGTTCAATCAAGCACTGCTCAATGCACTAAATACAGGCTGCTGATGTCCTATACTGTACTAGTTTTAATTTAACCCTCTCCGACATATGACGCAATTTTGAGCCAATTAGGGATACTTTAAAGCCTATATTACCATCAGGGGTATTTACAAACCTTTAGTTTAGTTACTTCAACCTCTGCAGTTGTCTTTGAGTTAGCTGTGGGCAGAAAACTAATTTTGGAGAAGGTATTATAAGAGTGAGAGAACTATTTCTTATTGTTAATCTGGCAACCTCTGCGTCATATGAGTCTGAAGGGGTTAATTTGATGGTATATTGGATCTCTTATTAAGTGTGGTTCAAGCCACAATTGAGAGAAGTCATCTGTGACACTTCTGTGTGCCTCTCACTCTCACCTTACTTGGGTATTTTGGAGAGCCAAAAATACTTATATTCAACTAATCGCCACAAGAAATAAGTTAAAGAGGATTTCTTAGCATCTATTTGCATCTAAGCTAATATAATTGATATTTTATCGCTAGCCTCTTCCTTAGGGAAAGAAAAATAATGGTTAAAGATGACAATTAAAACCTTATTTCCTAAATATACCTACCAGCAAGGAGTATGGCAGTAAGTGCCGTCAACTGTAGCTGGGTGTCGTTGATGTGGTGGGCATCCATGAATCGGTCTAACAGGTAAACAGAGAGGTGGGTGGTGCCGACGCTCAACTTCAAACGCTCTGTTACACTACACAGGAACTCTACTAGCTGGCTGCGGTTTGATAACTAAAAGCAAAAGAGTACAGTATTAGTCGACTGTCTGGGACACCCAGCATTGCTTATCACATTTTGGCTCATCCATGTTGACTTTCGTCATGAGACAGTGAGGATAAGATTCAGCAATACTTGGCCTAAGGCTGTATGTAACAGTGAATGTGATTGGTGACAGTGACAACCAATAATAAATTGACAGTCATAATTTCTGTTTTATGGGTTGGTGAAAATAAATATGAATAGAATGTACCTATAACATGATTTCACCAATTAATAACAGGTCAAATTGTGAAGGTGAGTTGGTGACAGAATTAGAACCATGACCAACTATACCTGAGGGGAGTTTCCATGATAGGGCAGGTGTTCCTCTTCTCTCTGGTGCATCCAGGACAGAACCTCATCGGGGTAGTCGGTCAGCCAAGCCTTCATATGTGCCATTATAGATTTCCCTATAAAGAATAATATAAAATAATAAAGGTTGCAATACCCTACATGATTAGCCTTTATACTTCCTTGAGTATAGTACAGTACGGTATATCGCAACTGATATTATTTCACATTTAAGTCAACATAAATTATAGGTTTGATCCCTGAAGGGATGAGAGAAAACCTAATACAGTAAACCCTTGCTAATTCGGACTCAATTTACTCGGAAACCCGCACTTCTCGGAATGGCATCGGCTTCTCGGGACAGTTCGCCGTATATCTCTGCAAAATTCCACGCGTACAAACCACGTGGCCTGTCGGACAGGTACCTGCACAACTCAAGTCCTTTGATACCATTCTTAAGTACATGTCGCAGGAAATATATGATAAGCTGACTTCAAAGTAGCCGCTTTAGTGTACAGAAGGCCTACCTGGACAGCAAGAAGCAACAAAAGATTAGTTCCTTCGGGATGGATGTAGTTACCGGGTGTACGGTCGTCATGTTTACATAGGGCGATCGCCGCGGTTAACTTCGCGTCTATTTTGACGGAAATTTGTTTCTGTTAGTTGCCCCCTGCTGGCAATATATATGATGATGACAATATGTCATGGGGGGGTGAGGGGGGCAAAGCCCCCCCCCTCAACATATTATTGTATCCAATGGCATTCAAAATAGATGGGAACTTGACTGCCAGCGTACGACGCCTCACCCACCGCCGTCATGTTTACATTTGTCGATCGCCGTGGTTCAAGTTCGCGTCTATTTTGACGGCGATTTTTTTCGGTTATTTGCCCCCTGCTGGCAATATACATGATGATGACAATATGTCATGGGGGGGTGAGGGGGGGCAACATATTATTGTATCCAAAGGCAGTCAAAATAGACAGGAACATGATGGCAAAGGTCCGACGCCACTACACATAGTGTAAACAATGATGGCGGTACGCCTGCTCTTAACATTCTTGCCGTTCCTTCGTCACACCAACAACAACCAGACCTCGAACATCCTCTGGTTCAAGTTCAATCTCAATTGCATTGCCCTCCTCCTTTCCATTGACCTCTCTCAGTACAGCTGACACGATCCCATGGTCAGATCTGGATAGCAGTATGATGGACCTAGATAGTGACATTGATGATTTGATGGTGAGGAGTGATGGTAAGGGTCCTATGAATGGTAAGGGCTATGGTCCGAAGAAAAGTGGGTGTGAAGAACAGTGAGGTGGAGAATAACAGTGAGATGGACAAGGGGAGTGAGGGGTAGAAGGGGAAGGGGCAGTGAAGTATTGGGGAGGGGGGAGGGGAGGAAAAGACAATCATCAAGAACTACAGCAAGACTACATACAAACCACAGAGGGAAAGGAGGGTATTACTGATCATTTGGACTTACAGTTAGCCCATCAATCTGTTTAGGCCTAAAAGGTCAGGTAGAGCATATTCATCATTGCTATATATATATGTCATTACGAGCTGAAATGTATTAGAAGGGATATATATATAATACGATAATAATCTCCCTATAAACGGACCCGCAACCATCTACGCTATGTTCGTATGTCTAGACACTGTTTACTAACGTGACGTCAAATAATCAACCAATGGTATTGGAATTCCCTGGATGACATCACACCCATTTAACCAATCACCTATCACGCGCAGCTGCGCATATCCCATAATGCAATATACCTGTATTGGAGAAGGAGGGTTGTGGTGAAGGTGGCTGACTAGTGTGCCCGCAATGGCGTCTTCAGTTTGATGACCCATTAGTTTCATAGACTCACAAGTCTATCAATTTTTTGTGTGTGTAGGCTACGTGATTTTCGTTCATAGCCTATCCAGGAACAGTGGATATATAAATAGAGGACTATCGCGTCCCAATTAGGCCGCCTGACGGTAGGGCCGTCGCCCATGTAGTATTCGGGCATAGGCGGCGATTTGTTTACGATAATGTTTGCCGTGGGATACAATTATGGGTCGAGGGGGTTGTCATCATCACATATATTGCCAGCATGGGGGCAAATAACAAGTACGCTGGTAACGCTGCGGCCCAATCATACCGCGGCCCGACCGCCAGGCCTCCCCACATATTGGGGGGCGTGTTTTTAGATTGTTGGAGAACAGGTAGGCCTAGGCTAAATACTCATTTCAGCTCCTCTTCAGTAGAAGAGAAGGTTATATTCAACGACACTAGTGCAGCGTTATGAGAAACAATTTATGAGGGAAAATAGGCACCAATAGATTCGCCATATTTTTCTCCATATAGTCCGCATGGAGGATTTTCGTTATCAACAAATTGAAAAATACCCACTTCACAGGCAAATACATCAAAAAATCTAAGTCAAAGCGGGGGTGTGGGGGCGGCAGCCCCCACCTATAATACTAGGATAGGTTAGGTAAGGTTGTTAGGTTAGGTTAATGTCCTTTCAAAGGGGTATAGGCTAGTAAACACTAGGGTAGCCTATACCCGGTCAGAGGTAAGAAGAAGAGTCCTGCAGTAGTCTCCTTGAATGCTACCGAAGAGAACACTGTAGCCTATGGTGAATGGACGACTCAGCCCCTGGGACAACTCGCCCACGACGGCGAGACAGCTCAGCCCCATGTTATGCTATGGGGCAATTTGACGAGAATAGCCGACCATGCCTAGACCACTTTTGTTAATATAGCCGTGAATTGTATAATTATGTCATATTTGGTCACAATTATATCCTACTTATCATTTTACCATAACGTTTGGACACGGTTCTTCAGACGCATTCATCTGACAATACTGCTCCAGAGTAATACCAGTGTGGCATGTTCTGTGTTGCCATAGCGAACACGAGTCGCATTGAATGGCGTGCTGCCTGGGTTGAACTTCGGCACCACATAGGATACACGGAAAAGTAGGCATTTTTAAATTGTGTTTGCGGTTGCTGGTTCTTTCCAATAATAGTGTCCAGAGGTAAATGATGCATTGTCAATAAATTTGGTGCCTTAATTATATACCCAACGTGCAAAGGAAGCCATTCAGTTTCGTACTGGAGACAATGAAGCAATGCTTGTTGAAACAACCGTGAATGAAGCATTAATTAAATTTCTTTCGTCGTCACTCTTTAGGCCAGGGGAATTAACACGAAAATATACATGTATATATATATAGATATACCGGTATATATATTATGTACAAAATATATATGTAGCCTATATATATATATGTATTTACAAAATACAACCTATACTGTATATATATGTATATACAAAATATATCATATTTAAAAATACCACACACTGAAATCATATATACAGTAGTGGGCCAAGCTGTCTCAAAGCAGATGGGCCGAGTTGTCTAGTAATTAACACGGGGCCGAGCTGTCTCGTTTTTACTGGGCCGAGCTGTCTCGTTTTTACTGGGCCGAGCTGTCTCGCCGTGGGCCGAGTAGTCTAACATTCTAGCCTAGCCTATCTGAAAGAAAAACTAAAAAAAAAAAATACTTTCTGACATCACGGTCGGTCCAAACGTCAGGTTTACCAATATTCGGGAAGGATGTAGTTACCGGGTGTACCACTACCGACATACAACATAATTCATCTATAAATACTTATAATAAAATAAATACTTATAGGCTAAATCTATAATACTAGGTTAGGTTAGGTGGTAAATCTATAGTTATACTACCCCTCCCCCACTACCCCGCACTACCTCCCCCCTTCAAAACACGCCTTTTAGCGTGTTTTTGGATGGTTCAGCAGACGCGGAAACTGGGAAAAAACGTATTTTGATAACAAATTATCACCAACCAGATAAGAGTTTTTCAGGTAATTTGTTGTTGTTTTTAATGTTTTCTTTTATATACAGTGTTGTTTAATGCCGAGCAGCCGAGGACCGTCGCATTTTAGTATTTTTAACATTAGCCTAACCTAACCTAACCGAAAAGTAACCTGTCTCCGCTACGGTCTAAACTCCCCCTCACGTTCCCTGTTTATGGGTGCGCGACGGTCTAAACCCTGCTCACGTTCCCTGTTTATGAGTTTGCGAAGGTTTGTAATACTTCAATGTATCTATTTCAAGTCAAATATACATTTCCGCGCATCATCAAACCATACTAAGTCTACTACTAATATTAACCCATTAGTACCAACAGAATAGCGACAAAATAGGGGTAGTATAACTGTAGATTTATCGTCATCCGCTCAGCAATAAGATTGTATAGCCAAGGCGTAGCCCACGTAGGATGGAGCAAGAGGATATAGGCTAGCCTAGGCAGGGTGTCAAACGACGCTGTTTTTTTGAGTGATAACGCAAATGAACTTTTTGTAAAGCTGAAGATTGCAGAGTAAAAACCGTGGACTTCATCGACTTTCTTTCACCTTCGTATAATCGACACCCATTTTTTTGTTTTTGTTATTTACTAAGGGATTAGTACTCAACCAGCGGGGGTGTGGGGGCAGCAGCCCCCACCCATAATACTAGGTTAGGTTAGGTAAGGTTGTTAAGTTAGGCTAATGCCTTTTCAAATCACTATCGGGGGCGTGTCTCAACATCGATCAATAGGCTTAATGGGGAAAATAGGTTTTCCCGAGATTTCTAATTAATTACAAACACTATATATTGATGCAAATGAACAATTTCTTTTATAAAAAAACACTCGGAAAATTTGTGGTATTAAAATAGGGCCTAGGCCAACATTTTTCCCAGAAACTCCCCCAATTTTTTTTTAAGAAACAAAAAAGGTAAATTGACATAGCCTAGGCCTAATTTTGGTCTCCATATTTTCCATCTTGATTGCTTTTAGATTGCAGGAAATACTGTTTTAGACACCTAAATTCTCAAAAAAAAATCACGGGGGGGGCATGCCCCCGAACCCCCCCCCCCTAGAGCTCGCTCCGTCGCGCTATAGGTCTAATGATAACAAAATAATAAACCATAGGCCTAATGATAACACAATTCATATTTTGTGGATTGACACCCTGAGCATAGGCCTATGCTTTAAGGAAAAAATAGTTAACAGTACGCTACCTGTAGGCCTACTCAATCTCGATGCACATGTAAAGTCGCGATATGCAGAGCACAGTCATAAATGTTCAACAACTATCTGGTTAGTAGCCTACATGTATGACTTGAGAAATCACAATCAATCGACAGCAGTGAACCTCAAAACAGAAATGTAAACATTCACACGTGGGTTTGTTTACAAGAAAGTGATTCTACAAAACCTATTTATGTGTATGAAGCAAAATCATGCAATGTCTTAAAACACTCAAGCGTATTAGAACAAATTTATCTTAAAAATCAAGGTAATAAAGAAGGGGTACCATATCCACTTTGAGTCAGCCGCACGTGACCTCACACGCCTACCCTTCAGTGACTACTGACACTGACAGTTGCCAAGTGAGGATATCTTACCTCGCATTATAGATAACGGGAATGTAAGGTTTATTGTTATGTATTTTCCTATTGCTGCACGATAAAACAGATGAGTTGTCAAATATCCAATTTATATACTAATTGACAATCCATGGTTCATTCTATTAATCTATTTTCACATTGTTTTGTTAAAAAGTGCAAACGACACACAACCTTATCGCGCGCTGCTTTCAAACCATAAAATATGACCGACTGACCGTCGTTTAGTTAAATCTCGCTGCCTGCTAGACTCTGCAGGGCATCATCACTGAA
Source organism: Paralithodes platypus (assembly GCA_032716605.1). Classification (NCBI taxonomy): domain Eukaryota; kingdom Metazoa; phylum Arthropoda; class Malacostraca; order Decapoda; family Lithodidae; genus Paralithodes; species Paralithodes platypus. The sequence goes on from CM064495.1 coordinate 41,041,002, forward strand.
CTTAATTGCTTTCCCAAAAGGGATATACATGCAGTGCCTACACTAGTCCTTAAGTCACTTGATGTTGGGTCTTAGTCAGAATGGGACCATGGGCATGAGGCTTCCATGATGGTAAAACCCATCACAAACATGAAACCTCACCCCTTGCCTGCTGAAGATCAAAGGTTCAGCCATCTTTTCATTACCCAATTCCCAAATGTTTCCCCTGATCTCTTTTCCTTTCTCAGAGCTCCCAACTTACCTTTCACCCCATGGATGCTCCATATATTTACCATTCTGACCCAGGCGGGCCGGCGGCGGTAGATAAGGAATATCGGCTGAGATGCAAAGCACATCGGTTGCTGTCAAAACGCCTCTTGTTCCAACAGCTTACTGTTGCTCAAAAATGTATTCAGAATTTCAGTAGGCTACGCATATATTATGGCCTGATCTGCCATGCGCCTGGTATGTCGCATTTCCTTAGCCATTTCCCTTATGTTTCTGGGCGACACGTGCTTCGCGATCCTGGAAGCCGTACGATGTCGGCGTGATCTCAGGGTCTCGTCCACAAAGAACTTGCCCCAGGTAGTCCAGGATCGTGTCTTGCAGTCCCCAGTTCCAAAGAAACTTTGTCTAGTGTACATGTTTTGTTGTCACAATCTGATATGTCTGCACTAAAGGGCCAAAATGTTACAGAAGCGGGGTTCTGGGTGTAAACATTTTCGTGGCTTGCACTCTAAACAGCAAATTTCCTTTACAACCCCCAAGACTCTGGTTCCCTTCTCCTTGGGTCAAACTCAGTCCGGACAAGGTGGAGGGAATCATCGAGGGCGCAACTCTCAACGAGGCATGTAAGTCCCGAGGGTGTAAGTCAAACATCTGGCACACTTCACACTGATGCAACGGCGACTCACTCTAAATTAAAATACTAGCCTTACCCACTCACATTCCAAAGTTAGAAAACCATCCAGTCGTAGAACCACAAGCAAATCTTCTATCGGGTCAGTTTCGAGATTATAACACGTACTCTCTATGTACCAGAAACTTTAGGGTGTGTTTCAAAGCTTGACCTCGAAACATGTGGGCACACAAAGTAGTTCGGAAAGGGCTCTCCTGGCGGTGGCTCCGCACACCTCCCCTACGTTTACCCACGATTCATGTTTTAGTTTCCTTGGAGGCGGAGTCACTCATAAAGGAGATGCTCGAGAAACAGGTCTCAATCTGACAGCCCCAACCAAAAAGTATATACTTCCAGTCTGTTTCTGGTACCCAAACGCAAGTTACGGCACAGTCACACTTGCTGGCCGGTCGTTGACTTGTCGACTCTGAACAAATTCATTCACAACGACAAGTACAGAATGTTGAGTGTTGACTGTCGGCCACATACAACTTACTCTCACGGCCTTTGTCTGGATGATTTCTTTACATCTCTCTGATGCATACTGACACATACTGATTCACAAAGTATCTTGCAATGCAGTACTAATAATAATAATAATAATAATAGTTCTTAAAGCTAGCGCATGCTAAGCCAGCTAAGGATAGCCCAATAAGGCCGATTAGGCGTATATCCATTGGGGTCCTGTACTACTACCCCATCCCCTTGCTCATGAGGGATGGTAACGACTCAGTGCTTGTGAAAAATCTTTAATGCGCCGAGCGTGGGCGCGATCCCGGGCCTTCTAGTGGAAGTCCGAGACGCTAGTCACTACACCAAGCGAGCCGCAAAAGATCAAGTGTTTCAGTTTCAACGTCTACCCTTCGGATTTAATCTTGCTCCAAGGGTGTTTTCGAAACTGGTCCAAAGGCGCTCCTCCCGTTGTGGGCACAAGGAGATGGTGCTAGCCAACAATCTCTTGTCAAAAGTCACATGTGCACTGTCATAGAACATGTGAAGCTCGGGTTCAGAGTCAACTTTCACAAGTCAGTTCTAATCCCCATTCAACAACTGCAGTTGGTGGTTCTAGTTTGGGTTACTAAAAATTTAACCATCCAGCATAGTCAAAACGATGTAACGAGGTTGCGCCAAAAAAAATATCTATTGTCCCTATTACCGGACAGTCACTCGTCGGCAATGGGAGTCTATTGTCTCAAAACTGAATTGGGTGCAAATAACAGTCCCTCTCAGTCGCCTTCACTTCAAAAGACTAATATTCTAAGGAAACGGGTCCTTCCCGCTCAGTCCGCCGCATCAGCTATGGCCGGTTCCCGAATAGTCTGCTTGTTGACGTTTTGAACCCAGAAACACATCTCAATGTCAGTTCAGTCGTGGGTCACTCCTCCGACAATTGGGGTAGACACAGACGTATCAGGGACCCTCGCCTGGGGATATCAATCTTCCGAGGGTCATCAAGGTCAGGGTCGATGGTCCAAGTCTAAAATTTGGCACATAAATGTGAAAGAGTTGTTTGTACCCCAAATATTTCTCAGGTCTCACAGCACCTCCCTAGAGGACAAGTCAATTGATTTTTGGATGGACAATCTGAATGCTGTCGCATGCATTCAGAAGCAAGGGTTAGCGAGGTCACAAGCTCTCCATCAGCTCTCAGAAACACTATTCAATTTAGCTTCCAAGCTAAGAATAACACTCCATGCAACATATCTGCTGGGTGTAGCAAACCTGTGGGAAGACGCTCTGTCGAGAGGACAGAGCACTCTTGTCGAGTGGCGCCTCAGGTAAAATGTGTTTCAAGAGATGATTGCCTCGAAATACCACGCACATATAGATCTGCTTGCATCCAAACAGACGAGCAAGTTACCTCATTTCTTGACTTATTGGACGCAGACCTCAGCAGGGGTCCAGACACGTTCTCGGAAGACGAATGAATGGAAGCCTGTTTATCTGTTTCCGCCTAGTGATCATAACAATCAAATTGTTTCAAGAATTGTGATCACTAGTTTTGAAATTTTTCGCTCACTCGTATCCTATTGTCGCCCAACATTATTTTGTTGTTAGAGCTCACTTTGTCATAAATCCTTTCATGTAACACAGAAATCATTATTGGTAAGTAATGAGTGTCATTGCATATTATTAATTCTATGTGTTTATGCTGGTCCGTCTTTATTTAGTATTGTAGTTTATATTTAAATAGGATTTTATCATTCATTTAAGATCAATATGATCGATAATTAACCTGAAGCTGGAATGAGAGAAGTCCAAAATATAGTTCAACAATTGAAACGTGTTTGTTTGGATCTCGTCCTTTTATTTATCTTTAACCTAACAGCTGCGATGCTCCTCATATACTGAGCGAATGCGACGTTCCTTCCGGAAGATAGCCCATTAAAAAAACGCCCCAGAGCTGGTGAAATGGAAGCAATATCTGATAAGGTGGCATGTTTCCCCTCCACCCCCTCTTGCCTTCCCCTCACATGTGTCCCGCCCATCCTTCTCCTCCCCCCCTTTCTCCCCTCACTTCCCCTCTCCTCATTTATTGGTTATTTTCCCTCCAATTTCACTCCTGCTTCCCACCTCCCGCCTAAAATACGTTCTTTCGCCCTCCCCTATCCTCTCCCTCCCTCTTACATGCACAGCAGACAGCTGCGAGCTCAGTATGCCTCAGGCAAGCAATAAAGGCACATCTTTGTCGTGCTCCCTCGTACGCCATCTACCATCACCTCCCGTCACAATATTATAGTTTTTCCCTGGATATTTGCTTCCTACACCCATTTTAAGGCTCCTCAATGTTCACATGCTCATTACACAAGTAAAATATGTGCATAAAGAGCATAAATATTGCTTTACATAGTAAATATAACAAATGTTGTCAGAATTGAAGTCAAATCTTTTGCACTGTTAAAAAAACATGATGGATGCACTCCCCGGGTTAAAATACGCTACCCTGAAGGTCATCCTGTCACTGATATATATATGCCTACATATATATAGAAGCGATACTTTCGTTACGTGGGAAGCGGAGACGTATTATAAAGAGTAAGACCAGTGCTGATTATATACAATAAAGATGTATATATCAGCACTGGTCTTACTCTTTATTTATATATATATATATATATAGATATATATATATATATACAGTAGGCCTATACATAGGCTATATGTGTGTGTGTGTGAGAGAGAGAGAGAGAGAGAGATGGTCAAGTGCATGGTTCTCAAAAAATCATGCCAGATATCTTCACAGGAAAGATTATATGACAGCTATCTTTCAAGCTATAGAGATTACACTGCTGCTCTACACACTGAACTCACCATAACTGGAGAAGTTGGAGAACTGCATTAGAATCTTCATTAAAGAATATATCACAACTCGCTTCAAGGTTAGTGCATGTATGTATGTATATATGTGTGTATGTATGTATGTGTGTATGTAGGCCTATGCATAGTACCAAGAATATTGACCACTTTAACATAATTCAAACCCAGTATCACACGAGCGCCTTTTCTCTCAAATGTCAACGGTAACTTTGGTCTGGGACCTTGTGAGTTAATTTTGTATATGAGCCCTATCTGTCACCTAAGCTAATCCGTTTCCAGTTTAGTGTTGAATGCCAATTAATAAGATCTTGGAAATATTAACAGAAAAACATTTTGCCATCGAATTTTGACGATAAAAGGTCGATCGATCTCGTGTGATAGGCCTACCTCCTTAACCTCTGAAGTGCGCATGGAGGGTATGAGACACCACACTCCTGTGCTGACGTATTTGAGCTGTTCCCATCACTAACATCGTTATTTTACCATAAATAGCATTAATACTTATCCATATGCGCCTATTATAGGTTGATTATAAAGGTATTAACCTGTTACAACAATAAAACAAGTGGAAACAGCGTTTGGATGGTCAAAATCGGCGATACAGGCCGGGAGTTACATAATGTATGGCTGAGGCAACCTCCATTCCCACCACACTTCCCCACCTCTGGAGAGAGACTGTCGATCAATACTCTCTCTCTCTCAGACTCTTGCACTCGCTTGCTAACAGTGATGACAATGCCCTGCTTGCAACTCGCTAATGTTAGCACGAAAATATACCACAGAATAAGGGAATAACAGGGAAAATTGGTGATAACTGAAGGAGGTGAGGAAAGTGGGGAAGGAGGGGAGGGGAGGCTCAGGGGCAAAAAAAAAAAAAAAAAAAAAAAAATTTGGGGGGTGTTTTAAATGGATTTGTTTTCCCCCTGACTCTTAAGAGTCTTCCCGCAGTCTGCCGGGGGAACTCTTAAGAGTCTTCCCGCAGTTCCCGGGTTAAAGAGAGAGGTGTGGTGTGGATGTAAACGTGCTGGAAAGTGTGAAAAGGAACACGTACCTTGAGATGATTCGGCCATATGGAACATATGGGAAGCGAGAGAATGACTATACTCTATTTTTTTCCAGCTGATCGTAAATTGAATCTCTTATTAGCTGATTTCTCGATACTTAATGGAAATATATGAAACTATACTATGGCCGTGTTTCATATTGATGCCAAGTTTTCATAATGACCATCATCTTTCGCTACAAAAGCTACCTTATAGCCGAGTAACAAAGATAGAAACATGACAATTTAGGCTCAGCTGGAAAAAAATAGACTATAGAGGGTGTACGAGAGCGAGGTGGACGGACAGAGAGGGAGAGATAATCCGAGAGAGAGGTGGAAAGATGGAGTGAGGAAGTATAATTGAGTGAAGGTGGTGCTGGTTGGGAGGAGGGGCAATTGAGTGAAGGCGGTGCTGGTTGGGAGGAGGGGCGTCGAATGACTGGGGACAGAGGTGCATGGGGGCGTTTCGTTCGTGGCCACCCCTTCAGGGATCACGGCGTCAGGCAGTATACATATATATATATATATATAACACCATTAGTCCACCACATACGAATAGGGATCGGTTATTATCACAAAATTCGATTTTTATCCTTATCCCTACGGTATTATCAACTCCGCCCACTTTTCTACCCCTCCATGTGCGTATGGTCCATCTTAGCAACAGTACGAGCAGTATGTTTTCGAATAATACAGACGAAATATCTATTTAAACAACATAATGACCTATAAATTAATCCCAAAGTGAATCCCTACATTATTTAAATGTTTTGTTTATGTTTACACAGCTTTTACGGAGCAACTAATTTCTTGACAAAACGCGGTTTGTTTTGGTGACAGCCGAGTTGGCAATTGTTGTGGTGTTCTATTCAGTGGTAGTGGTACTATTGTGCTCTTGATTACTTCGAATTCAGGAAAATATGTGCATAAAGAAGTCTTCCATTCTATACATATATACCAAGATGTGTATCTTTAAATTATAAAGCTCATCAGGGTTTGATGGAGGTAATATAATCTACCAAATTTACTTGCCTGTGTAAACCTTGCAAATACTAACACGTAGGCTAGGCCTAGGCAAAATATTAACCTAACCTAGTCTGATATGTATGATTACGCTAGAATACATTGTAATTTGGTAGTAAGGGGATTTGAGCATATCATGTAGGGTAAATTGGGGGTAGCATTCAAGGAGACTACTGTAGGACTCTTCTTACCTCTGACCGGTTATAGGCTATCCTAGTGTTTACTACCCTATACCCCTTTGAAAGGACATTAGCCTAACCTAACAACCTTACCTAACCTAACCTAACCTAGTATTATAGGTGGGGGCTGCCGCCCTCACACCCCCGCTTTGACTTAGATTTGTTGTTGTTGTTGTTGTTGTTGTTGCTGTTCCCCAAGCTGCCTGGCCGAACAGCCCCAAGGCCCCGAGCAAGGCCAAGGCCATAACCGAGCGCCTCCACAGAACCCTCCCTGCCGACCACAATAAAGCCTGGGTGACCGAAGCCACTCCATGGCGGGGAGCTGAGGAGGGTGCAGAAACGCCCGGGAAACCAAAGCCCAACCCAGGGCCCTGTGCCCCTCAGCAATTATGAAGAGAAAGTTGAGGGGCAAAGGAAAAATGTGACGCTTTGGCTTCCAATCTTGGTAGATTAGGAGGTCAATCCACGGAAGAGACGCCGTCACTCGAGATCTAGAAAATATATAAGTAAAAGGAACAGTCAGAGTAAGCTATGGGTATGGCAGAGATCGCTCAGTTCTCACTCTGATAGACCAGCCCATCACCACATGACTAGAACCCAATCCTCTTAGCATCAGCTAGGAAAGGCCCTAGAAAGCCACCTTTGGCGGGGGGATAGCTCCCCTATTTCAACCCCTTTCGGGGTTGGGCACCCGCCCACTTAGATTTGTTGGTATATTTGTCTGTGAAGTGGGTATTTTTCAATTTGTTAATAACGAAAATCCTCCATGCGGACTATATGGAGAAAAATATGGCGAATCTATTGGTGCCTATTTTCCCTAATAAATTGTTTCTCATAACGTCGCACTAGTGTCCTTGAATATTATCAAATTGGGTAATTAGGCCTAGGCCTATAGAGAATAGGGTCGCACCCTTTTTTTTCATGTGTTTTCCTTCAGATTTTGATAAATTAGTGTTTTCATGGATTTAGTTAGCCTATATTTCCAATGTGGGATACAAGATGGGGGAGCCTAGGCGAGCCTATTCTGAATAGCCTAATTATCGGCAAGAATGTAGTTACCGGGTGTACCTTTACTTTTAGATACCTTTAGATGTGTTCGCCGCTCTTCTAGCGGCACCAAGGAGCGCGACGCCCCTCGTTATGGGTGGTGATTTGGTGCAGTAGACTGTTTGAAGCGACAGCTCGCTCCCTTGCGAGGATGGGCTCGTCTGGCACTTTTTGCAGTTCGACATCTAGGGCTCTCTTGAAGTTGTCTAACGAGATGTCCCTCATGTCTTTTACTCGCCGTGGGAGTTTGTTGAAGATACCGCCCGTCTTGTTTACACTACGCGGACGCTTACCATCATGTTCCCGTCTATTTTGACTGCCTTTGGATACAAAAATACATTACCGGTACCCTAAGTTCCTAACCAAACAACCTAACCTAACCTAGTATTATAGATAATAGATTTATAGGAGTAGGCCTAGGCTAAGTATTTATTTTATGATAAGTATTTATAGATGATTTAGCCTAGGCCTATGTTGTATGTCGGTACTCGGTAGTGGTACACCCGGTAACTACATCCATCCCTAATTATCGGATGGAGTGTTCAGGCGTACCGCCCGCCTTGTTTACACTACACAGATGCTCGCAATTATGTTCCTATCTTATTATAACTGCTGTGGGATATAATAATAGGTTGAGGGGGGGTTTTGTCCCCCATCACCCCTCCATGACTTATTGTGGCAAGGATGTAGACGTTCGCCTAGTTTACACTACGCGGACGCTCGCGATCATGTTCCCGTCTATTTTGACTGTCGTGGGAATGGATACAATAATATCATTAATATAGCCTACCTCACCCCCAGCCCCAGTGGTGATGGGCTGGTCTATCAGAGTGAGAGCTGAGCAATCTCTGCCATACCCATAGCTTACTCTGACTGTTCCTTTAACTTATATATTTTCTAGATCTCAAGTGACGGCGTCTCTTCCGTGGATTGACCTCCCAATCTACCAAGATTGGAAGCCAAAGCGTCACATTTTTCCCTTGCCCCTCAACTTTCTCTTCATAATTGCTGAGGGGCACAGGGCTCTGGGTGGGGCTTTGGTTTCCCGGGCGTTTCCGCACCCTCCTCAGCTCCCCGCCATGGAGTGGCTTCGGTCACCCAGGCTTTATTGTGGTCGGCGGGGAGGGTTCTGTGGGGGCACTCGGTTATGGCCTTGGCCTTGCTCGGGGCCTTGGGGCTGTTCGGCCAGGCAGCTTGGGGAACAACAACAACAACAACCTCCTCACCCCCCCCCCCCAAGACTTCCTGTCATCATCATATATATTGCCAGCAGGGGGCAAATAACAGAAAAATAGGTGGGAACTTAACCGCGAGCGATTGACCTATGTAAACATGGTGACTATTGGACCGTACACCCGGATACTACATCCTTCCCCTTATTGTCATCATCATATATACAGTATTGCCAGCATGGGGTAAGTAACAGAAAAAAATACCGCCAAAATAGACGGGAACTTAACTGCGAGCGATCGACTTATGTAAACATGACGACCGTACGTCGTCATGTACATACTACATCCTTCCCTAATTCTTTTTCGGTATTTATCAAGGAAACCGGCCACAAATTTTCCTGGAAATTTGGAAGTCACCCATCGAATCATTCGAATGAACATAGGCCTAACCTATACTGTACTTCATATTAATATACTGTATGTTTCAACCTTCGGTAAAACCTATTTAAAAAGCGGTAACAACATGTCTTCCTACCTTTAAAATGTTTTCAAGACTCTCCTATAGACGGCGCAGGGTTTTTTTCAGCCATATTTATGTGGCCTCGGGAGCTTTTTTTCCCATAGGTTAGGTTAGGATAACTTAACTTTCGCCAAATATTGGCTCGGGTTTTGCACATTTAGGGTTTTATGGGTTTAAAAAACATGAAACCCTGAGCCAACTTTCGAAATTCAATTACTGCCTTTTTTTCTTTTGCAAAACGCAAAAACCCGAGCCAACTTTTGCCAAAACTTGGCTCGGGTTTTTTCATTTTAAGGTTTTTAAAATTTTCAATATTTTAAATTCAGAGTTCTTCCAATATTACCCCTCAATTTCCCTGTACTTCATAGCCCTCCCCACTATCGGGGGCCGTATCTTAAAATTGTTGGATGATGGGGAAAGCGGTTTTTCCAGAGATTCTAATTAATGACAACCACTGTACAGTATAATGATGAAAACTAGCTAAAACCAAGACAAAAAATCACGAAATAAAAGTTGGCCAGTTTCCTTGATATTTTCACCTTTTTCTCATCAGTTACTTATTTAATTAGCCTAGTGTGGTTTAAGGTGTTTTACCTTCTACAAATGCATTTTTACCCATTATTTAGCAATATTTGTGCGATTTTGCTTTAGTAGCGCGCACTTTACAGGTGCCACCACAGATTTAATAGAGTATTTTTTTAGGTTTTCACTCATTCAACACCAAGCTACGCCCTTTTCTGGTATACGAAACCCCCTAAAAGTAACTGGGACACTAATATTAATAATATTAGACAAAATATACAAGTAACTCAGTGGAAGAGTTGTGTTTGCGGGGGTATCATCGATCACTTTGTTTATAAATTTTACGCTCGAGATTAATAGGCTACTTCGCACATCTAATTTATTTCCCGCCATGGTGGGATACAGTATCATGTGTCAAAGCCCCCCCTCATCCCCCCTAGACTTATTGTCACCATCATATATGTTGCCAGGCGGAGGCAAATGACAACAGCAAGTGTAACTAACCTTGAGCTTCATGTAAAGAAACCGACGATCGGAAGAGGCGGTGAACTCCCGATTTTCGGCCCAAGCGGCCCGTTTTATTCTCGTTGAAAACTACATAACAAAGTTGGGTTTAATGTTATTTTAATATCACAAATTTTGTTGATATATTTGAAGATAAATAATGAATCTATATGCTCTAAAGATCATAAGAAAATTTGTTTTAACCCTCGGCAAAACCTAATAAAAAAGTATGGTACTAAAATATATTTTTTCGTAACAAGGTTGTCAACACGGTACTTTCAGTCATCGATAGCTCTAAAGATCATATGAAAATGTGTTAAACCCTCGGAAAAACCTAATATAAAAGTATGGTACTAAAATTTAATTTTCGTAACAAGGTTGTCAATACGGTACTTTCCCGTTATCAATGTACAGTACATGTACTGTACTGTACAATCAAGCTGAAGATTGCAGAGTAAACACCATAGACTTCATCGACTTTTCTTTCACCTACGTATAATAGACAGCCAATTTTTTTATTTTTTTATTAAGGGATTAGTACTCAACCAGCGGGGTTGTGGGGGCGGCAGCCCCCACCCATAATACTAGGTTAGGTTAGGTAAGGTTGTTAGGTTAGGCTAATGTCTTTTCAAATAACTATCGGGAGCGTGTCTCAACATCGATCGATAGGCCTAATGGGGAAAATAGGTTTTCCCGAGATTTCTAATTAATTACAAACACTATATATTGATGCAAATGACCAATTTTGTTTATAAAAAACACTCGGAAAATTTGTGGTATTAAAATAACATTTTTCCAAAAGTTGTTAGATTGTTTCTATTACGGTACTAGTACCAGACCAGAAAAGGGTGTAGCTTGTTCATGGATACGTGGAAGCCTAAAATAAATCTATAATAAGTTTGTGGTGGTACCTTTAAAATGCACTTTAGAGTGCTTCTGGTACCGGTATTGCAGCATTAAAGTACAGGTATTTATATATATATCGATGTGAACCTTGTGTGAGCATTATTTGGTTAATTTCAGTTACTACCTGGTAGGCCTACCCAGTCATTGTGAGTGAAAAAAAGTTGCAAACTAGGAGAACAAGTTTGTATCTAACATGGTTTGCTCAGAAAAGCAAACCATTCCAACCTGTACCATTATACGTTTGAATTGGCAACTTATGACTATTAAAGCTGACATGGGCATATCCTAACAAAATCACTATACTGTACCGGTACTGTATCAGATATATAGCCTACAGAACTGGTAAAAGGATAAATAAACTAAAAGTCAAATATAGTTGAAAAAAGTGATAGTGCCTTGAAATGATGTGTGTATCTTTGTCTGCAGAATTCAGTACAATACAGTCACTTAAAGTATCTATCCCAATATAGTACAATACGTAATGGCAGAAATTATGAACTTTCGGCGGCGAAAAAGTTTCATAGACGACATGGATGAGGCGGAAGATGTGCGACCGTTATTGAGTGATGCTGGGAATGCCGGAGCTGAGGTGCCCGACATAGAGAGTGCTGCTGAAGCCCATGGAACGGAACGATCAGGAAGTAACACTCCTCTTTTGGAACATAGCTCCCCGCAGCATGACCGAAAGGCTTTTAATAATGTCCTCTGGCTGGGCCTTGTGTTCATGCTTGTCTTTACTGCATTCAACACCAATGGTATCATCACGGTGAGTTATTAATGTTGATATTGTGCATGCATTGTGATTTTCATAATCTTGATTTGCTTCTGGTACTGGGCATTTATGACATTCAACACCAATGGTACAGTATCATCATGGTGAGTTATTGGTAGGCCTATTGATATCTTTCATGAAGTTTATGTTCGTAATACTGTATTATGTATTACCACCTCCCGAGACTGCCAACCGCGGATGGCTGCCGACCCTCCACTGCCGAAGACAAAATCAACGACCAGTGGAGGAAAACCGGATGCCGGCCGCGGGGAGCAGTTTCGGGAGCCAAACCGTCACAACCATCCCCTGCCCCCTCCCTGGGGGCACGGGTCCTTGGAGCGGCTTCGGTCGCGCCGGGAATTTCCACACCTCTCACACCACACACACACACATCACACAGTTTTTCCTACACCGAGAAATGACTCTCCGGCTGTCATTTCTCGAAGACTTCTTCTAGCCGGAGTCATTGAGAGCAACCTAGGACCCACGTACACATACATATGTCCAACTTGCTCAAAACCCATCACTTCGAGTCGCCATACTAAGGGTTCAGTTCTCTTCAATTCATGCGGGAACTGGACCCACTTCACCTGCACAACACTTGCCTCCAAGAAACACTACACAAACACTTGGACCTGTTCCTCATGCCCCTCCCTCTCCCAGTCAAATCCCTCGCCTAAAACCCGTCCACCTCTCCTCCCCAACCCACCTAACCTTCCCATATCATCCACTCCCCCCCCTAAAACCCGTCCACCTCTCCTCCCTAACCCACCTAACCTTCCCATACCATCCACATCCTCAACTCAACACACCTCACCCCATCCTAATCCATTCCAACCCCCATCTCCTGCTCCCCAATCCCCACCCCCACCTCACCCATCCCAACGCCCAGCCCCTCCCTAACCCCCACCCCATCCTCGTGCAGCAGCACCCAACATACATCGTGCACATAACATTAACATTCTTCAACTGAACATAGATGGCATCAACACAAAGAAACACGAACTCTCACACTTCATCAAACAACACAACATACACATTGCCATCTTACAAGAAACAAAACTCTGCACAACACAAAAAACACCCACATTTCATAATTTCACCACCATCAGACAAGACCGGGCTGTCGGCGGGGGCGGTGGACTCATCACCCTGGTACACAAAGAAATATCATACATAGTAACCAGTGTACAAACCAAATCCCTCCTCCCCCCAAATGATAACACAACAGAAATACAGTCAATTAAAATACGCACTGGCAACAACTCCAACATAACCATCATAAACACATACATCCCTCCCCAAACATCCCCTACAGTACCAAATTAATACAGACCACACTTACAACACATCACAAACACCCCACACACCCCACACATCATCCTGGGTGGTGACTTCAACGCCAAGACGTCGGCCTGGTTTGTCGACAACCCCGACACAGACAGAGGGCTGGTACTACAAAACCAAACCGATAACCTCATCATCCTTAACGACATCCATCAACATACCCATATTCCTCACCAAGCCCTCTATAACCCATCATCTCCAGACATCACCTTTTGCTCCCCAGAACTCGCCCCCACAACATCCTGGAGGGTGGTCAGAACCTTAGGCTCTGACCACCTCCCGATCATTATCACCACCAAAACCAGACTCACCCCAGCTAGCCACAAACACACATACACCAATTATAAAAGAGCTAACTGGGAAGCATTCACAAATGAGACAGAACAACACTTCACAACTCTAAACAGTACACCCATCACTAACATCAACAATGCTGTACACATACTCAATAAAACTATCCAAAACGCTGACAAGAAACACATTCCAAGAGGTAACAGAAAAAGACACAACCCCAAATTCACACCAGAAATTCAAAACCTCATCAGACAACGCAACATACTGAAACACTCCCCAGCACCCCACACACAAGACATCACACAACAAATTCAAGCACTCAACACCCAAACTAACAACAAAATACAAGAACAACAAAAACTAAATTAGAATAACTTCCTACAAACTCTTGATCACAAAACAAACTCCAAAAAACTCTACAAAACACTAAACAGCATCACACTTTCCAACAGCAACACAACACAATCACATGCTGCAATCACAACAACAGACTCTACTCCTTCATGTAAACAACAAGCAAACACTCTCATCAATCACTTCTCACATGTCAGCCACCTAATTTTCACAAAGACGACCGACGTGTCATCCGACGTAAGAGACAATGCCCCACAGACCCTGACTATACACCCTTCACCAATCACCAGACAAAGCATATCATCAACAATCTCAAGCACTCACCCGCCTGTGGCCTAGACAACATAAGCAACATACACCTCAGACACCTGGGACCACAAGGCTTACAAGCACTCACTAACATATCAAACTACAGCTATTCACACAACACAATACCAGACATTTGGAAGCATGGTATCATCATCACATTCCCCAAACCCAACAAAGACCCCACGCTACCCTCCTCGCACCGCCCCATCACACTCCTTTGCTCCCCCTCCAAAGTCATGGAACGCCTAGTATTACAACTAATTACACCTGACCTACCCCTAGCTCCAACACAACATGGCTTTAGGCCACTGCACTCCACAAACACTCTTCTCACAGACCTTACACAAAGAGCTTTCGACGGCATCAACTCAGCTAGACCACCACACAGATCACTATTAGCCACACTCGACATTAGTAAAGCCTTCGATGCCATCCCCCGCCACAACCTAACAAACAAAATCTACAACACAAACATGCACAACAACACAAAAAGGTGGCTGGCCAACTTCCTAGCAGGCAGATGTGCACACGTATCTTTTGCCGGTCAGCCATCTAAAATCAGAAACTTTCCAAACGGAGTCCCACAAGGATCCGTCCTATCGCCCGCACTCTTCAATCTGTACATGCACGATATAACTACACCCAATACGCCCCAAATAAACTTAGCCTCCTATGCAGATGACATAACACTCACATGCACACACCATGACCCAAAAAGAGCAACAGATCTCCTTCAACCCTATCTCAACACACTACATGGCTGGTGCACTACAAACAGACTTAATCTAGCCCCAGCCAAATCCACCGCAACCCTGCTCACAAGTTGGACAGGAGAACACGAATACATCCCTCAACTCACCATAAACAACACACCCCTAACACATACACACACACCCAAAATCCTAGGAGTAACATATGATACTCATATGACATTCAAACAGCACACCACAAACATTAAAAAGAAACTGACACCCAGACTTAACGCCCTCAGGTCACTTGCTCACACAAAATTTGGACACAACAAAGAAACTACCACCACAGTATATAAACAATACATAAGATCAGTGATGGAATACGCAAGCCCAGCCTGGGCTTCTAACCTAGCTGAAACACATCATAAGACTTTACAGACTATTCAAAACAAAGCCCTGAAGATCATTACAGGCTGCACAGCTACTGCACCCACAGATCACCTACATCAAGAAACCAAAATCCTCAAAGTCAAAGACCATCTGGACATGAGAGGCACTCAATTCCTGGCAGCAGCCTCCACGAACCAAGACCACCCACTAAACTACATGGCAACACACCCACAGACACCAAGAAATATCAAAACAACACCCAGCACACGGTATCACACACAATTATTGTCCTCTCTCCCTCCCTGCCCACCCCGAACCAACTTCCAGAAGCACATCCATACTCATATCTCTCACCGATCCATCCACTCACTCACAGACAACACGCAGCTGCATGCACGACCTCCCGAAATCAATCCTTCCGAATCCTCCCTTCCTCGCGAGGACAGAGTCCACCTGGCCAGGCTGAGATGCGGACACCATCCAGCTCTCCTGAGCTATCAGAAGAGACTGGATGACTCCGTTGTCGACTCCTGCCCGGGATGTAACACAGCACCCCATACCATTAAACACATCATAGAAGACTGCATTTCACACAACCACTTACGCCAACAACACAATCTATACTCAATGAGAGCTCTGTGGGAAAGCCCGATCGTGGCCATGGCCTTCCTCAGGGACTCGGGGCTGTTCGGCCAGGCAGCTTAGGGAACAACAACCAGTACTATAGTCTATTTTTTACCAGCTGAAGGTATATTGCCATGTTACTATCTTGGTTACTCAGCTAGTACAGTATGTAGATTTTGTAGCAAAATATGTTGTTAAGCCTAATTATGAAAACTTGGCATTAATACGACACAGAGACATGGTAGTTTCATATTTTGGAAAATATCAAGGAAACTGGCCAACTTTTATTTCATGATTTTTTTTTTTTGGTTTTAGCTAGTTTTCATCATTATACAGTGGTTGTCATTAATTAGAATCTCCGGAAAAAAAGTTTTCCCCATTATCCAACAATCTTAAGATACGGCCCCCGATAGTGGGGAGGGCTATGAAGTACAGGGAAATTGAGGGGTAATATTAGCCTAACCTAACAACCTTACCTAACCTAACCTAGTATATTAGGTGGGGGTTGCCGCCCCCACACTTCCGCTGGTTTGGTATTTAATTAATAAAAGGTTGACGGTCGCCAACAAAAATTGAATGAAGTCTACGGTATTTACTCCGCAATCTTCAGCTTTGGCTGTGGATAACAGGAGGTAAATATTAACTTTTTCAAAGTAATTGAAAACAATTTTTCCGGAGATTCTAATTAATGACAACCACTGTATAATGATGAAAACTAGCTAAAACCAAAACAAAAAATCACGAAATAAAAGTTGGCCAGTTTCCTTGATAAATACCCATATTTTTCCACTAAGTACTGGTACCGTACAGTATTGAGAAATCAGCTGCTAAGGGATTCATGTTACCATCACCTGAAAAAAACCCCAGACTGGGAGCTATGTGTCTGCTTCACTATACTGTATCTGTTGGATAGTGAAACCATCACAGTGAGGGTTGGTTCTATCAGAATGAGGAGTGAATTTCAGTACCAATGTTCAAAAGTGTTTCCTTAGATGGAAAGCCTAGAAGAGGACAACCTCCTGAAAAAATTTCCTTACCGTACCGGTACCCTACTCTGTGCAACCTCTGCAGGAGATGTAGCCTAAAGGTTGACCCTGGTCCTTGGACTGGGCCTTGACGTTTGTCCATCTCACCTCCATGTGGCCTCTAGGTCTGTCCACTGGTGGCTAATTTTTTGGAATGTGCAGGGTTCTGGCAAAGGGTTCCCTGGTGCTATAAAGTAAAGTGAAGTTTGCTGGTCTTGTTGGTAATTCAGTAGCCTAGTGTACTGTACTGTTAAACTCATACCTGTATTATAGTATTATTATTAGAGGTTCCTTCGTCTATGACGTAAGACCTTATGGTAATAGGGCTCCACTTGTCCTACTTGGGTCAGCAGATTCACTGACACCCCACTTGTCAGTAAAAATACTATCCGTCTTGGGTGATGCCCTTAATAACACCTAAGGTACCGGTACGTCATTTGACACAGGATACCACTCGGAGGAGAAATGAAATACAGTAATAATGTAAGAATTAAAGTTCTGCGGCTTCATGCGAAAACCTTTGTTTATGCTTCTACTGACCTCTAGTGGCTAGCGCCTGCGCCTGAGTTCGGTCTGCTATGATGAGTGACGGGTCTATCTAGAAGTGTGTCCCCTTTACTCCCTCGTATTGGTCATTTCCCTGCTCTCCTAGGCTGTTATCTTCCAATAGTGAGTTAATATATCTCAAAAAAATAGGTATGAGAGGAATAGGATATATTTTTAGCCAAAGTGATGTGTAGGGGGACTCTTGCTTGTGCGACACGCACATCAAGTTGTTTAGGATACTACCGGTGCCATTCATCTTAATATATTTTTTTTATAGACTTTGGCTAGTGGATTGTTCTGTGGATGTATTTACCTAATTGTATTTACCTAATTGTAGTTTACAGGAGTTGAGCTAAGCTCGTGTTGTCCCGTCTCTCAGTCTACTTTCATCCAATTTTTTCTTGAAAATATGGATGTTCCTTGCCCCTACCACCTCCTCCTCCAGCCCATTCCATTTGTCAATACATCTATAGGGGAAGCTAAACTTCCTGATATCGTTCTTGCAGGTAGGTCTTCTTACTTTGTAGCTGTGGCCTCTAGTTATTCCTGTATCCATAATTAATATATCCTCCCTATCCAGCCTCTCCAGCCCTCAGGTGCATTTGTACCGTACATCATTATCATGTCTCCCCTCTCTCTCCTCTCTTTTAGACTTGGTAGATTTAATTTTTCTAGCCTCCCTTCATATGGCAGTTCTCTGAGACTTGGAACCAATCTAGTAACTGCTCTCTGGATTCTTTCTAACTTGTGAATATGCTTCTTAAGATGCGGGGACCACACCACTGCATACTCCAATC
This sequence comes from Paralithodes platypus, assembly GCA_032716605.1. Lineage (NCBI taxonomy): Eukaryota > Metazoa > Arthropoda > Malacostraca > Decapoda > Lithodidae > Paralithodes > Paralithodes platypus. The sequence goes on from CM064495.1 coordinate 41,059,262, forward strand.
TTGGTCTAATCATACTTTTTATAATTTTCGCTAACATGTTCTCATTCAAGTAGTTCAGAGCAACTTTCATAATACCGGCCATTGCATACATTCCGCCAAAGAGCTTATTAATATGTTTCTCTGGCGACAAGCTATCTTGTATAATCAACCCTAAATCCTTTTTTTTTTCGGCCTTGCTAATTATATTATCTCCCATCCTGTACTCCCAATTTGGTCTATTCACACTTCTTCCCATATTTAGCACATGACATTTACTTACTGTATATTAAATTTCATTTTCCACTTGGTGCTCCATTTGTATATTTTATCTAAATCCCCTTGTAGCCTTGCATGTCTTGCCCTAGTTAGCCAAGGTAAGTGCTAGGTGAAGACATTGTATCTTATTAGCCCTGGGTGTCTTGTGTGTGTGTGTGTGGGGGGGGGGGGGGGGGGGGGGGGATGGCATGTGGTGGCCCCTTTTGGGACACCCAGCCATTTTCTTCATAACTATGATACATAATATTGGTTAGACTATACGGTACTTTCCTGAATCAATCTTAACCCGGCAGATGTGTCATGCCTGTTTAGTACAGAGCCACCAGTGAGAAAGATTTGGCTTCAATTCGGAAAGAATTTGTGGGATGAATGTAGTTTTCGGGCGTACGGTCGTCATGTTATGCGCTCGCAGTTACGTTCCCGTCTATTTCGACGCTATATTTTCTGCTATTTGCCCTCTGTCATTACTACATGAATACTAGGTTAGGTTAGGTTGTTTGGTTAGGCTAATGTATTTTTATATCCAAAGGCAGTCAAAATAGACGGGACCATGATGGGAATGGTCCGACGCCACTACGCGTAGTGTAAACAAGGCTGGCGGTACGCCCACACTTAACATTCTTGCCGAATTTGTTACCGTATATTTACGGTACTATATAAAGCAATTTTATTGCACCATATGCACATAGTTTTCTTGTATAAGGAACCTGTAATGATTGAAGAACCAGAAAATAGGTGTAAGGCGCAAATATCCAGTGAAAAAACGGTGTATTGTGACGAGAACGTGATGGAAAGGTGGGTGGCGGAGCGGCATAGGTCTACCTCCTCTCTTCTCCCAGGCTATTGCCACACTGGCTCGCTCTCGCTCATGTTAGATAGGTGGGTGAAGGAGGGACTAGTTGAAGGATAGAGGAAGGGGATTAATGGTATTTGAGGGAGGAAGTATAGGGAATGGGGGAGGAAAGAAGTAGAAAAAAGGAGGAGGAGGGGCGAAGATACACGGAAGGGGAGGAGAGAAGGTGGTGGTATGGAGACATGCAATGTTAACAATTTTGTTGTAAATTACTACAGGTATATTAAATTATATTCAATAAAACAAAACAAAAGTAAAGTACCGTACCGGTAACAGGTAGCCTACCTTATGGCATGGGTTTGAAACAGAATTCCTAACTAAATATTGTATAAATGGCCATGTATATTAATAACTTATCTATAGTATTAGGGTTCTGGGGTAAGTTCGTGATAATTTCGTCTTCGATGGGATAGGTTAGTGGCCAGGCCTGGCGTTGGTGATGTTGGCAGAGAGTCATGGAAGCAGGTCTTGACGGTCCCGTGGTTTAATAGCGACTCAAAATTGTAAAATTCTAACTTTCAAGAAAAAAATATGCTAACTTCTTAACAAATGGTTCATTCCCTCTTCATTTAATTATATAAAACAAAAAATTAGCCTTTTGGTTTAGGCCTATAAATATAAATGTTAATATAGTTTTAAAATGATAAGTCAACATATTATCCAGGATTCCACAAAATTACAGTAAATTGTGAATCGTCCCAAGGTAGTCCCGCTGTCGCGGGAAGTTTAGACCTAATCACATACCGGTATACCTCTTAGTTTATTCATATAACAAGGTTTAATAACTAAACTAACTTGGCTAAGTTACTATTTTACAGTTCTAAATTAATATTTAACAACAGATACAATCATCAGACTCTGGTAGGGAACGATTTACTCTATTGAGGTTACCCTAGCCGATGGCCGTTGCCAGCGCTTCCCAGTTACCGGTGTTGTCAAATATATTTCTCACATGCAACTTAATCATATATTGCATCCATGTGGGTATGACCGAAAGGAATTATGCTTCTCTTTACTGCATTCAACACCATTGGTATCATCTCGATATATTGCATCCATTCAGTTATGACTGAAAGGCGTCCGAGAGTAATGTCGCAGTTGCCAGTTTAACCCTTGTCAAGCGGGGGGTTTTGGGCTTATTTGGGCATATTCAGGCCCTCCTGAATGATAAATCAAGTATCTGCATGAAAAGAAATGTATTCAGCAAAAAACTAGGCGCTAAAAGCTTCAAAATGAGACCAGAACGAGCTACGTAGCACTCATCGTTCTCAGGCAGTGTTACCACCAACATGGGAGTTTAGCGTATAGCGGCATATTTTTTCCCACTACGCTCACTACTGGCAATGCTGCCGGCCTCTCGAGAACAGAGGGAACATGAGTCAGTGGGCGGCGGTAAGCCCTGGGAGTCGGCTGTCTGGCCCGCTGCGCTCCCGGCGATTTGCACTCGATTTTAAACCTTTAAAAGCCTTAATAATGCTCCTAACTTGCTGCAAATTGGAGGCGGACTTAAGTCCGCCCCCGCTACGAATGGGTTAATGAAAGCTCTTTGATCTGCATACCGGTAATGTAATTTATATTGATCTATCTATCTATTGCCTGACGCCGCGATCCCCGAAGGGGTGGCCACGAACGAACCGCCCCCATGCACCTCTGTCCCCGGTCAGTCGACGCCCCTCCCCCCAACCAGCACCGCCTTCGTTCATATACTTCCTCACTCCATCCTTCCACCTCTCACTCGGTCTACCTCTCCCTCACCTGCTTATTTTACATGCCTTATTCATGCAATTGCATTATTACATGGATAGAGTTATGTATGATCTTTGATTACCCTACATACCGGGTACTTATCTGTTTTTTTGGAAATATATGGAAGTATGTATAATTCTTTAGTTCATGCTTATTTTTAAGACAGACTTGGGGTCATATGCTTATTAGGCCTAGATTACACTATTGATCTCCTTAGGCATGTCCTGTTGAGAGATAATATACCGGTACTACTGATTATAGTGTCAATTTACCCAGTACGGTAGCTCTTCGTGCTTCATGGTTCAAGTCTCTAGTCTTGTTCCGGGTAGTCGGAGTCGACGTACTCCAACGACCATCTATCTAGTTGAAACCCAGCAGCTGAATCTGGTCGGAACACAAGCTCTGGTTCCGGGTAGTTGGAAACCGAGGGCTCGTCTACCAGATGACTATACCCTGTTCCAAATAAGTAGTCCAAAGCTCGTAAACACTAATCTCTATAACTCACAAACGACTAGATTAATCAAGCTAATATTTCTACCATTTGGGAAGGGTCAGCCAGGGAATAGGTGCGGAAATTTACAGCCCATCTTCTCTAGCCTATCCCTTATTGAGTTATAGAGGTTAGAGTTCACCTGTTTGGAACAGGGTATATAGGGTATTTAGTCGGAATCATAATTCTTCCCCGGCAATGCCGGGTGGTTTCTACCACCAACAGCTGTCGTGGGTTGATTTATGACGTCGCAGTACCGTATATAGTTATTCATGAACGTGCGTGAAACAGCGTCTTTCGGGTATAGCTGATAGAGTATGGGATACTAATTAGTGCACAATTCATCTCATAAACTTTTATAATTTTGATAATGGAAAGAGTTACCAATGTTCAGTTACATTCTTCTAAGTTATTTTAGACTCGTGGAGTCATAAATGATGTAATCATACGGGTAGCAACGCGCCGAGCACCCAGTGCTGGTCGGAACTGCTATGTAGCTCAATGATCCAATAGATCTGACTGTTGTTCGGAATAGTTTCTATGTAGCTCAAGGATCCGACCGTTCTTCGGAACAGTATCTGAGTACAGTAATACAATTTACCCGACTGTTCTTCGGAATAGTCTCTCCGGCATTTGAATTAATTTGATGGTGGTCAAACTTTATTCAATTAACTAAGAATCACATGTGGTTGGTTAAATATCCAACGTGAGTTGTAACTGGTTTTTGAGGAACTTTAACTTCTTGTACCCATCACTCCATTCCAAGTAGTGACAGACGACCTTGATCACACAGACACACTCGCCACTCACCCTAGCAGCGCTGGTGTGTACTCCTAGCCCTCCCCAGATGGTGGGTTGGACTTTATCTCCCCTCCGGGTTGTCAGCCGCTTCGTCGCCCTTCTGACCAGATTGAATTCTTCAGGGTTGTCTAGCGTGGGGTCAGTTAGACGGTATTGTATCACAATTGAAACCCCACTCCCAGCCCTACAATGTGACGTGAAGGACTACAAGGCTTTTGTTCTCCACACACACTGCCACAATGCCTTGACCAAGACAAGACCTCACCTGCCTACACTACTGCCAACCTCACTGCCAGCTAAAAGCCACCCTCACCAAACCAAACAAAGCTAAAAACACCATCAACAAGCCCGAGTACATCACCTCTTCCACCAACAATCACTCGTTCTGGCCGCCTGTCTCATCCACCAGCGATATGTAGCCCACCAGCAGCGACCTCCACCAACAGTCAATATCCGGTACCAAAAATCTCAATTGCCACCACAACGACTGAGGATGACCCTGCAACACCAAGAAATACAACATACAGGTCTCCCTCGATTTACGATTGGGTTACATTCTTGAAAACCTGATCTTAAATAGAAAAATCGTATAGCGAACCCTAAAATTAGTAGAGTAAATGGGGATGCATTCTGGGATCAGCCAAAACCCAAACTCTAAAAACCTATAATAATATCGTAAATTGGTGCATCGGATAGTGAGGGAGACCTGTACACAGGTGACGCGACCCCCAGCACCCCGATCAACTACTGCTGGTACTTTAACGTTCGCACAAACCCATGTGGTATGGGTCACCTTTTGGGTTTGTGAAGATGCTACAACTTTGAAAAGTCATAGGTCTCCATTCGCCTACCTGCCACCGCCGCCGTCATGACGATGTCACTCATCTCTGCCCTCCCGACAGATACCACTCCATCCACCATGTTTGTCAAGTATGCATTCCTGCTAAAAACTACTGGCAACAAATGAAGACTCAAGAATGCCAGACATCTAAAAAGCGTCATCAATTACCGGTACAAGAAGGACCCCTCAACCCTGCTCATCGTTAGGAATCTATCAAGAAGACCTGACAAAAAATCCACAGACTAGTACTTCCTGCTATGCCAAATGAAACCAGCCGTCTGCACGTCAAATGAAAAAAGTTACGACCTCCAGCCACGGGGACGTGACTACTACCCAGGAGGGGGAAGTAAGCTGTAGGAAGTAAAAATAAACAGCCTCACCGCCGTCATAAATTCTGCTCAACAAGGCCACAAAGATAGTACAAGACTAGCCACCACGCGCCCCACTCGCCCAGAACGAGATTAAAACCCCAAGGGAATAGATTGCCCCACACAAGCCCTTCTCGCCCACATCACCACCAATGCCGAGGTAGCAGAGAAAAGAGACAGTACCGCAGTCAACCTGGACCAGGTATCCAAACCTGCAGGCTTAAGCACCTGGTATTTGGTCAGGTATTCTTGACACTGCCCCTATTAGCGCAGCTAATAGGGGCAGTGTTTTGCAGTGTTGGGCCAACCTCTGCAGAGGTTGGCCCAATGCTGCAAAACACATTACCAAGTTTGGTACTGGCAGAGGTAGACTCATCATTACCAAAAGCACAGCTAGATTTGAGATCTGCAGAGGTAGGCCTGATGCTACCAAAGGCAAAACCAAGTTTGAAACTGGCTAAGGTACAGCTGAATTCGAGATTAGCAAAGGTTGGCCCGATGCCACCAGAGGCAAACCTAAGTTCGAAAATTGCAGAGGTAGACTCGACGTTACCAGAAGCACAACCAGGTTCAGTCCTGGCAAAGGTAGGCCCGAAACTACCACAATAATCACAGCTAGACTCTAGGTCAACAGAGGTAGACTTTACGTTACCAACTACCCTGCCAGGCTTGAGTTGGTAAAGGTAGGGTCGAAGGTACCTCATCGCTCTAGCAGCTGCAGAAGCAAGAAAACTTTCAAGACAATGGCAGAACCGAAGTCCCAGGCCATCAAGACCCCCGGCAAGAACACCAAAGGACCAGCCGACAAGAACAAGAAAAGGTCCCCCCTGAATTCCAGAACTCTTGGAGAATCATTAAGTCCTCCCCCTACACCCGGAACAACTAGCAAAATTAGAGTAATTGCAGTCGCATATTGTTAAAAACCCTTCTTGACCAAATGACAGAGTTCCCTTTAGGAACAACAAAACACACATACTGTCCGTGTGTCTCTTATAAAATATAACTTATTGTTACTCGTCATTCCCTGATCAGAACGATTAACGTATAATTCATAGTATACCTAGATTTTAAACTCAAACCAAACACTCTATAATACTCCCTTCGCAATATTGAGTTTTCCAGAAGTTACTCTTTCCCTGTGGTAGAAATCCTTAGGCGAGTGTTGAAGAAAGCAAACATATTCCCTGAGTCAGAGTTAACCTTTTCGTGTACGAGAAGACACATCTGCATCTTCCTGGGATACTTAAAAGCTGTTGTGACCTTCAGGAGAGTTTATGAACCTTTAGTTTAGTTTTCTCAACCCCTGCAGTTGTCTTTGAATCTTTGATCGAGCTTATTGGCAGAAACGTAATTTTGGAGAGTTAATTGTGAGATTAGGAGAATTTTATATTTTTAATACTAAGTAGCATCTTAGGAGCGTGAAAGGGTTAAGGGCCGACTTAAATAATTTTGCCCTTCGTTAAGGGGAGATTTCCACTTGAGGGTGTTTTTTCTTGATCCCTTTCTCCCTCATGTTTGGCCCCATTGCTTTTGACATTTCAAGACATTCGCCCCATTATTTTGACGATTTTAAGAACTTTCGACCCATTTCTGTCAATTTTAAGACCTTTTGTGCCATTTAGGGATCGATGTTATCCTGGCGAGCGATAGCGAGCCTGTAATTTAAGAGGAACCGGCTTTCAGCCTGGAAATTTTTCTACCGAAAAATGTACAAATTTATCTTGAAAGGGGCTCAAGGGGGTGTAATCTTAAGCTTGATGGAGGTCTAGGGAACAAACTAAATACCTCCCCTTAAAGTATATTACTATTATTATTCCATTGAGACAGCAAGACCATTTCCATGAAGTTGGTTCTTATATATATATATATATATATACAGGGTGTCAAAGCAGGATAGTTTTGTGCTAAGACTTGAATGAATATGAGATGGAATAAAAGAAAAATAACATGAAATAGCATTGTTTTGGCCATTGTATCACTGTCAAACACAGTACAAGCATAAATACAACTGTTTATTTAGTAATAATTTAAAAAAATACTGGTATATATCTCGATTGACACCCTGTATATATATATATATATATATATATACTGTATATATGAGAGAGAGAGAGAGAGAAAGAAAGAAGTAACATTTTGTTAAAAGAATCAAGTCTGTTAGTCTGTAAACACTTATAACCAGATCGCTTCATAACTAGGTCTATAGTATTATTATTCTTAATTTCGAACGTTCTTCCAAGTGTATTATGATTTTACTGTCATTGTATTTATGTTATTTGTATTTTACTGTCATTGTATTTATATTACTTGTACTGTAGTTTCCTATTGATAATAAGTTAACCATTGTGTTGTTTCTGATTGTATGTAGGCCTATTACAGTACCTTGTTCTATTGTATTATTAGTGTATTGAATCTATTGTTTCTTCCCGTTTGGAGAATCCACATAGTTTGTTTATGACTAGCATAACACTATGTAGCCTACATTGGCTTTTTCGCGTAGTATCCTAACTATAGGCCTACCAATTTAAAGCCGGCAGTTTTGCGTTTTCGTCATATTTAACCCATGTTTTCCTCTAAAGAAAGGGGATAGAAAAACTAAATAGTGATTGCTGCAGTATATTATCAATCCTTCAAAGAGAAACCAAAATATCCTTTCTGATTTCTTCAGAAGTCCATGGCAAAAGTAAGTTATTACAAAAATATCACAGCACATCTAACTCATCGCCATGGAAAGATGACAAACTTTACAAAGGAATGTTTTGTGTCTATTTTAAGTATTGATACCATGCTTCATCATGTATTACTCAATTTCCCTTAATTTCTGTTAGATGGAAAAAAGGGTTATATAAACTATACGAAAAAAACAAAAAAAAATAGGCTATACGCCGAACTTTCGTACTGGACCGGTATAAGTTTTGTGTTTAACGCACTTTTATTTTTCTCTAAAGTAAAGTTGTAAGAAAAACAAATAAGCTGAGTATGAGTAAGAATAGTATCAATACTTTTAAATAGACACCACAAATTTAGCTGTAGCTTTCCTCTTCCATAGGTGATGCGTTGCATACCGGTATATGAGTTTGTGTGTGTGGGAGTGTTGTAATTTTCAAATACTTGCCAAGGAAAAAAAAATGAAACTATATAATATATATATATATATATATATATATATATATCAATATATATATATATATATATATATATATATATATATATATATATATATATATATATATATATATATTTTTTTGTTTTGTTTTTAGACTTCATACCACACCTTACTTTATCATACCGTACAATGCAGGAATTTAGTTTTTCCCTATAACTTTCCTTTAGAGTTTAGAGGGAAAACCTTAAAAAAACGAAAAACGTAAAAATGCCGAGTTAAGTAGCTGCAAAAATATGCACAACAAATTTTGTCCATAGATTTGTAGCCTATGTGGAGGTATCTTGACTCAAATCGCAAGAAAAAAGTCGCAAATCAAAATTTGTCGGTAAAAATTTCCTGGTGGTGTAAACCTGTCTTTGTGTATATGTATGTACTAGGAGGGGTACCCGGCGTTGCCCGGGTTTAAATTATACTACCATAATCACCATCATCAATCACTACTACCACAATCATCACAATGCTACTACTACCATAATCACCGGCCTCGACCTCCCTGTGCCTCATTAAACGGCGACCTCGATTTCGGCCGCTAAATGACCTCCGATTTTGGATCTGACCTCATCCGTAACCCCATTTTGGGGAACTGTGAACAACTTTCGTTCCATACACCTTTTCGATCGGAGGCCTCCTGCCCCAAAAGGCAATTTTTTTTCGCTCCCGTATACTACATAAGTTCTGCCGAAAATTTTATTAAACAAAGGTGTCTCTGATTTCCACTAAACTCGCCTAAAACCATCTCCAAAGCCTGGGCTTTCCAACGGTGCCCCACACCTGGCACCAAAACTGTGGGAGGAGTTTAGTAACAAAGGTCGGGTAACTGACAAACAGACAAACCTTTATTTATTAAGATGTATTTAGTCAGGCCGCCCCCCCCCCCTTTTTTGTGTGTGTTGGGGGTGGGGGGGGGGGGGGCTCGAATAGGGACAACACATCACAACAGAAAACAATTAACACACAAAAACAAAACACAAATTCACACACATCTACAGTACCGGTAGGTGTCTATAAGGTGAAGTAAACCCCCAGTGATAGGCTATACAAAACAAGTGTGTACTGTATCTTCATTCTTGCTGGGAATGCAGATATCGTTTTAGATTGCGTATATATATATTGTTTATCATGATTGCCTTGGTGTATATGAAGTATATGTGTGATTAGTGTGTTAACAAAATATGTGAGAAGGCTAGGTATGTGTGTAACACATTATTTTATATTACGTTTATGTGTGTGTGTGGGTTAGATGTATATATTTTGTTTAAATACGGTATATTGTTTTGAAAAGCTTTCGTGTTTTGATTCCGGAAAGTGGAAGTAAATGCAGTCAGAAGTGCCTTTCCCGTACATTTTCGACCGGCAATTATATTTTGGCAAACGTAGATAACCGTACATTCAGAGGCTGACTTTTCACAAAAATCTATTTCAGAAGCGTCCAGATCAGAATTGCCGAAAAGACTAAAAAAAGATACCAGAAAAAGCGCTGGTGTGTGCAAAAAGTGTAGCCCAGTGAGCAACCACCTTACCACCCACCCACCATGGCCAGACAAGCGAGGTTAGTAGCTGCTGCAGTGCCTCCTGATTCTGTTGTTGATCGGAGCACAAGCTACCAGAACTCGGCTACCCACAACTCGGCTACCCACAACTCGAGTACGCACAACCACAATTCCATTACCGGTGCGCAAAACCATTACTCGAGTACGCAAAACCACTACTCAAGTATCCAGGACCATAACTCGAGTACCCAGGACTTCGGTAGCCAGAACCAGGAGGACTGTGATCCCTGGGCGACTTCTGAGAGCGAGCACTTATTGGGAGCAACAAGGAGCGAGAGGATGGCGACGTCACGCATGTTTCGGGCGGTGCTGGTACAATCTGCTGCCTTCCTCTTCATTTTCACAGCGTTTAAGACAACCTCGCATTTGTTGGTTAGTGTGAGACGTTGGTATTATTCGTACATCGTAGGGGCAGAGGGTTGTGTGCTTCTTCCTGCTGAGATTAACCGTTTCAATATACCATGATGCATTCTTTACATTTATTCTAGCTATTATGAGGCGATTTTATTTGGTTTAGAAAGTGTCCGTAGGAATTCAAGGGTTAAATACGATATATTTTAACCTTTTCATTAGCTAGAATTCCTTCCTTAGCTGTATAAAATCGTCTATTGCTTGCAAGAATTGAATGTAACAAGACGCCACGTGGCGATACTGAAGGGTTATCGCCATTAACATAAAAGTTGTCACTGCATTACGTACGGTACGCCCCCCAAATTACCATAGATATTACTCTAACCAATTCTACCGTTATGATATTATTGCTTGTGAGGGTATTTTGGTGATTTGTAACTTGTAAGGCTGACGCTAAATTTACTGTATTCTGTTCTGACGGCGTTATTGTTAACTTTTTTCAGTAGTTTCAGGGTTTCTAAATTTTATTATGTCTAACACTAAACATTTTACTCAGCTTTAAATGGCCCACGAGTAATCGAAGCGGTAACAATGATTTAGTTTAGCCCTCGGACTTCCAAACTTCTTTCCCAAGCCGAATACAATCGTTTACCAATAGCCAGAATAAATTTACAAACAAAGAAAAAGTTTATGACAAGTATTATTATTGATGGGGGATGTAGTATTGATTTTCCATTGCATGTAAATGGTGTCCTTTACATTGGAGTGTGGGGGAAAGTTGTGGGTGTCGTGTTTATTATTGTTGTGGATGTTTTGTTGTGTCTAGAGATTATAGTTATCGCATCGGTATCTACAATGACAACTCCTTAAATGATAAGAAATTGAGAGATTGTTGTTAAATAGTTTGTATGGCTCCTGTGCAGCAAGTAGCAAAGGTGGAATTTGTATATAACCTACCATTGATAATATATACAGAATAAGCACATATTCGGTACCGTATATCTGATGATAATGCGTATGATCTAATCTTACTGATGCGAGCTGATACAGAAAAAGACTTTATATTATGTGTATTATGTAATAATTATGTATTTGTATATTTTTGTTTTTGGAAGGTTATCAAAGGCTGTAGACTATTCACAGGAACACAGTGTAAACTATCAAGGGTACACGTCTACAAATAAGTATAGAATCGTGGAAATATTGACTGATTTACCATTTAATCCTTTTATTAGATGGGAGTAGTAGTATCAATATTCCTTTATAGGGGTATATTATTATGGGCACTTTAATGACCCTTTTCATACCTTCTATAAACCCCTACTTTTTGACAGTATAGGGTAGGTTGCAAGTGACATTGAGACCAGGAAGAGGTACTTACATACCGGTACCTGTTATGATGTTAATGTCTGTTAGATGAAAGGTGAGTGGGTCAAGGTGTGATGTGGGTTTGTTTATTATACACTCACCACACAGACCTTACGAATACGATCCAAGCAAGGTGGTCAGGATCACAGGCTAAATTTGTAAATTTTTCGGTAGAAAAATGTCTCCGGCGAAGCCGGATTTCTTCATATAATGCTAGCTCGCTATCGCTCGCCAGGTAGAAATCGACACCTAGATGGGGATAAACGTCTTAAAATAGTTGGCTGAATGGGGCCGAATGGATACAAGCCAGAGAAAGAGAGAAAAGGAGAAATTTTAAAAAAGCAGGTCACCCCCCTTGAAGTACAGACGCACTCGACGCTCAATACTTTCTACCGGATTATTTCATTACCGTATATTGTGGCTATCATTAAGGGGGGATGGTTCACTTTTTGGCCGATTTTGCCATTTATTCATTATTTTTCTAGTTTCCTCCCTAGACCTCCATCAAATTTAAAAAAAAAAAAAATCCATTAGATGCCCCTTCTAGATTAGGCTAATTTGTACATTTTTCGGTAGAAAAATTTCCCGACCGAAGACCGATTCTTTCAACATTACAGGCTATCGTTCGCCAGGGGAAAAATCGACACCTAAATAGCACGAAAGGTCTAAATATTGACGTATAAATGGGGCGAAAGATCGACTAACTAATGGGGCAAACATCTTAACATCTGAAAACTAATGGGGCTAAACATAAGGGAAAAAAGGGAACAGAAAAATGGCCCATGTCCCCTTAAGCAATTCTATTAAGTTGTGGGAGTTCGAGCATTAGTTGACATGTTTGTATCCCTTTGTTCCTAGAGATCCTTCCTTAGCTGCATAAAGTCGTCTAATGATAACCAGATTGTAATGTTAAATAGCGTTTTAGGTCCTCAAGGGGTCAATATTTGTAATCGAAAGATGCTAGTGTTGGTTTAAGTGTATGGTACCGTACCTACTTCCAAACGATTTTTCATTAATCTTAGGAAAGTCCTGTCAGAGTTTAACCCTTTGATCCTTCGAGGTCTTTCCTAAGCTGAATAAAGTCACCTGGTAGTAGCATAAATAAAGTAAAGAGAATGTCTGATAGCATTAATGATGTACCGTACAGAATATGTATGATAGTGGCATTCATGTACAGTACAGAAAATGTCTAATAGTAGCATTACTATGATAAATATAATGTCTGATAGAACACTATTTATGTTATGTAAATATATTGATCCTTATTTACTCAAACTTATCTGAGTATTTATTATGTGGGATGGAGTGTAAAGATATCTATAGTATATTCGCTGTAAGTAGGCGAGAATCATGACTTCTAACCTCTGTAACTAAAAAAACGAATAGAGTACCCGGTAATCGAGTTAATATTTCTACCATTTGGGAAGTCAGTCAAGGAATAGGTGTGGACATTTACAGCCAATTTGCTCTAGCCCTTTTTGAGTTACAGAGGTTAGAGGTCATGATTTCTCGCCTACTTACAACGAATAGACTATAGTGCTCCACGAATGTTATGGTGATAAGACCGTAGACTTATTTTTTTAAAGCATAGGCCTGCTTCTATACATACATACATAAAATTTTAAGACTGAGTGTTCCACACATAAGTGCAGTTTCAGTCTCTTGTCCTAATGGCGGCGTTCCAGGCAACCCTGTTAAGGGCTGCTTCACTTGTCAAGTTGTTGGATTTGAGATCGGCGCGTATAGTCCTATCCCAGGTCTTCCTCGGTCCACCCCTTGGTGCAGCTCCCTCCACAATCACAGACCTGCATTTTTTCACCCAATTTTGTTCATCCATTCTCTCCACATGTCCATACCATCCCAGTCTACTTGTACGCATCACCTCGCTAATACTCTTTATACCTAAACGTCTCCTCAGCTCAACATTTGTTATTCTATCCTGTAGCCTGGCCCCATACATCCATCTCACCATTCTCATCTCATTGCGCTCCATTCTGTTGACATCCTCTACTTTAACGGCCCATGTTTCTGAGGCATACGTCATTGCACTTCTAACACATGAGGCATACACCTTTCCCTTCAGGGGGAGAGGCATTCTTTTCATGGACAGGATTGGCATCAATTCTCTGAACTTCCCTCAGCCACACCTAATTCTAGCAACAGTGACAGCCTCGGCCCCACCACCGGCAGAGATGGTATCTCCTAGGTAACAAAACTTGTTCACCAGCTCCAAAGACTCATTTCCAAAATTCACAGCCACAGGATCATCACTTAACACAAGCTCGCCTTTGCACACTACGCACTCAAATTTCTCTATTTCTGACTTACCCTTCGGCAGGGGCCCCTTTATTCTACTACAGCGCTTACTCCCATGGTGTACCCAACATCGACAGATGCTACATTGAATTGAGTTAACGCCCACACCCTTTCCACACACTGCACATGGGTATGCACCGCTCTTTTCCACATTGCCTCGTCTCAATCTACAATGCATAACCTTGGTTTTGTTAATATTGACTCTTAAACCCTTGCTCGCCATGCCCTCTCTCCATTCTCTGAATTTGGCCTCAGCATCCTGCATACTGTCAGCTATTAGGACTAAATCGTCTGCATAAAACAGTTCCAACGGGAGTCTGCCTCTAAAAGCTCTAGACAGTGCCTACAAGACCATAATAAAGAGGAGGGGGCTTAACACTGAACCCTGATGGACTCCAACACGGACTGCGAACTCATCACTCAGTACACCCTCCACCCTCACCGCACTTCGCGAATCCTCATACATCTTCATTAATCAC
>CM064495.1:41073945-41096445 GCA_032716605.1 Paralithodes platypus
CATATTTTTTTATTTTTGTTTGACAGCAGGCTAAATTTGTAACTTTTCGATAGAAAAATGTCGCCGGCGAAGCTAGATTTCTTCATATAATGCTGGCTCGCTTTCGCTCGCCAGGAAAAAATCGACACCTAGATGGGGATAAACGTCTTAAAATAGTTGGCTTAATGGGGTCGAATGGATACAAGCCAGAGAAAGAGAGAAAAGGACAGAAATAACAAAAAGCAGGTCACCCCCCCTTAAGCAGTGGAATATTGTATAGGGCCAGGACGAGGTACAGTATTTTAAGGGGGTACTGCTTGGTTTTTGGTCTATGTATTCATTAATATAGTTATTTTTGAGTTTCCTCGCTAGACCTCCATCAAGCTTAAAAGAAACACCCCCTAGACCCCCCTTGTCAGGATAAATTTTGTACATTTTTTGGGTAGAAACATTTCCCGGCATTTCCCTGGCACGATAGGTCTTAATGTTAACAAATAAATGGGGCGAAAGGTCTCAAAATCGCCAAACTAATGGAGCGAACGTCTTAAAATCCCAAAACTAATATGCTAAACATGAGGGAGAAGGGGGTCCATAAATAGCGTGTACTACCCCCTTAATTAAGCGATATTATGAACACTGACGAGCTGGGACCGTAGGGTTTATCATCTAACCAGTCCGTAAAAAAACAAAAAAACAAACAGTCGTGTAGTTTGTGGATTTGGGTACCAGCGAAGGACTTCATAACGTTTTGTCTGTATATAACGTTTTATCTGTATATAACGTTTTATCTGTATAAAACGTGTTATCTGTATATAACGTTTTATCTGTATATAACGTTTTATCTGTATAAAACGTGTTATCTGTATATAACGTTTTATCTGTATAAAACGTTTTATCTGTATATAACGTTTTATCTGTATATAACGTTTTATCTGTATATAACGTTTTATCTGTATATAACGTTTTATCTGTATATAACGTTTTATCTGTATAACGTTTTATCTGTATATAACGTTTTATCTGTATATAACGTTTTATCTGTATATAACGTTGTATCTGTATATAACGTTTTATCTGTATATAACGTTTTATGTGTATATAACGTTTTATGTGTATATAACGTTTTATCTGTATATAACGTTTTATCTGTATATAACGTTTTATGTGTATATAACGTTTTATCTGTATATAACGTTTTATCTGTATATAACGTTTTATCTGTATATAACGTTTATTAAGATAGATTATTAACTATTTTACAGTTTTCTACAATCTCGCCCAACAAAAAATTAATCCTTGTATTCAATATCTCTGAAGCTAAACAGTCAAGGAACACACATGCCATCTGATGATTGGCTTATGTTTCTTATATTAAATTATTCGTGAAGTAATTATTATATGGAATAAACACTTACCGACTTACCGACTTACCGACTTACCGATAATTACAGACTAAAGATTTTTTGTTTTATGGTTAAGGGGAGATCTCCACTTGAGGGATTTTTTTCTTGACCCCTTTCTCCCTCATGTTTAGCCCCATTGCTTTTGATATTATAAAATGTTTGCCCCATTAGTTTAGCGATTTTAAGAAGTTTCACCCCATATTAAGACCTTTCGTGCCATTTAGGTGTCGATTTTATCCTGGCGAGCGATAGCGAGCCTGTAATTTAAGAGGCACCGGCCTTCGGCCGGGACATTTTTCTACCGAACAATGTACAAATTTATCTTGAAAGGGACTCAAGGGGGTGTAATTTTAAGGTTGATGGAGGTCTAGTGAACAAACTAAATACCTCCCCTTAAGTATCGGAAGTATTGGCACGGTAGCAAATACTGTTATGTATTTTGTAATGCTCTCACAAATGAACTAGCAATGCATGCACATTTTTAGTTGGTGAATATAATTGATGTTTCGCTATTGCTTCAATCTTGTGCATAAACGAGGGGCAACAGGTGTGTTTGTAGTACTGCGATGATCGATAAATTGTGCCTTATTGCAGAACCTTAGTTTATTCTCTTCATGCAAGAAACAGTGCACTCAAAACTGACCAAGCTTGAATATAGTGTATGGGCATAGATTTGCATGTTTAATATTTTTATTCTCATGGTAATAAGGAGATAAACAGCTAAGATGCCAGACCTATGTTTAGCCCCATTGTTTTCCTAATGTTAAGACGTTCGTCCCATTATTTTGACGATTTTAAGAACTTTCAACCCATTTCTGTCAATTTTAAGACCTTTCGTGCCATTTAGGTATCGATTTTATCCTGGCGAGCGATAGCGAGCCTGTAATTTAAGAGAAACCGGCTTTCAGTCGGGAAATTTTTCTACCGAAAAATGTACAAATTTATCTTGAAAGGGGCTCAAGGGGGTGTTAACTTAAGCTTGAAGGATATCTAGTGACCAAACTAAAAACCTCCCCTTAATCTGCTCTACATAACTTAACTAACTAACAGCTAAGATTGTGGAGGAACCAGATGAACATATGACGTGACTGCACTCAAAACTGACCAAGCTTGAATGATAAAGGCATAGTTTGTGCATGTTTACTATATTTGGTCTCATGGTAATAACGAGAGACCGGTACACCGTTACAATTGTGAGGGTCTTTGGCGAACGTTTGATAGTGACCGTACATTAATCTGGCTATCTCGTGGACTGTACACGATACAAGCATTACTGTTATCATATATAGCTGAGTGGGGTGATAGTACCTTTGTTTGGACAATTACTTATCTATCATATATAAGGGTTATCATGTACAGTTGCTCTCATAAGTTCTAATTGACTTATCTATCATATATAAGGGTTATCATGTACAGTTGCTCTCATAAGTTATAATTGACTTATCTATCATATATAAGGGTTATCATGTACAGTTGCTCTCATAAGTTCTAATTGACTTATCTATCATATATAAGGGTTATCATGTACAGTTGCTCTCATAAGTTCTAATTGACTTATCTATCATATATAAGGGTTATCATGTACAGTTGCTCTCATAAGTTCTAATTGACTTATCTATCATATATAAGGGTTATCATGTACAGTTGCTCTCATAAGTTCTAATTGACTTATCTATCATATATAAGGGTATCATGTACAGTTGCTCTCATAAGTTCTAATTGAACTTATCTATCATATATAAGGGTTATCATGTACAGTTGCTCTCATAAGTTCTAATTGACTTATCTATCATATATAAGGGTTATCATGTACAGTTGACCTCATAAGTTCTAATTGACTTATCTATCATATATAAGGGTTATCATGTACAGTTGCTCTCATAAGTTCTAATTGACTTATCTATCATATATAAGGGTTATCATGTACAGTTGACCTCATAAGTTCTAATTGACTTATCTATCATAACTGTCTTCGTGGTGCGATGCATAAGGTGTTGATTTTCGGTGTGAGCATCCTGGATTCGAATCCACGGACTGCCACATGTGTTTGTAAATTTCATTAATCGATTTTAGGAGTATAGTTGGTTGTTGGAAGGAACATAATAATATATAAGGGTTATCGTGTACAGTTGCTCTCATAAGTTCTAATTGCCGACTTGCGAGTTTCATTCTATAAGGAAGTTGGAGTTGTAGACATCGATATTTAACACAATGTACAGCTAAAATACGGTCGTAGTACATTTATAAACACATAAAACCCAATTCAACATACCATTTATCCATCAGAAACGTACATAATTATTGCATTTCTGTTTTATATCGATGTTCATGGCTCCAACTTCCTTATAGCCTGAAACTGGCAAGTGCTCAATCGACTTATCTATCATATATATATATATATAGGGGTTATCATGTACAATCGGGGGTATTAAGTGTTGTCATAGATTCCAGTGGTTATTGCTCAACAAGTATCATTGGTACCTTTATAGTTACTGGGAAAAGTATTTATCCCTCAGAGTATTAGTCAGTGTCCGAAACTTTGTGAAATATCTGACTACACTTATTAACCTCGACCGTACAGTTGCTCTCATAAGTTATGTTCCTCGTCGTGATCTTGTGCATGACAGTTAAATTAGTATGACTGAATTGTGAGTGCGATTTATTTTAATTATCAGTTGACCCTCTTATGTTTTTATTTATGAAATTATAACTATCTGCATTAACTTTTGGATGGAACTTGCTTTTAGATAATTTATATAGTTTTTATAGTTTTGTTACTTTGTAGTTGATGTACAGAAAATTAGTCATAAATTAGTTATTATGTTCTATCCAACAACCAACTCTACTCCTAAAATCGATTAATGAAATATTACAAACACATGTGGCAGTCCGTGGATTCGAACCCAGGACGCTCACACCGAATATCAACACCTTATACATTGCACCACGAAGGCAGTTTTTAGAGATATAGCCTACTACCGTAATTAGAAGTAGGTGAGGGCCTCGAATTGTTATGAGTGAAAGTGTAGCGTACTATGGTGAAATATATAAACAACTGTATCTTGCCCATACAATAAGGTTTGCGTAACCCCCTAACCTATGATAATGTTTATCGGGGGTCACCGGCTTTTGTTTTTTTATCTTTCTCTCCTTTTCTCTGCCTTGTATCCATTCGTCCCCATTCGGCCAACTGTTTTAAGACGTTTATCCCCATCCAGGTGTCGATTTTTTCGTGGCGAGCGATAGCGAGCCAGCATTGTATGGAGAAATCCGGCTTCGCCGGAGACTTTTTCTATCGAAAAATGTACAAATTTACCTTGCTGTCAAAAATAGAAAATATATATCCAGGCTCGCTACCGCTCGCCAGGAGAATATTGACACCTGGATGGGGGTAAACGTCTTAAAACAGTAGGCTGAATGGGACCAAATGAATACAAGCCAAAGAGAGAGGGAGAGAAAGAGAAAACAAAAGCGAGGTGGGGCCCCTTCATACCGTGATTGTTGTTGTACTGGTCATTGTGGTGGTGGTGGTGGGGGTGTAGACACTATCTGTGGTTTGAAAGTCGTGGTGCCTTTATTTGTTAAGCTCTTCACTAACTTACACAATGACACATTTTATTTTATTTTCGTTATTGTTAGACGAATAAATACTGTACAGTTTAGAAAGGGGTTGTGAAACCAAAATGTCGATTGGTTTGCTTGGTGTTCTTGCTAAGCTGTCATAAAGTCGCTTAGTATTTGTAAGATACAAACACTGAACAGTTAAAAGCTTGACTACGAGTCATTTCCTCAGCTTCATAAAATCGTAAATGTTTAGCCTAAAACAAGATCAACGGTGTAATTGTTCTTAAAGAGGTAATTGTTTGAAAGGCTTGACAATAACTTTGAATAACATATTACAGTAAACCAAGGACGACAACCTTACAATTATGATAAAACAAAGTCTTTGTTTAGTTTAGTTGATCAAAGCAATGGCTACATTGGTCTAATGAGTCACTAGAGGTATTAGACTGAGTGTGAAGCATCTGTTGAAATACTGCACACTTGGCCTTTTTTTTTTTTTTTTTTTTTTTCTATATTCCAACTTACTTCCTCTCGGGCATAGGCTGAGAGCCTTAACATTCACCGCTTTACAATGGACAGTGAAGCCCGTGAGGTCTTGTTCCAGTCTAGGGAGTGAGACATGTGAAGCACGTAGAGCACAACGAGCACCTGCCATCTTGCCTTCACATGAGGCACGGTGCTCACTCATGGCCCGAAACGATCCCATCTCTGAAGCCACCTCGTTCCCGTGCTTCACTGTCTCACCCCCTACACTCGGACTCTCACACTTACACACACACAACGCCACCTGTTGAGCAGATAACTTGGTCATTAACACCTGTTGCTTTTAGTTCACCTGTACTTACCATTATCTCTCTCTCTCTCTCTCTCATTAATATTATTACACACACACATGAATAAATTTCGTTAGATTTATTAGAATATGAGATATCTATTGGCATATTGTGCACCTGTGATTGGCCCTGCACACCTGTTGCTTTTAGCGCACCTGTCCTGACCACTAATGCTTTTGCCGTATCGGTACTCCATATGGTGGATTCCTTTCATTATAGGCATAGGCCTACTGTGGTTCCATGTCATCTCAACCAGTAGACCATTTCAACCAGTAGCTCTCAACCAGTGCCAAATTAACCCGGACCACCCAAACTAGTACCAAAATATAGTACTAACCTAACCGTACCGTATTGGTTGATTTGGTACTGGTTGAAATGGTCTACTGGTTGAGTTGACCGGTCACCGCCTACTGTACAGTATATGTCTTTGGCACTGGCTGCGTTCCACCGTCTTGACTTATACAGTATTTTGTCGTTGGCAGACCAAGGGTTAAGTAAACTGGCCTTTGACTGGAATGCTATTCTTCTGAAAAATGTAACAAATTTGACTTGCAAGGGGGTCTGAGAGGATTTTTATTTATGTATTTATTTATTTATGTTTTAGCCTGAAGGGAATCCTGGGGCTGCGTTAGTTTAATTTGAAGAGAGTCTAGGAGGCAAGCTGAAAAGTGCTTGGAAAATTGAAAACTCAAGAATAAATATTAGAAACATCACTATAACTCCCAACACGTCGGATGAGGTAGTGTTAAGCCAGCTGTACAAACCTCGCAGCACTTGTTCCCTTACTCGAACACCTGTAAACCTTCCCACCACCACCACACCTGTTCTGTCCGGCCCTCTCTTCCTCGTAGGCATCGTTTAATTTACACACATTTCTCCACGTATTTTAAGGGGAGATCTCTACTTGAGGGATTTTTTTCTTGACCCCTTTCTCCCTCATGTTTAGCCCCATTGCTTTTGATATTATAAAACGTTTGCCCCATTAGTTTAGCGATTTTAAGAACTTTCACCCCATATTAAGACATTTCGTGCAATTCAGGTGTCGATTTTATCCTGGCGAGCGGTAGCGAGCCTGTAATTTAAGAGGAACCGGCCTTCGGCCGGGACATTTTTCTACCGAAAAATGTACAAATTTATCTTGAAAGGGACTCAAGGGGGTGTAATTTTAAGCTTGATGGAGGTCTAGGAACCAAACTAAATACCTGCCCTTAACATGTTTAATGGTTCGTTCTAGCTCTTCCTTATCCGTCATTTATATCTAGGTTTGTTATATTATTCTTCTGACCAAGAGAAACTGGAAACCTTTGTGTTTATTTGATGTTCACGTTCCCCTGCTTATGTTATCCCTGTTTACGTAATTGTGTCTGTATTGTACTTGGGTGTAACCATTGTAATAATTTGTATTATAAGTATCCTAGCCGCATGTATTATTAAAAACACACACACACACACACAGAAACACACACACACACACACTTTATATTTCTACCACACACACACACACACACACACACACACACACAAACACACACACAGACACACAGCCCGTAGCCTAGTAGGTAGAGCTCTCGTCTCACACACGAGGGGTCGGGGGTTCAATCCCCGGCCGGGCGGAGACAAATTGTGCTTGTCTCCTTTCATGTGTTAGCCTCAGTTCACCTAGCTGTAAATAGGTACCTGGAATAAGTGGACGACGTTGTGACGTCCTATCTGGGGTTGGCAAAATGGTACAAGGCGAGATGGGTATCATATGGTTCACCTAAGCTGATGGCTACCTAAGCCTTCGGGCGAGACGGTACCGTCTATAGTGAGAATGGTACCATACAGATCCACCCTAAGCCTTCGTTTCCGATGTCGCCAATTGGCTAAATACAGACTACACACACATCCACAGCCATTCAAACAGTACATAAAACACTTAACATGCATTTCACGCAATACATTCCCAGTTAAGGAGGCGCGATAATAATGAGCTAAGCTCGCATTGCGTGGATTCCCCTTGACGAACAAGTAACTGAGTAACTGAGTAACAGACACACTTTATATTTCTACCACACACACACACACACACACAAACACACACACACACACACACAGACACACATCTATCTCTCCACTCCACCACTGTCATTCGTACCCCCATTGCCGTATTTGGGACGGTTTATATTTCTACCACACCCACCCACACACACACACACACACACACACAGACACACATCTATCTCTCCACTCCACCACTGTCATTCGTACCCCCATTGCCGTATTTGGGACGGTTTATATTTCTACCACAACACACACACACACACACACACACACACACACACACACACACACACACACACACACACACACACACACACACACAGACACACATCTATCTCTCCACTCCACCACTGTCATTCGTACCCCCATTGCCGTATTTGGGACGATTTATATTTCTACCACACCCACCCACACACACACAGACACACACACACACAGACACACACACACACACACAGACACACATCTATCTCTCCACTCCACCACTGTCATTCGTACCCCCATTGCCGTATTTGGGACGGTTTATATTTCTACCACACCCACCCACACACACACACACACACACACACACACAGACACACATCTATCTCTCCACTCCACCACTGTCATTCGTACCCCCATTGCCGTATTTGGGACGGTTTATATTTCTACCACACACACACACACACACACACACATACACACACACACACACACACACACACACACACAGACACACATCTATCTCTCCACTCCACCACTGTCATTCGTACCCCCATTGCCGTATTTGGGACGGTTTATATTTCTACCACACCCACCCACACACACACAGACACACACACACACACATAGACACACATCTATCTCTCCACTCCACCACTGTCATTCGTACCCCCATTGCCGTATTTGGGACGGTTTATATTTCTACCACACCCACCCACACACACACACACACAGACACACATCTATCTCTCCACTCCACCACTGTCATTCGTACCCCCATTGCCGTATTTGGAACGGTTTATATTTCTACCACACCCACCCACACACACACACAGACACACATCTATCTCTCCACTCCACCACTGTCATTCGTACCCCCATTGCCGTATTTGGGACGGTTTATATTTCTACCACACCCACCCACACACACACAGACACACACACATAGACACACATCTATCTCTCCACTCCACCACTGTCATTCGTACCCCCATTGCCGTATTTGGGACGGTTTATATTTCTACCACACCCACTCCCTCACACACACACACACAGACACACATCTATCTCTCCACTCCACCACTGTCATTCGTACCCCCATTGCCGTATTTGGAACGGTTTATATTTCTACCACACCCACCCACACACACACACAGACACACATCTATCTCCACTCCACCACTGTCATTCGTACCCCCATTGCCGTATTTGGGACGGTTTATATTTCTACCACACCCACCCACACACACACAGACACACACACACACACATAGACACACATCTATCTCTCCACTCCACCACTGTCATTCGTACCCCCATTGCCGTATTTGGGACGGTTTATATTTCTACCACACCCACCCACACACACACACACACAGACACACATCTATCTCTCCACTCCACCACTGTCATTCGTACCCCCATTGCCGTATTTGGAACGGTTTATATTTCTACCACACCCACACACACACAGACACACATCTATCTCTCCACTCCACCACTGTCATTCGTACCCCCATTGCCGTATTTGGGACGGTTTATATTTCTACCACACCCACCCACACACACACAGACACACACACACACACATAGACACACATCTATCTCTCCACTCCACCACTGTCATTCGTACCCCCATTGCCGTATTTGGGACGGTTTATATTTCTACCACACCCACCCACACACACACACACACAGACACACATCTATCTCTCCACTCCACCACTGTCATTCGTACCCCCATTGCCGTATTTGGAACGGTTTATATTTCTACCACACCCACCCACACACACACACACACACAGACACACATCTATCTCTCCACTCCACCACTGTCATTCGTACCCCCATTGCCGTATTTGGAACGGTTTATATTTCTACCACACCCACCCACACACACACACACACACAGACACACATCTATCTCTCCACTCCACCACTGTCATTCGTACCCCCATTGCCGTATTTGGGACGGTTTATATTTCTACCACACCCACCCACACACACACAGACACATCTATCTCTCCACTCCACCACTGTCATTCGTACCCCCATTGCCGTATTTGGAACGGTTTATATTTCTACCACACCCACCCACACACACACACACACACAGACACACATCTATCTCTCCACTCCACCACTGTCATTCGTACCCCCATTGCCGTATTTGGAACGGTTTATATTTCTACCACACCCACCCACACACACACACACACACAGACACACATCTATCTCTCCACTCCACCACTGTCATTCGTACCCCCATTGCCGTATTTGGGACGGTTTATATTTCTACCACACCCACCCACACAC
The DNA here is from genome assembly GCA_032716605.1 of Paralithodes platypus. Taxonomy (NCBI): domain Eukaryota; kingdom Metazoa; phylum Arthropoda; class Malacostraca; order Decapoda; family Lithodidae; genus Paralithodes; species Paralithodes platypus. The sequence goes on from CM064495.1 coordinate 41,084,285, forward strand.
ACACACACACAGACACACATCTATCTCTCCACTCCACCACTGTCATTCGTACCCCCATTGCCGTATTTGGGACGGTTTATATTTCTACCACACCCACCCACACACACACACACACACAGACACACATCTATCTCTCCACTCCACCACTGTCATTCGTACCCCCATTGCCGTATTTGGGACGGTTTATATTTCTACCACACCCACCCACACACACACACACACACACACACACACACACACACACTCACACACACACACACACACACACAGACACACATCTATCTCTCCACTCCACCACTGTCATTCGTACCCCCATTGCCGTATTTGGAACGGTTTATATTTCTACCACACCCACCCACACACACACACAGACACACATCTATCTCTCCACTCCACCACTGTCATTCGTACCCCCATTGCCGTATTTGGAACGGTTTATATTTCTACCACACACACACACACACACACACACACACACACACACAGACACACAGACACACATCTATCTCTTCACTCCACCACTGTCATTCGTACCCCCATTGCCGTATTTGGGACGGTTTCCCAATATATATTTCCTTACCTACCTTTTCCCTCTGACATTTTAGCTTCACTTTCACTTCACCTGTTCCCCGGCCTTGGTTGAATTGGCTCCCTCTTGACCTCTATTGATGAGTACCGGTATTTAGCTCATGGTTTAGTGAAGGCAGTTATGTGGCATATACTTTTAGTGTTTAAGGGGGGTCACCGGATTTTTTTCTCTTTCTCTCCCTCTCTCTTTGGCTTGTATCTATTCGGCCCCATTCAGCAACTTGTTTAAGACGTTTATCCCCATCCAGGTGTTGATTTCTTCCTGGCGAGCGATAGCGAGCCAGCATCTATGGAGAAATCCGGCTTCGCCGGAGAAATTTTTCTATCGAATTTTTTTCAAATTTACCTTGCTGTCAAAACAAATTTATATATATATGGTGGCTCGCTACCGCTCGCCTGGAAAATATTGACACTTGGATGGGGGTAAACGTCTTAAAACGGTAGGGTGAATGGGTCCGAATGGATACAATCCAAAGAGAGAAGGAGAGAAAGATAAATACAGCGAGGTGGGCTCCCTTACCAACAGTTGTGGTATATTTATTTTATTACTGGCCCTAACTACGCACATATCTCGTTTTTTTTGTTTTTTTTTGTTTTTTTACAGTGGGGATTACCCTTAGTTACTTATGATAGTAATAGTGGCATTACTACTACTACTACTAATAATAATAATAATAATAATAATAATTATTATTATTATTATAATTGCCGGTACCGGTATATTATGCTATTATAATTATTATTTTATTATAATTATTAATACAGACCTTTCTTGTACCCTTCCCAATATTTGTATACGCCCTAGTTAATCCGTAAATATATATCCCAGATGGTTTTATCTCAGAGTGAGTGAGTGGTGAGCGACCTCGTGTCTTGAGTCGCATTTACTCCGCAAGTTTATGATAATTACAGTTTATGTACCCATGACCTCCTTCTATCGATGTGTTCATATAATCTGTACTTGATTGTATTAATTTGTACTTTTGACCACCATCTGGCAAATTAACCTGCTCTCTATTCTATATACTTAGGCCCAATCCCCTAACTTACTTACTGTATTTACACACCAACACTTGTTATGAGGGAGAGAGTGAGTGAGTGAGAGAGTAAGAGTGAGTGTGTGTGTGTGTGTGTGTGTGAGTGAGAATGAGGTCATTGGTCAGGCAGGATAAGAGGGAGGCGACCTCTCCATGACACAGCATCTTTGCCTCCCCATTGCTTGCTTGCCCAAATCCCTTGTATTTGCCTTCAGTCTAACTACCGTACGTCTCTCTCTCTCTCTCTCTCTCTCTCTCTCTCTCTCTCTCTCTCTCTCTACGCTCTCCGCTTCTGCTCCCCGCTCTCTCTCTCGCTCGCTCATCCTCTCTCTCTCTCTCTCTCTCTCTCTCTCTCTCTCTCTCTCTCTCTCTCTCTCTCTCTCTCTCTCTCTCTCTCTCTCTCTCTCTCTCTCTCTCTGATATAACTGTCTGTGTGTGTGACTGTGTGTGTTCGTGACTTACGGTATTTACACAGTGATAGATTGCAGCATACCGGTACTTGGTTTGTGTGTCTTTAGTGGGTAACCATTTTCCCCGACCTATGTTTTACACCTTCGTATTGCCCCGTGTATGTTATATTGTTATTAACCCAACATAACCCTCGCAGATGTTCAGTTTTCTTTATGTAACATATCCCTCGCAGATGTTCAGTTTTCTTTATGTAACATAACCCTCGCAGATGTTCAGTTTTCTTTATGTAACATATCCCTCGCAGATGTTCAGTTTTCTTTATGTAACATATCCCTCGCAGATGTTCAGTTTTCTTTATGTAACATATCCCTCACAGATGTTCAGTTTTCTTTACGTAACATAACCCTCACAGATGTTCAGTTTTCTTTACGTAACATAACCCTCACAGATGTTCAGTTTTCTTTACCCAACATAACCCTCGCAGATGTTCAGTTTTCTTTACCTAACATAACCCTCACAGATGTTCAGTTTTCTTTACCTAACATAACCCTCGCAGATGTTCAGTTTTCTTTACGTAACATAACCCTCACAGATGTTCAGTTTTCTTTACCCAACATAACCCTCGCAGATGTTCAGTTTTCTTTACCTAACATAACCCTCACAGATGTTCAGTTTTCTTTACCCAACATAACCCTCGCAGATGTTCAGTTTTCTTTACGTAACATAACCCTCACAGATGTTCAGTTTTCTTTACCCAACATAACCCTCACAGATGTTCAGTTTTTTCTTTACGTAACATAACCCTCACAGATGTTCAGTTTTCTTTACGTAACATAACCCTCACAGATGTTCAGTTTTCTTTACGTAACATAACCCTCACAGATGTTCAGTTTTCTTTACCCAACATAACCCTCACAGATGTTCAGTTTTCTTTACGTAACATAACCCTCACAGATGTTCAGTTTTCTTTACGTAACATAACCCTCACAGATGTTCAGTTTTCTTTACGTAACATAACCCTCACAGATGTTCAGTTTTCTTTACCTAACATAACCCTCACAGATGTTCAGTTTGCTTTACGTAACATAACCCTCACAGATGTCAGTTTCTTTACGTAACATAACCCTCACAGATGTTCAGTTTTCTTACCTAACATAACCCTCGCAGATGTTCAGTTTTCTTTACGTAACATAACCCTCACAGATGTTCAGTTTTCTTTATGTAACATAACCCTCACAGATGTTCAGTTTTCTTTACCTAACATAACCCTCACAGATGTTCAGTTTGCTTTACGTAACATAACCCTCACAGATGTTCAGTTTTCTTTACCTAACATAACCCTCACAGATGTTCAGTTTGCTTTACGTAACATAACCCTTGCAGATGTTTCGTTTTCTTTTGACCTAACATAACCCTCACAGATGTTCAGTTTTCTTTACCCCAACATAACCCTCACAGATATTCAGTTTTCTTTACCTAACATAACCCTGGCAGATATTCAGTTTTCTTTACCCAACATAACCCTCTCACAGATGTTCAGTTTTCTTTACCTTAAATGAAAACAAAAAATATGATGCATGTGACTAGAAGTTGTCCATGCAAATATCCACATAACTGAATATCCTTCCCAAAATGTAATTATCTCTCTAACATAAACTTTGAGTGCCGTAAGTTGAATAGCTTAAGGGGAGGTTTCCACTTGGGGGATTTTTTTTCGAACTTCCTTCTCCCTCATGTTTAGCCCCATTGCTTTTGAGATTTTAAAACGTTTGCCCCATTAGTTTGGTGATTTTAATAACTTTAGCCCCATTTCTGTAAATTTTAAGACCTTTCGTGCCATTTAGGTGACGATTTTTTCCTGGCGAGCGATAGCGAGCCTGTAACTTAAGAGGAATCGGCCTTCGGCCGGGACATTTTTCTATCGAAAAATTTACATATTTATCTTGAAAGGGGGTCTAGGGGATGTAATTTTAAGCTCGATGGAGGTCTAAGCAACATACTAGAAACCTCCCCTTAACTTATCGATAACCAGAATATAATGTAAAAGCTTATGAGTTGTGTTGAAGCAAAGTGTGGTATACCTGACAGAACCGTCCAAGACAGGTTCTGTTCGGCAATACAAGTGGTCACAACCTTTATCCTTATCACCAACCAGTTTACAGACAGACAGGATTTTCAATTCAAGACGACAACATTTAATATGCCAAGACTTTCAAGCTGAGTTGACCATTATAATCTGGAAAATATCAACATTATTTCAAGACTTTCAAGCTGAGTTGAGCATTTTAATCTGGAAAATATCAACGTAGCTTAAGGGGAGATTTCCACTGGAGGGATTTTTTTCTCGACCCCTTTATCCCTCATGTTTAGCCCCAATGCTTTTAATATTTGGAGATAAGTTAGACGATCTTAAGAACTTTCGCCCAATTTCTGTCAATTTTAAGACCGTTCGTGCAATTTAGGTCACAGGTGTCGATTTTTTCCTGGCGAGCGAAAGCGAGCCTGTAATTTAAGAGGAACCGGCCTTTGGCCGGGACATTTTTCTACCGAAAAATGTACAAATTTATCTTGAAAGGGGGTCTAGGGGGTGTAGTTTTTAGCTTGATAGAGGTCTAGGGAACAACCTAAAAAACTCGCCTTAACGGGAGGAATGTTTGATTAGATGACTGGAAGTAAATGCAATTTGGTATGAAACTGTAAGATATAAAGCAGGCCAAGGGGTGAAATAGATCGTCTAGCAATCCGTATATATTTGTTTATATATATAGTTTCTGGAGGTAAATAATTTGATCAAATATTCCATTCTGTTTACATTAAATGACGGGAGGACCTCAACCTGTTTGCCACTGTCAAGCCGGTATCACACGAGAGCTTTTATAGTCAACATTCTATGATCAACATTTTTCTGGACTATTTTGCACTGGTATCGGAAACTAGACTGATGGTGGATGAATTTAGGTACCAGGCATATTGTAAATGTTGACCACCTAAGCTGCCAGACCAGTGTTGAGGATAAATGTTGAGTAAAAAAAAGCGCTCGTGTGATACTGGCTTAAGGGGGTGACATGCTTTTTGTTATTTCTGTCCTTTTCTCTCTTTCTCTGGCTTGTATCCATTCGGCCCCATTCAGCCAACTATTTTAAGACGTTTATCCCCATCTAGATGTCGATTTCTTCCTGGCGAGCGATAGCGAGCCAGCATTAGCCTATATGAAGAAATCCGGCTTCGCCGGAGAAATTTTTCTATCGAAAACTGTACAAATTTAGCCTGCTGTCAAACAAAAGTAAAATATATACTGGCTCGCTACCGCTCACCAGTAAAAAAATGACACCTGGATGGGGATAAACGTCTTAAAACAGTAGGCTGAATGGGGCCAAATGGATACAAGCCAGAGAAAGATAGAAAAGGACAGAACCAAAACAGGTCACCCCCCTTAAGTCACTATCCAACCCTTTCTTTCCCCCGTCCTCTCTCTCACTATCTGGAGTTGAAATGTGGGTCACGGTACAGTCGGCCAAATAAGTGATTACGCGGCACCAAGTATATTTCGATCAATAATTGGTATCAGCACTATCTAAGTATTAATTCATCGTTTCGAGTGAGATATACAAACATGTTCCAATCTTTACACACCCTATTCAACATCTGACAGACATTAATAGAGCACGCAAAACGTAATGACAGCGGAGACACGACATATTTGACGAACCGTACACAAGCTTTATCAGTATGCCGGACTCAACATTGGTACGTACAGTTGGTCAAAGTTCCAGCTGACCCACCCTCGCTCTGGGGCTCGCAGAATTATCTGGCAATACTGGTGTAGGGAGGAGGTGTGTCTTACAAAGATTGGGATTGGTAGATCTGATTTCGGCTGTATCATTGTTAGAACATAATTATACCAAACAAGGGAAAGTAAGCTAATCTCAAATAAAAATGCACACATCGCTATGTATGATCCCGAACATTCACCCAAAGTTCGTAGATTTGCTTAGATATTCAAGTTTTTATATCCACGGATTGGCAACGCATATAAAACCTGCTGGGTGCCACAACATACTTTACTCGATTTTATAAGAATACATATTTCTGTTTTATTGGTGGCTGCTTAATGAAGGAGCATTTAGTCTTCACAACGTGAACATTACATAGTCTAATTTGCAGTAATATACAGGACAGACACAGGTACCGGTAACACATTATTGCAAGTGGTATCCCTGCACCACTACACCAGTATTGCCAGCTATTTCTGCGAGCCCCAGAGTGAGGGTGGGTCAGCTGGAACTTTGACCAACTGTACGGGTCGCGCTAATAAGTCATGTCCCAGCTGTCATCACGTTTGGCTTGCTCTGTGCTGTATTAATGTCTGTCAGATGTTGAATAGGTTGGGTAAGTGTAGAAACATGTTTGTATATTTCACTCGATATGAAGAAATGAAGCTTAAACATTGCTGATACCAATGATTGATCAAAACATACTTGGTGCCGCGTAATCACTTATTTGGCCGACTGTACCGTGACCCACATTTCAACTCCAGATAGTGAGAGAGAGGACGGGGGAAAGAAAGGGTTGGATAGTGAATTAAGGGGGGTGACCTGTTTTTGTTCTGTCCTTTTCTATCTTTCTCTGGCTTGTATCCATTTGGCCCCATTCAGCCTACTGTTTTAAGAAGTTTATCCCCATCCAGGTGTTATTTTTTTTACTGGTGAGCGGTAGCGAGCCAGCATATTTTTTATTTTTGTTTGACAGCAGGCTAAATTTGTACGTTTTTCGATAGAAAAATGTCTCCGGCGAAACCGGATTTCTTTATATAATGCTGGCTCGCTATCGCTCGCCAGGAAGAAATCGACACCTAGATGGGGATAAACGTCTTAAAATAGTTGGCTGAATGGGGCCGAATAGATATTGAAATCTCTCAGTCTCGATACTGCACTTGTTTTTGTCTTTACTTATCTTAATCCTAATGTGATTATATATTTTCCTGCATTAATCGTGTTACTTTTAGGTACGGTATTTTATTAGATATTTAAAAAATCTATATTGTTGTTAATTTGATTGTAGTGTATCGGGTAGTCAAATGTACCAGCAGTTTTCTTGTTGATGAGTGTGTGAGTGAGTGAGTGAGTGTCTGTGAGTGAGTGTGTGTTTGTGTGTCTGTGAGTGAGTGTGTGTTTGTGTGTCTGTGAGTGTGTGTGTGTTTGTGTGTCTGTGAGTGAGTGAGTGTGTGTCTGTGTGTGTGTGTGTGTGTGTGTGTGTGTGTGTGTGTGTGTGTGTGTGTGTGTGTGTGTGTTTCTTTCTTTCTTTCTTTCTTTCTCCTTGCTCTTAAGTCCTATCTCGTTTGTAAATGTAAGTTTTCAGTATGTGTCCAGGTATCTAACACTTATGCTTCTCAACACACCTGAGCATAAGTTGACCTTATAGCCTTGTAAACATTGGAATCGACTTATCTGCTGTTGAAACTGGAGATCAAGCATGACTCTCTCAGCTAACCAGGACACATTTGTATTTAGTATGATTGGTATTATTGGCTGACCTAGATGTGTGTGCATGTGTTGTTGTTTTTTTCAGGCTGTCTCGAGTCAGCCACCCCCAGAAGAAAAAAATGGGGAATGGGTCTGAGTTAATATATATATATAACTATATACTGTAGATAAATAGATAGATTAAACTATTTGAATAAGTTGAGAAGGAGTTGTGAGCGTCAGAAGGTTAAATGATTACGACTCTTTCTATTACCCCTTTGCTTCTTAGAGAGCATTTTAAAGCTGAGTGCAATCTTCTAACGTTAGCCAGAATACAGTCAAAACAATCGTCATAGTACTCTATGTTAAGGGGGGTGACCTGTTTTGGTTCTGTCCTTTTCTATATTTCTCTGGCTTGTATCCATTTGGCCCCATTCAGCCTACTGTTTTAAGATGTTTATCCCCATCCAGGTGTCTATTTTTTACTGAAAAAAAAGCAGGTCACCCCCCTTAACTCTGAATTGTGAGGATATTCATTATTCTTACCCCAACTGTACGTAAGGTTCAGAGAATCAAACACCATGTTACCAATTGAAATGTATAACAGGCCATTTATAAGAGCGTTTAAAATATTTATGTAATTTTAACTTATCTTAATTTGTGTGCTACTTAAAAATCTGTAATCGCTGGCTTAACATTGATATCCTGTAGCCACACGGATTAGATATGGAGAAATGCAGTCATTTAGAGCCCCTCGTTAATTATGGAGAAATATTTAAGATTATGATGATAATTGTGGTGGATGATGGGGATTTGATGCAAGTTAAAAAGACAAGACTAGTGGAACTAATAACGTTGTGTTTAGAAAAAGCTTACGGATATATTTTGACAATCTGATGGATAAACTATAAAGTTAAGTTAAGACAGCGATAGATATTAAAAACCAGTCAAAGGATAAAATATATACAGTATTATATTAGATAAGATATATATATATATGACCAGCGAGAGAGAGAGAGAGAGAGAGAGAGAGAGAGAGAGAGAGAGAGAGAGAGAGAGAGAGAGAGAGAGATCCTCAAGATATATATCGGAATTAGATCAATTAATAATTTTAACAGGACGATGCATTATTTACCATAAATTCTCGCTAACATGGACGATTTTATACAGGTGACCTGTTTTTATTTCTGTCCTTTTCTCTCTTTCTCTGGCTTGTATCCATTCGGCCCCATTCAGCCAACTATTTTAAGACGTTTATCCCCATCTAGATGTCGATTTCTTCCTGGCGAGCGATAGCGAGCCAGCATTATATGAAGAAATCCGGCTTCGCCGGAGAAATTTTTCTATCGAAAAATGTACAAATTTAGCCTGCTGTCAAACAAAAATTAAAAATATGCTGGCTCGCTACCGCTCACCAGTAAAAAAAATGACACCTGGATGGGGATAAACGTCTTAAAACAGTAGGCTGAATGGGGCCAAATGGATACAAGCCAGAGAAAGATAGAAAAGGACAGAACAAAAACAGGTCACCCCCCTTAACTCCTGGGAGTCCTAAAAGTAGATTATAAGCAATAGAAATTCGTCTAATGGCAAGGGACTGGAGTTCTGGAAAAGAGGCTCCAATCCTGACGCTATTCTTGACTTACAGTGTGCTGGCTTAATAATCCAGAAGGGTTGATAGCCTCTGAAGGCCTATTTTAACTAACTAACTCTAATGGTGACCAGAATAAGGCGAAGTTTGCGTCATCGTGCGGAAAGGGTTAATGATCTGAATGAAAGAAAGACAAACTATTGAATTGAGAATAGGTTGCATCTTTGTGGCCCGGTGACCGGTCAACTCAACCAGTAGCTCTCAACCAGTACCAAATCAACCAATACGGTTAGGTTAGGTTAGGTTAGTACTATATTTTGGTTAGGTTAGGTTAGGTTAGTACTATATTTAGGTTAGGTTAGTACTATATTTTGGTTAGGTTAGGTTAGGTTAGTACTATATTTAGGTTAGGTTAGTACTATATTTTGGTTAGGTTAGTACTATATTTAGGTTAGGTTAGTACTATATTTTGGTTAGGTTAGGTTAGTACTATATTTAGGTTAGGTTAGGTTAGTACTATATTTTGGTTAGGTTAGGTTAGGTTAGTACTATATTTTGGTTAGGTTAGGTTAGGTTAGTACTATATTTAGGTTAGGTTAGTACTATATTTTGGTTAGGTTAGGTTAGTACTATATTTAGGTTAGGTTAGGTTAGTACTATATTTAGGTTAGGTTAGGTTAGTACTATATTTTGGTTAGGTTAGGTTAGGTTAGTACTATATTTTGGTTAGGTTAGGTTAGGTTAGTACTATATTTTGGTTAGGTTAGGTTAGGTTAGTACTATATTTAGGTTAGGTTAGTACTATATTTTGGTTAGGTTAGGTTAGTACTATATTTAGGTTAGGTTAGGTTAGTACTATATTTTGGCACTGGTTTGGTTGGTCTGGGTTAATTTGGCACTGGTTGAGAGCTACTGGTTGAAATGGTCTACTGGTTGAGATGACATGGAACCCTTTGGCCCTATGAGTATTGGCTGTTGCGGGGGGTCTGTTGCCGGGTGTGAGATTAGAACGTAAATGGGTAGACTGGGATAGTGAAAGTTGTACCTTGTATCAATTTGACGTCATTCGCAATTCGTTTAAGGGGGTGACCTACTTGTTTTCTCTCCTTTTCTCTCATTCTCTGGCTTGTATCCATTTGGCCCCATTCAGCCTACTGTTTTAAGACGTTTATCCCCTTCCAGGTGTCAATTTTTTTACTGGTGAGTGGTAGCGAGCCAGCATATTTAAAAAAAAAATTGACAGCAGGCTAAATTTGTACATTTTTCGATAGAAAAATGTCTCCGGCGAAGCCGGATGTCTTCATATAATGCTGGCTCGCTATCGCTCGCCAGGAATGAATCGACACCTAGAAGGGGATAAACGTCTTAAAATAGTTGGCTGAATGGGGCCGAATGGATACAAGCCAGAGAAAGAAAGAAAAGGAGAGAAATAAAAAAAAAAACAGGTCACCCCCCTTAAGTAAATATAATGTAATGCGAGAGTTGTTAATCTGACAAATATATTATAAATTGAGTAGATTTGTGTGAAAATATATACAAAATTCGTTCCAATCCCTAAAAATACAAGTCTTGCTCAAGACGTTGCTGTGTGGTGGGTGTGTGAGCCTAAAAGAGCTGTGATTGGCTGGTAGGGAGGGTGTGGCAGGGACTGGTTCGTGATTGGCGGGGACATGGGTGGAGACACCAAGAAGAAGAAGAAGGGAGAGAGAGAGAGAGTTATATCATAGAACAATGACTAAGAACGAATTAACTAAGTATGTATGCACTTCTAAATCTAATATATAATAATTTTATAGGAACCGTATGGAGGTACAGTCGTCGAAATAAATTCAAATGTCAATACCAACTTGTGATTTTCAGTATGCAAGTATTGAGGACAGTTTAGAAATTATATTTAACAAATAATTCACTTTACAGTTTGTAAAAATATGCAAAGGAAAGTTGATGCGAAATTTGATTATACAAGTTTTATTTGGGTAATGAATTATGGGGTGGTAAAGAACTTAGTCCGATACATACGTGTATAATAATGATCAAAAACAAATATATGATTAATTGAACAAGACAAGGTAAATAATATAATGAAAGTCGATAAATGGGGTGATTTATGCATTATGAAATGTTTATACTTTATATTTTGAGGGTTTTATTTAAACTAAGAATATAATTTAGGCAAAACAGGATACCGCGGTACTCTCGATACTACGTTAACTATAAACTAGTGGTAGACACTACCCTTTAATCTGTACAAAGCTAATATCACATAATACTACGTATTTTGATGTTACTATTATGTATAGTTCTATTATATTTGTAAGACCTCCATGGTTAACTATCAACTCCTGTGGACAGGTTCTAATTTGGATTGATAACTAATTAGATTTCTTAAATTTTACTACTTCTGTATCCATTACTACGTGTCACCATCAATTACTCCTTTCCTATCCCTTCCAAGTTAACCCAGTTGTTCAAAATAATAGTCAAATCAAATTATAATATACAGTTATATATAATGTAAGTGAAAGTGAAGGTCAGTGGGTACTAGTGTAGAGAGAGGGAGAGCCGAGTCAAGTTACATCATCACTGGCTTACATCTACGTACCCGTTCTCTGAAATTTAAGGGGGGGTGACCTGTTTTTGTTCTGCCCTTTTCTATCTTTCTCTGGCTTGTATCCATTTGGCCCCATTCAGCCTACTGTTTTAAGACGTTTATCCCCATCCAGGTGTAATTTTTTTACTGGTGAGCGGTAGCCAGCCAGCATATTTTTTGGTTTTGTTTGACAGCAGGCTAAATTTTTACATTTTTCGATAGAAAAATGTCTTCGGCGAAGCCGGATTTCTTAATATAATGCTGGCTCGCTATCGCTCGCCAGGAAGAAATCGACACCTAGATGGGGATAAGCGTCTTAAAATAGTTGGCTGAATGGGGCCGAATGGATACAAGCCAGAGAAAGAGAGAAAAGGAGAGAAATAAAAAAAAACAGGTCACCCCCCTTAGGATTTATTGCTATCTGTACCCTGTAGCTTACTTTTGGCTGCTGTTTGTTTAACTTTCCAACTCTGGTTCTTCCC